>CM054935.1:57106-116101 GCA_029168755.2 Tillandsia fasciculata | reverse complement strand
AACGTCGGAAGGTACGCTTGTTTACCCAGGGCCTGAAGACTGAGATTCGCCGACACCTGGCGTCGCACCTCTCCACAGATTTCGACAATTGCGTCGAGCGGTGTCTCGCGATCGAGGCGGAAATCAAGATGTCCCGCGCTGAGCGGAGTGCAGCGGACAAGGACAGAGATAAAGGCAAGAAGAGGGCGCACCCTGGAAACAGCGGGGGGCCTCCGAACCAGAACAAGAGGGCCAAGCAACCGCATATGAAGAGATGGCCCAAGAGATCTCCCGCCGTTGGAGCCTTTCCCAACCCCAACTGGGGCCCCCGACCATGCATCTTCTGCGGGGGTACCCACCGGGCGAAGGATTGCGATCAGCGACACGGCCGATGTTTCACCTGCGGCCAACAGGGTCATGTTGCGGCGTCATGCCCGCGGGGATCTGCACCCGCGCAGACGGCTGCTCCTCTTCCTGCACCACCGAGACGACAAGCTCCAGCGCCAAGCTCTGCTTCTTCGGGACGTCCACCCCTGCCTCGTCCACCTACTTCATCCCGACAGACATCTGGAGGGCGTGTCTTCGCCCTGACTCATGGCGATCCCGCTCCGGAGGACAACCTGGCAGGTACCACTCTTATTTATGGTCATCATGCTCGAACATTGTTTGATACTGGGGCATCACATTCGTTCATTTCCACCCATTTTATTGCTACCCACGATATTATTGCTCAGCCGACTAGAGATAGATTCTGGGTAGAGATTCCGGGACATAGTATTCTAATTAACGAAGAACTGCGATTATGTCCTATCTATATTGGCGGACGGAGTTTCCCTATCACTCTATTAGTGCTCAAACTCCGTCAGTATGACCTGATCTTGGGAATGAATTGGCTTTCGAAATATCGAGCGACCATTGATTGTACATTCCGGAGGATGACCCTGGATCCGCTAGGTCAAGCGGAATTGGTATTTTCTGGCTTCGAGCCTTCAGCCTATTTGGGGATTTGTTCTGTATCCCCGGTTCGACGCCTGGAGAGAGGGCGTGTGGCATATCTCGCCGCGGTTGTCAACGCTCTTCCTGAGACTCGACGAGTTGAAGATATTGCCGTGGTACGGAGTTTTCCCGACGTATTCCCAGCTGAGCTTCCGGGAATGCCACCTGATCGCGAAATCGAGTTCATTATTGATCTGGTACCCGGCACAGCTCCTATATCTCGAGCACCGTATCGCATGGCTTTCGCGGAACTCAAGGAGCTAAAAACGCAGCTAGAGGAATTGACTGCATTGGGCTTTATTCGGCCTAGTGTGTCCCCTTGGGGCGCACCGGTTCTCTTTGTGAAGAAGAAAGACGGCAGCTTACGTCTCTGTATTGATTATCGGGAACTGAACAAAGTCACTATCAAGAACCGCTATCCCCTCCCGCGGATTGACGATCTGTTCGACCAGCTCCAAGGGTCGATGGTATTCTCTAAGATCGATCTTCAATCCGGGTATCATCAATTGAGGGTTAGAGCGGAAGATATCCCGAAGACAGCTTTCCGAACCAGATACGGCCATTACGAATTCACTGTAATGCCGTTTGGGCTTACAAATGCCCCTGCTGCCTTTATGGACATGATGAACCGGATCTTCAAGCCGTTTCTGGATCGCTTCGTCGTGGTATTTATCGACGACATCCTCATATACTCGAAGAGCGATCTGGAACATCAGGATCATCTCCGACAGGTTCTTCAAGTCCTTAGAGAGAACAAGCTGTATGCCAAGTTCAAGAAATGCGAATTCTGGCTTAGAGAAGTCGCATTCCTTGGGCATATTATCTCGGCTAAAGGCGTTGCTGTCGACCCCAAGAAGATTGAGGCTATCAAAGAATGGCCCCAGCCAACCAACGCGACGGAGGTTCGCAGCTTCATTGGTCTGGCGGGGTATTATCGGAGATTCGTCGAGGGTTTCTCAAAGATTGCTGCTCCAATGACCCGTCTGACGAGAAAAGAAGAGAAGTTCGTGTGGACTCCTGAGTGCCAGCTCGCTTTTGACGAATTAAAGCGACTCCTGACTGAGGCACCTATATTGACGCTACCGGTCCAAGGCGAAAATTATGTGGTCTACTGTGATGCTTCGCGGATCGGATTGGGCTGTGTTCTTATGCAAAATGATAAAGTGATAGCCTATGCCTCTCGACAATTAAAGCCCTACGAGCAAAACTACCCGACGCATGATCTCGAGCTTGCTGCGGTGGTCTTTGCTCTCAAATTATGGAGGCATTATCTTTATGGAGTCCATTGCGAGATCTTCACCGACCATCAAAGCCTCAAATATCTCTTCACACAGAAGGAGCTGAATCTAAGACAGCGTCGATGGCTCGAATTGCTCAAGGATTATGATATCACTATTCAATACCATCCTGGTCGAGCCAATGTGGTAGCCGACGCCTTAAGCCGAAAGCATGTGGCGCCAGAATTATTGATGATCACTGATGAGGACCGCTTGATCTCTGAGTTTCAGCGGCTAGATCTGGAGGTTGTTCCTACTGGGTCGACTGCCCGACTTATGGCGATGGTAGTGCAGCCGACCCTACTTGATCGCATAAAGGAGGGACAGAAGTCGGACCCCTCCTTCCAGAAGATCCGAGAGCTGATATCACTGGGGCAGACTGATGACTACCAGCTGCACGCCGATGGCTCTATCCGTTTCAGGGGCCGTTGGTGTGTACCAGATGACGGTGATTTGAAAAAGGAGATCTTGACTGAAGCTCATCGGTCTTTATACACGGTACATCCTGGCGGGACAAAGATGTACCACGATCTAAAGCAGCATTATTGGTGGCCTGGGATGAAGGCCGATGTGGCGAACCATGTGGCGCAGTGCCTAGTTTGCCAGCAAGTCAAGGCAGAACATCAAAGACCGGCGGGAAAACTGCAACCGCTTCCTGTACCAGTTTGGAAGTGGGAGCAGATTACGATGGACTTCGTTACCGGTCTGCCTCGATCCCAGCGAGGCCATGATGCTATATGGGTTATTGTGGATCGACTCACCAAGTCGGCTCACTTTCTGCCGATCCACACCACTTGGACCCGCGATCGACTCGCCCAGCTTTATATTGATGAGATCGTGCGACTTCATGGCACTCCAGCATCGATCGTATCTGATAGAGACACCCGCTTTGTGTCTCAGTTCTGGAAGAATGTTCAAGAAGCCATGGGCACGAAGCTGAAGTTTAGTACTGCCTTCCACCCCCAGAGTGATGGGCAGTCCGAGCGAGTTATACAGACTTTGGAGGATATGCTGCGATCCTGCGTACTGGAGTATGGAGATGGATGGTACCGGTATCTTTCCTTGGTGGAGTTCGCCTACAACAACAGCTACCAGGCGAGTATCGGTATGGCTCCGTATGAGGCACTGTACGGGCGCCGATGTCGGTCCCCCATCTGTTGGGATGACGTCGGTGAGCGCCGTGCGATCGGGCCAGAGCTATTGGAGGACGCAGAGGCCAGAGTGCGGGTAGCAAGACAGCAGTTGCTAACCGCGCAGAGCAGACAGAAGAGTTATGCGGACCAGCGGCGACGAGACTTGGAGTTCCAAGTTGGCGACCATGTCCTGCTGAAGGTGTCGCCAACTCGGGGAGTCAAGCGATTTGGGATTCGCAACAAACTCAGTCCGCGTTTCGTCGGTCCTTTTGAGATCTTGGAGCGTATTGGCCCTGTCGCCTACAGACTTGCTCTTCCTCCTAGCCTCGCCCGAGTGCACAACATTTTCCACGTCTCCATGCTGAGGAAGTACATCAGAGATCCCTCACATGTCATCAGCCCCACCGCTGTCCAGCTTCGCGAGGATCTGAGCTATGATGAAGTACCACTGAAGATCCTTGCTCGAGATGAAAAGAAGCTGAGGAACCGATCGATTCCCTACGTCAAAGTACAATGGGAGAACCATGAGGAGCGTGAAGCCACGTGGGAACGCGAGTCGACTATGAGAGAGCGTTACCCCCATTTATTTGGTTCTTAGTTGTATTTAGTTTCAGGGACGAAACTTCCTTTTTGGTGGGAGAGATGTAAGAACTTGAATTTTTGTAAATAATGAAATAAATAAAATTGATTGAAGTCAAGCTGAATCTGGATCATGTATGGCTCAAATAGCGATAGTGCCCTTTTCTGCAGTATAATTTACACAATTAGTGGGCCAGAAATATCGCTTTTCAATCCGGACCTGATCTCGAAGATCGGAGACCACGAGTGCGACCGTCTCATCGAACCGAGTGAAAACCATATTAAACTTGTTCCGATCTGACGGTCGGATCTTCCAGAAATCAGCGTTGAAGCTGGCGGGGCCCGCGACTTAAGTCGCGGGTACAATGAACAGTAAACTTGATTTTCGAACCTCTCTCGCGCCAACGTTGTGCCAGTTCACTGTCCGGACTCCGATCATAGCACTTCAGGTAACCGTTTTTAACGGTCTCGTCATTCCGGACGCAATGGCGCTGACGGAATTTCCGTTCGACGATCCTGGAGTCTCGAAAAGCGTGAAAACTGTATTTTTACGCAGTTATTATGAACCGAAAATTTATTCGGGCACTTTTTCGAGAAACTGAGATCGCTACCTGATAGGTTTCGTCGAGCCGGACGTCCTGGCGAAGTCCGTTTTTCGATCTGACGCCCGGATCTTCTCGAAAAGCGTGACATGCGTCGAAAAATGCAAAAATTGCACGTGAAACCCTATGTTTCTTGCCTCGTAATGCGTGCTACCCCTTGGGAAGGACCCAAGCGCAAAGAGAAAGATGCTGTGGAGGACTTATTACTAAATAGAAGGCTGAGGAGGACTAAAGTGCAATTTTGCTCATGCTATATATAGCACATGTTCCGAGCTAGGGTTCCTCCTCAAACCCTAGACCCTCTGCCTTCCAGCCGCGGCTCCAACAGATCCCTCCCCTCCTCTGCCATCTTCCTCGGACTTCCTCGCACCGGCCGCCGCTCCGCCTCGCCGGAAAAGCGAGATCAAGAAACATCTTGATCTCGGGTTGGTGAAGGGGGAGTGCTCGGGAAGGCCTTGGATCACCAAGACCTGGTCTGGTGGACTCCTGCTGGAAGCCGCATCCGAGCCCGAGGGAGCCAGCACCCCAGATCCGCCGTGCGCCGCCGCGGCACGCTCCTTCTTCCGCGGTTTTTCCGGCGAAGGTGAGATCTTGGCACGTTTCCTTTTATTATGGCTTTTGGGCACGTGCATCTTGTTCCTGACACCGAGGGGACCCCTCGGGTGCAGACCCAGCCGGCGCCGTCGTCCCGATCTCCGGCGGACCACCATTATCGCCGGATTATCGTTTTTGGACCGGTCACAGGCGCGGGCTCCATCCGGCCGTCAAGCCGAAGATCAGCACCGTTGATCCTCCTCCCCTCGGCGACTGCTACGTCCCCCCAAAGTCCCGTCGCCATCGGATCAAGATCGAGCCCGCTCGGCCGTGCCCTAGAAACCCAGATTTTTGCACCGCGGCCGATCGTCGCCGTCCGGCGCCGCCGCGGCCTCCCGTCGCCAGACACCACTGCACCGAGGTCCGTGGGGTCGAGACCGAGCTCCTGATCCAAGTTGCACCGGCCCGGACCACCGCGCCGGAAATCCACCATTGTTGGTGTTGATACCTCGCCGGAGCTTCGCCGCCGCTCGTCACCGTCGACTCCAGACCCCCGGCACCGGTGCAGGTAGGCTCATTTCACTATTTTATGACCCCTGGTGGCCTTGCATGGAAATCTTGACGTGGGGCTTTTGTGTTCCAGAGCTGCACCCGAGCTCGGTTTGGTTCTCATCTCCGGCCATCGCCGGCGCTCCGGGGCTCCGGCCAACCGCCAGGTAAGACCTGTAGACCCTGCTGATGCTCCCTATCAATTTATTTTAGGGCTATACCCCCTCTGCTATTAGCCTCTAAAGCTTGCACCCGAAAGCACCATCTCGGGATTGATCTCCGGCCGCCGCCGCCTCCGGCCGCCGGGACTCGACCCCACCTGGACCGAACCTCTTCTGGGACTCAAAGTAACCTGGTGCTCACCTCTGGTGCAGGTCTGGGCTAGAGTTGATCCAAGAAGAAGCCAACCCGAGCCTTGTTGGAGCACCACCTTGCTCCGGCCACTGTTCCGGCGAGTTTCCGGCAAGCGCAAGGTGAGCCCCACTGTCCACAATACATGCTGAACATGATGCTCCTGTTATATTTTGAAAAGATCAAATATGTACTAAGTTCTAGCAAAGTAGTAAATTGGACCTTTAAAGATCATGGGCCAACTTTTAACTCGGGATCCGTGTCGATCAAACCCCGTGAGCACGGGCTCCGTCTCGACGTAACGAACCCGCTGGAATTTACGGCGTCGTCGTCGTCGGAGTCCTGGATTGCGAGAACGGGGCAAAACACTGTATCCAATATCGCGAGTTAAAAGGCTAACCTTGCCCTGGGATTTCGCGCTGACCCAAGATTGTGAGCACGGGGTCCGTCGCATCAAATGTGACACGCTGGCACTTACGGCGTCGTTGTTGGACCCCCGGATTTTAAGAACGAGCCGAAACAGTGAATAGCTTAATATTTTATGCAATTTTAAATACATTATGGACTAAAATGCAAGATTGATATATGAACCCTCCTTAAACAGCACTTACGCACTACCTGGCCATCTTATTAGGATTCCGGTGGTCCTCGTTGACCAGGAATCAGATATCGACCGATAAATTGACCAAAGTGACCCGTTTAAACGTTCCGTTAGTGTAACGTCGTCGGGAAAGGGTTGCGTGAGTTATTTACTGATCATATCTCTTTATACAGGGCCCAGTTCTTCAGCACCAGCCTCCCAGTAGCAGCGCGGGAGTTCGAGGAATCTGCCGTCGTCCAGGTGGGTTATCTTCGAACCGGGCCTCAGCTTTTTGGCCCTCTGGTTGCTTAGTTTGTCGGACCCCTGTTTTTGATTTCCCTACTGATCATATGACTTAGCCTGACATCTATTGATCTCTTTGACTTAGCATGATCCCTCTGATTGACATTGATCTGATTTGACCTATGATTGAGATATTGATTGATATATGATTACTTGATCCTGATTGATAGCCATTACTCGATATGTATGATTACTTGATCCTGATTGATAGCCATTACTCGATATGTATGATTACTTGATCCTGATTGATAGACATTACTCTATATGCATGATTGATTGATTCCGATGGATAGATATAGACAGATGATTCCCTGTTGGGATTTCGGCGTGTGCCGACTACTCGGTCACTTGACCATCAGATTGATCATTATGACTTGCCATGCACTGCTGTACTTCACGAACCTAGCCGGGGTCGCTCCCCGTGGAGCTGGTTCTTTACCGGTAGAGTGGTCTGGTGATAGACCCGTGAGCCCTTCGACAGGGGTATGTCAGCGGATCGGGTGCGGATCGGTGGCTTTTGCCTGAGGTCCCCGGGACCAATAGTGGCGTATGATTGGATATTTGATTTCTTCAGTTGATGCATTATTTATACTTGTATGATTGTTCAGTTATTTCCAGCATGATCCTTGTAGACATCTTTTATTTCCTACCTGTATGATTTACCGCTATTATGATTGATGATTACTAGCATATCCTGATTTACAGCACCTTCTATCTGCTTTCCTGCTTTCCTATAGATCTTTTACTATCCGCAGATTTTAGTACCCAGTAGGTACGATTAGCTGATCCTCGGCTCGTCGTGCCCACTGGGATACATGTACAGTGTATCTCACACCCCCTGGGTGACCATTTTTCCAGGTCGGTCGGGTGGGGAGATAGCGGGACGATCCAGTGAGCAGATTACGATAGAGCTGTCCCCATGAGCATTATATATCGATGATCTTCACAGACTTTTATTTTCCGCATTTCATTTCAGTTTATCTTGGATTTAGATATTTAAAGTAATGATGTAATAATTTGACTGTTGATTATTCCTACTGATTAGATTAGATTAGTTACTGATATATCTGTTGATCTCTGATGATGATTCTTAGCCGTGCATGTATAGGGGAGTCTCTATCCTCGGGATAGAGGGTCTTCTATGCGTGTGGCGGTCTGTTGCGCCCAAGTTGCAAACTCTGATTTCAAAAAAAAAAATTTAGACCGGATTTTTAAAACTCGGGGCGTGACAACCGGTCACAAAAAATACATGCGTGCCGACACATAATGGCATAAAATATTTATTTTCTTTAGCAAAATTTTTTTTTAATTGCTTATTATGTATCTTTATCAAATATTTTGAACTTTATTAAGAAAATTACTTAGTAATTTTAAGAAAAAAGAGTTTTGAATTGTGTCATCGGCACGGGGGCTGTATCGTGCCGGTATCTTGTTGGAACGGTACGGCACGGTGGATACGGCCCGTGCTGATGGATACTTAAATCCTTGCCATGACCATAGGGCTAAAAGAAAGGAAATTGAAGGAATTATGAAGCAGGAAACCTGATTGAGATAAGGAAAAGAGAAGTGAAGGGGAAGTACCTGAGTGAAGCTTCAATACATTAGTCTTACACCAATTTGACATCAAATATATTATAGGGGTATCTCAAAGTATAGGGGAAGCATATCCAAAATTAGGAGGACCAATTGATTAAATGCTTTGCATAGTTGATTGACACTTAGCTCAATTAGTTAGGGCATATAGGTCATAAGTCAATAGATGGTTCAATTAATGAGACATAGGGGTAATCAAATAGATGAGCGTGATGGTTGACGAATCAACTATCCATTGGGCCCTCGAAAAAGATCTAGATTCATGAATGTTGATTCTATATTTTGATCTTCTTCATGGAGTGAAATAATACATGGACTTTTTCGTAGATTTCATAATAATTTTAAAAAGATTAGAGAATAAGGGTTAGAAAAAGAATAAGAAAAAAATAAAAGAGAAGGAACGACTAAAGAAAAGAGAAGAAAGAATCTTAAGAACGATAGATATTTGTCGGCGAACACAGCAAGAGAAAGAAGAAGATACTATTGATCACAATCAACACAAAACACTATATTTATTCTATCATAACTTATCTCTTAAATTACAAGGTATAAGCTATATTTATAGTCGTTAAAACATAATCCTAGCTAAAAACAAATCCCACGACATTAGGAATCATTCTAATCTAAACATATCTTAAAAAATAATAAACCTTATCCCTACTTTTTAGAGATGTATTTCATACAAAAAATACTAAAATCTTGTAAAAATGACTAAAATTAATTAATAAGAAAGAATAATTTCAAAAATTAGAAAAAAAATTAAAAGTTAAACAACTCAACCAAAGTAATACAAGATATTGACTTAAATAAATAAAAGATGACTTGACCGAACCCTATCCAAATTCGACTCTTCATCATTTGTTTCTGTTGTGCAGTGTTTGAAAAGACGAGCGCCTCAGTATCTCGAAGAACCTAAGGCGCAGCGCCCTCTCTGAAGTGCTAAAAGCGTGCCTAAGCTCTGGACGCATGCCTCAGGCGAGGCGCGAGGCATAGTTGAGGCGCGCGCCTTGTGATGTTTAAGTTTAAAAGGTCTCAGGTTTGAATTCTTTGGTCTCGAATCTTATCAATATAACCCGTAAAAGAATTTACAAAACCCTAATGAGAACCCTTTCCTCTTCTTTCTTTTCCGTTTTCTCTGTCGCGTTCTCCCCAACATTCATCTCTCTCCAATAGCAACAAACCAGTAGCGGTAGGCAACAGCGGCAATAGCAAGCAGCAGCAGCTTTCGTGTGGTCTCCATACTCCAATTCCCTGAAAAATTCTATCTTGAACCGTTTTTTTAGGTCTTTTGATGGGATTTGATGTTTTGGTGAGGCTTTTTCTTTTTACGTCTTCATATTTTTTTGAATTGGTGGATAGTAATTCTTCTCATTCTTTCTTTCAATTGCATGCATGTAATTCCTTTTTTGCATTCTTTTTTCGATTCTTTTCTAAATTTTCTTTTTGGACTCTTTGAGAACATTTATTCATGTGATTTGCTTTTCCATGATTTTTTTGCTCTTGTATGGTTATTTTGGAATCTTTTTATGCATAACTTCAATTAAACTAAGCTAGTTAAGAGTATTTTATTTTTATTAAATGTGTGTCTCACCTTCTTGAGGTGCACACCTTGCGATGCGCCTCGTGCCTAGGTTCCAAAAGGCTTTTACATCGTTTTGTACCTCACGCCTTTAAAAACACTAGCTGCGCAAGATCTTATCCTCGAGATCATGATAATCATTAATAGGATGGAGAATGAAGCGGTGCAATCCAACGCCCGCATCTAAAACAACCTTCATTTGCAACATCTTAATTGCAACATTATAGGAAGACAGATTAGTGCCCAAAAGTTTCACATAGCTAGATATTTGCAGATAAAAAGAACCCGACATATGCTACAACTTTGTCTGTGCATGCAAATCTTTTCCGATAGTAGAAGTGGAGACTCCTCGATTGTTGCTGGTGGTCAGATATGGACAGATCAATAATCTTTTGAGGTGGCTTAGGAATTGTTGGAGACGATAGAGATGGCGGTTCGACAAGAGGTACGATTCGGGTAAAGTACAAGGTTGTTGGATGAGAATTTGAAGGTGGTTAATGCTTATGAATTCAAGCTAGTACTTCCCCCACCGAATTATCGTTTTCTCTATTTGATTTCGAACTTTCCGCTCACAACAATAAGGCGACTATGACATAAATACCTAATAAAAGATCAAACTTGCTACAAAACGCAAGTTCTTCTTGTCTTTCAGTTAGGGACAGCGTAGTTTTTTTAATTGAGCAATTAGTTGTGGACAAAATAGTTCCTCTGGGTCCTTAACACCTCAATTTTGTAAGAGCAGATAGTCTCTACCCATGCACTTTCACTTATACGAAAATATCATTGGAACATGAAAAGATATGGTGTCACCATAACTACAAGGAGAAGTTGAACAATAAGTTAAAGATGATCTCACTAGCTCCTCCAAGCACATTTGGAGCATGAGATTGTAGGGATTGGATTAAATGTAATCCGGTCCACTGTTAGTCTCTACGTTTGGCATAGCCACCGGATTGGACTAATTAATCCCCTCTAAAAAAAATAATCCTATTCCTATTAATCCCACGTGGGAGACTGGGATTAGAAGGGATTGGATTAAACTTGGAGACTACTTACTTTACGTCTAGACGATTAGTATATAAAATAGTGAATTATAAAATGCAATCTCAATTTGAACTTAAATTCATATTTTGAATTTAAATGTTAAATTTAAATTTTGATTTTGAATTTAATTTCAAATTCAAAATAAGATTTTGATCAAAATTTCAAATTTGACATTCAGATATTGAGTTTAATTTCAAATTCATTCAGATTTTAGATTTAGAATTCAAATTTGGAATTCAAATTTAGAATTCCAATTCAAATTTCAAATTTAATTCTGATTTTGAACAAGAGTTTAAATTTGAAATTCAAATTTTTGAGTATCGGGTGACATTCATATTTTGAATTTGAAATTGAAATTCAAATTTTGAATTAGAATTTCAAATTGAAAATCATACTTCGAAATTTCATATTCAAATAAAAAAGTTGGAATCAAAGTTCTAAATTTAATTCATATTCAAATCGTGACTCTGAAAATCAAATTTGAATTCATATTTCAAATTCAAATTTAAAATTTTAATGCAAATTTCTAATTCAATTTTAAAAGAAAATTGAAGTTTTAATTTCGAATTCAAGATTCAAATTCCAATTCAAAATTGAATTCCAATTTCTAGTTCAAATTCAAAATTTGAATTTTAATTCAAAAATTTTTAAATTTGTTTGATGTCTAATTTAAACTATTTTGGATTTGAGTTTTAAATTTGAATTTTTATGAAATAATAATTGAATCCTAGATGTTATCCTAAATGCACGCTTGGATTACAATAGTCCAATTCATTCCTAATCCTAGCTCTATTCAATTCTTTTGTGTTATCATTTAAAGTTTAATCCTAAATAGCAAACATGCACTCAGGATACTACCTTAATCTTACTGCGCTGCAAATATGAAGAAGTGATATAAAAAGAATAAAAATAATAAAATCCTTGTAAATCTTAAAAAATCAAGCCCTTCAAAAGAAATCGTTAAATGCTAAAAGAAACAATAATAATAATAATAATAATAATAATAATAATAATAATAATAAGTGGAAAGGAAAGGAGAGGAGGGTGGAGTGGAAAAGGGAAAAGGGAAAAGGGAAAAGGGAAAAGAGGGGCGTACGGGCAGAGCCGCAGCCGACCATGAGGACACGGGCAGGAGCAGGGACGAACTTGCGGACGAAGGGGCGGAGAGCGGAGTAGCGCTGGTACCAGTCAAAGGCGGTGCCGCCTTCCTCCATGTACCGGAGGTCCCAGTAGAGGGCGTCGCCATAGTTGAGGCTCTGCTTCTCCCTGCTGCGCCCAGAAACATCTCCGCCCCCTCCTGCTGTAAGAATTTGAATTTTTGTAAATAAATAAATGAATGAAAATAATATAAACCAAATTGAATTTTGGATCATAAAAGCATGAATAGTCAAAATGCCCCTTTTCTGCAGTATAAATTGCACAGTTAGTGGGCCAGAAATATCACTTTTCAAGCCAAGCCTGATCTCGAAGATCCGAGACTACGAGTACGACCGTCACGACGAATTGAGAAAAAATCATATTAAGCTTGTTCAGATCTGACGGTCGGATCTTTCAGAAATCAGCAATGAAAAAGTGGGCCCCACAACTTAAGTGCATAGTAAACCTTGTATTTTAATTCACCTTGGATCACTAGTGGTCGAACCACTGTTTTAAATTTTAACATAGGGGTATTAGTAATGGACCCTAGCTAATTTCGACATTCTGAACGCGATGGCACTGACGGTTTTCGCGTTTGGCGACCCGGGTGCATCGAAGTGCGTGCAACGCACAGCATACAGTCGAACAAGATGGAACGACTTTTTATCTGGGCGTCAAACAAACCAAGTAAATACGCCACTTGACAGGTCTCGACGAGCCGGACGTCGTGGCGAAGTCCGTTTCGCGAATTGACGCTTGGTTTGCCTCGAAATGCGTGAAAAGCGCCGAATTATCGCTTTTTCTTGAAATATTTTGAATGACCTTGGGCCAGCACCTTAGAGGCTTGGTGTATTGGGCCTCTGCCATCCTCAGTAGCCCACGAAATGGGCTGGGCAGAGCCTGGTGGAGGAGGTTAGGTGTGAAACCGGTTGGAGGCTTGGAATCTTGCATTGATTGGTTGCAAGTCTCTTGGTCTTCTATGGGGTGAGCCCGAGGAGTCAGGAGGAGATCTTAAGCATCCCCTCAGTTTTCCCTTACTCCTAGACCTAGCCCCGAAGTCTTGGACACCAATAGACATCATTCCGAAGAGAGAGAAACCAAGAAAAAAATGAGGGAAAAGGAAAAGAGTGGAAGGTTGGGACCAAGTGGCTGTGGAGTTGAAGTGGGCGTGCTCTGGGGATTCCTCTGTGCTTGTGGAGTGATCAGGGAGGTTGCCCGAAGCCGCGCGTGCAAGAGGACCCGAAACCGGCTTCTTCCTCTCTCCCACAACTCCGGCCACGGTATGGATCCTAAACCAATGAATTTTTGGGACTCTAGACCATAGCAGTAGCCTAGTGAGTCGCTGTTAATGCTCCCTGCACGAGCCCAAGACCCCCATGCAGCTTGGTTGGTCGGCGGGAGCGAAGCCTCGCCGGAAACCTAGACTAGCTCCGCCGCATGATAACTCCCAAACGCCCCGACCAAAACGCACCAAATTTGGGGTGCCAAGACTGTGTAACCAGTAGAAGAAATCTGCAAAATCTTGTGACTTTTGGTCGAGCCGTTTGCAAGAAAACTGATGCCCAAGTTTTGGGAAAATATGCATAATAGCCGAGCCG
This sequence comes from Tillandsia fasciculata, assembly GCA_029168755.2. Classification (NCBI taxonomy): domain Eukaryota; kingdom Viridiplantae; phylum Streptophyta; class Magnoliopsida; order Poales; family Bromeliaceae; genus Tillandsia; species Tillandsia fasciculata. The sequence continues at coordinate 102,267 of CM054935.1, read as the reverse complement.
TGGGCTCCGGCGCCGGCGACGCATTCCGGGGCCGGAAACCTGCACGGGAAGCATGCAGGGAGTGAGGAGATCACGTTAGTAGGCTTGCATGGCCCCCATGCACGTGCGGGAGGCGCGGCCATGCCCCTTACCCGAACCGGGTTCTTGTAACCCTCGCCGGCGCTCCGGTCGTCTCCGGCAAGTCGGGGATGGACGGGAAGCTTGCTAGCACTCAGTGGAGTCCCTCTATACCAGTGGACTAGTCCCAGGTAGTCTCGGGTGAAATCCGCCATTAGAGGTGGAGAGCTCTCAATCCGAGCTCGGCCCCGCCGCGCCGCCGCCGTGCTCTGTCATCATGCATGGGCTTGGGAAGCATCAGGGAGTTGAGGTGCACCTGCTGGTGCATTTGGATGAAGCCCAGAAGTTCTGGGTTGATCATCACGATTTTCAAAGTAAAAGGCCCATCTTCTTCCTCGAGCTCGAGCCTAACATGGGGTTGTGGCCTGCTCCAAGTTGATGAGGATAACACCTGGGACCTAGTGGAAGGTTTTAATCCAAGCTGGTGAGTTCCAGGTGCTTCGGTTGCTGAGAACTGGGTTTGGGAACACCTTGTGTAGATGTATGTATAGGATGCCTACCACCTGTTTGATTAAATGCCTCGAAGAGAATTTATTTTGAATTAGCTCTCGAGTTGTATATCAAAGTTACTCAGGAAGGTCCCCTGAGCTTGATGCTCACTTCAGATCAATTTAGATCTGTGTGGACAGAGATTTGAGACTTGTGCTTTATGTTAGAGAGCAAGGTTGTGGTTCTGGTTAAACCAGCAAGAATGGACTGCCAAAATGGTGAGCCCCAGTGTCCTTGCAATATTTAAGGACAGGTTTATATACAAAGTTTTGATATATGAGGTATAGGTGCAAAGTTGGGTCATAATCAAGCTTAAATACAAAAGTTTCTTAATAACAGTACTAGGGGCTGTTTGGAAAATTGTGACAGTGTATTCCTGGGGTTTTGGGGGTCACTGAACGCGATGCTCGCGTTTGTTTTGGGTTTTGGTGAGCCGAAGAAACGAAAATGCGTTTCGGCTAGGTTAGAAAAGTAAATTACGGCCCGAAGTTTTCCTCAGGCATCGTGCTGCCACAAATGAGTGAGCACGGCGTTCAGCAAGTCAAATGTCACCTGCTGGAGGTGACGGCTCGTAAAAATGATTTACCGTTTAAGAGAACGAGCCAAAACAGTGGTTATTTAGTGTATAAAACACAATATGAATAAGCCTGAGGGGCTTGCTGCAATTGTAACAATATGAAAGAGCTAAATAAATATTCTAAAGTAGTGTTGGCCTATTAGTGGAGTTCCCTGGGGTTTCTGAAAAGCTAAACTGCTTCACGTAGCACAAATCGACGAAATGGTCGGTTCGCGCTAGTTGCGCCTTGAACATTGATAGACCCTGAGTTGTCATCTGGTATTTTGTAGGGCCCAGTCGTCAGGAGCCAGCCGCGATCCGTCTTGTGAATATCGCGACCGTCTACCTTCTGGTGGAGTCGTTGTTCCTCCTATATACAGGTGGGTTATCTTCGAACCGGGCCTCAGTTTTTTGGCCCTCTGGTTGCTTTAGTCCAGTCGGACCCCTGTTATTGACTTACCCTGCTGATTACACACATATATAACCGATCTTGACATATACTGATATTTCTTGACATGTACTGATATTTCTTGACATATACTGATATTTCTTGACATGTACTGATATTCCTTGACATATACCGATACTCCTTGACATATGCTGATTTTACCTATATGACTTAGCCTGACTTATACTGATCTTGTTTGACATAGCATGACCCTTTGATTGACATTTACTGATTAAACCTGTGATTACTTATTCATGATCAGCCGACTATTATCTTGATTGATCCTGATTGATAGACACTACTCGATATACATCTTGATTGACCTTGATTGATAGACACTACTCGATATACATCTTGATTGATCCTGATTGATAGACACTACTCGATATGCATCTTGATTGATCCTGATTGATAGATACTGTTTGATATGCATGATTGATTGACTCCGATGGATAGATACAGCCAGATGATTCCCTGTTGGGATTTCGGCGTGTGCCGACTACTCGGTCACTTGACCATCAGATTGATCATTATGACTTGCCATGCACTGCTGTACTTCACGAACCTGGCCGGGGTCGCTCCCCGTGGAGCTGGTTCTTTACCGGTAGAGTGGTCTGGTGATAGACCCGTGAGCCCTTCGACAGGGGTATGTCAGCGGATCGGGTGCGGATCGGTGGCTTTTGCCTGAGGTCCCCGGGACCAATAGTGGCGTATGATTGGATATTTGGTTTCTACATTTGATGCATTATTCTTACTTGTATGACTGTTCAGTTATTTCCAGCATGATTCCTGTAGACACCTTTTATTTCCTACCAGTATGATTTTCCGCTATTATGACTGATGATTATTATCATTGTATATCCTGATTTACAGCATTCTCATCTGCAGTCCTTATGGTTGATTATCATTGTATACCCTGATTTACAGTATTCATATCTGCAGTCCTTATGATTGATTATCGTTGTATACCCTGATTTACAGCATTCTCATCTGCAGTCCTTATGATTGATTATCATTGTATACCCTGATTTACAGTATTCATATCTGCAGTCCTTATGATTGATTATCGTTGTATACCCTGATTTACAGCATTCTCATCTGCAGTCCTTATGATTGATTATCATTGTATACCCTGATTTACAGTATTCATATCTGCTTTTCCTGCTTTCCTATAGATCTTTTACTATCCGCAGATTTTAGTACCCAGTAGGTACGATTAGCTGATCCTCGGCTCGTCGTGCCCACTGGGATACACTCCGGTGTGTCTCACACCCTCGGGTGACTGTTTTTCAGGTCGAGCGGATGTTGAGATGTCGGGACGAGTTGGTGAGATCACGAGATAGAGCTTGACCCATGGACAGCCGATAGCCAAGCATTTAGTTACTTGAGGAAAAGAAAAGAAAATATAATGTAATTGAGAAGTTGTTGAAATTGTGCAATTTAATACCTGTGTTGTAATAGATGTACGTAGTTAGTACTCTGAGTAATTGCCAAGATAGCCGTGCATATATAGAAAAGGCTCAATCCCCAGTGGGATTGGGACTCTTCTATATATGTGGCGGTCTGTTCCGCCCTGGCTGGTTTTAAACTCTGATTTCAAAAAAAAAAAAATTTAGACGCGGATTTTTGAACTCGGGGCGTGACACCTGCTGTCCCGTACATCTGCACCGCTCGCTCGAACTTTGATTAATTGATGACTTCTTATTATTATTATTATCTTGCAGTCCTCACCCCGGCCGATTATTAATTTTCTGTCTCTGCTCTGCCACACGAGGGATTTTTTTTTAAATTAACCTTAAAAGTTTTTAATATTTGCAAATTGCTCCTTAAAAAAAAATAATTACAAAAATAATTCTATTTTTGCCAGCAAAACGCCACGGAGGAAGGACAATCTGAAGGCGTTGAATTCAGCACCTTCAAGTGTATTTTCCTGAAGAGGAATGCTAGTTGTACACCCCCAAGGGGATGTACATCCTACACCCCCACCTATTTAAGGGAGGGGGTGGCTGGCTTTTAGGGGTCACCTCAAGTGACCCCTCATCACACCCCCACCCTTAGATGGGTGGGGGTGTGAGATGTACACCCTCTTGGGGGTGTACACTTATACATTCCCTTTCCTGAAAGTTCTGAATTATTTAGCGTTTTCACAAAAATTCTATGAAGACGCTAAATAATTCAGCGTTTTCATAGTATATGCTGAAGGCGCTGATTGAATCAGCGCCTTCAGTCAATCAGTGCCTTCAGCTGAATGTGCTGATTCAATCAGCGCCTGCAGCATATATTATGAAGGCGCTGAGAACTTGGTCAATTTTTACGAAAATTGGCTAAATCCTCATATATAAATGCTAAAGGCGTTGAATGGTTCAGCGCCTTTAATATGATGTTGAATGGTTCAACTCCTTTAACCACAGTAAATACAAAAAAAAAATTTCAAGTCAAAAAAATAAAATTTGTACAACAAGTTTCATAACAGAATGAAAAAGTACAACAAGTTTCACAACATCTAGGTATTGAGCTAAAATATTCAGAAATTATATGAAACAATTTTACAGCATTCAGATATAACAGTTGAGTAACAACAAAAAAATATAATCACAAAAATGTTAATAATACACCCTCAAACTCAAAATTGAAATAAAACTCAATTTTGAGCTTATCTTCTCCCTCGACCTCCTTGGCCACGCCTGCGTCCACGCCCTCGCAGACGCCCACGCCTACAAGGAACAACAAGCTCGATAATCGGCATATCATCAAGATGCTCGACCGTTGCCAACTGATCGAGCTCCTCGATAATACCACCCTCATCATGCTCAGCAATATGTTGGATCTCATGTGGTGATGATGACGAGGGATGACGACGTGAATATATCGATGTAAAAGATATCCGTGATATAGAAGGCGGGAATGACTCTGACGTCGAGGGAAATGTCATAGGGGCCTAAATAGTAGGAGATGGAGATCGTGGCACCTGAAATGGCATAAATAGTTAGTTAATTTGAATTTGAAAACTTATTTTGAAATTTCTAGTGATATGAAAGTACTTGATGACTCGAGGACGATGCGTGAGCATAATCTCCTCGTCCCTCAGAAACTCTGACAGTAGGTACCGACGGTACATTTTGCAGTACCATATGAATTGTTGGTTTTTAAGGATCCACAAGGATCTAAATAGATACTATCGAACACCTAGAGGGGGGTGAATAGGTGTAATATTTAAAAATCAAATCTCAGTGCAAAATAAAAACCAATGCGGAAAATAAAAATCAACACACCGAGATTTACGTGGAAACTCCAATCCAGGAGAAAAACCACGGGACCAACACGCAATAACAATCCACTAAGAATTGAAGAATAACAAGGTGATTACCGACTCCACGGACTCGACCCCTCCTTCAACTTCTTCGGATCTTGCGCTCCACCGGTTGCACGTCCACTGCACACGTTCGAATCCACGAACGCCACTCGAATCCACGAGCACACGTTTCGAATCCACGAAACGCCTTCAACACACCGAATCCACGATGCTACGTCGAATCCACGACGCGAACTCAGCCGATAAAGAAATATAGGCTTCGATGGTGATCCTTTGCTTAGATTATCATTGAAGAACCGTAGAAAGAATTTCTAAGCAAAATTTAGATCAATTCGACAAAAGAGAGATCTTGGAAGAACCGTCGAATTGACCTAAAAGAGGCTAAAAAGAAGAACGATAAAAACCTAGCCTCTAGGGTTGCTCTCGAGTGTTTTCGGTATTAGTCCCTGTAGTCGAGAAACCCTAAGTATCTATTTATAGCCCTTGGAAACAAATTAGAGTCGGTTTAGGAAACTTTTCCCGAGATGACATTGTGTACCGGTACCAAATATTGTGTTCCGGTACTCAATGGTGCAAAACACAGATTTTTCTGTTGTGTTCCGGTACGCGAGTCTGTGTTCCGGTACGCAATACAAATTTCAAAAAATTCTGTGTCGGGTTTGGGGAACTTCAAGTGTGGTTCCGGTACTCAATGTAAAAACTGATTTTTCCAAGATAAACTTTATCCAAAACATGATGGGTTTAGGTTAATAAGGATCAAATAGGGGAAAAAACACCTAGAGGGGGGTGAATAGGTGTAAACAATAAACACTCAAAAAATCATTGTGCGATAAAACCCAATGCGGAAAAATAAAAGAGCACACAAGATTTTTACGTGGAAAACTCCAAACCGGAGTAAAAAACCACGGGACCGATAACACGGCGAAATCCACTAGAGTTAACACACGTACAAGGTGATATAACGTACTCACAGACGACTCAACCTTTTACCATACGCCCCTAGTCGATCTTCTCCGCTCGCTCCGCGACGCTTCTCGAATCCACGATCCGCGCCCAACGCTGAGTCCACAGCGTCCAACGTCGAGTCCACGACGTCCGACCGAATCCACGGTCTTCACCCAATGGCACGCTTCGAATCCACGAACGCACCTCGCTCCGAATCCACGAGAGCGATGCACCTTGAATCCACAAGGCCACGCGAGTCCACGCGCCGATTTTGGGTAAATCGTTGTTTGTTTGGGTGGTGATGATCCGCCGAATACTTAGATCAAGAGTAGATCGGAAATACCATCTAAGTATTCATTAGTTTGATTCTACTCAAGATGTGAGTATGAAAACCTAGAATCAAACTAATCAATATAGATGAAGAACCATAGAATAGATCTAATGATTTCCGTTCTTCTCTATATATGTGGATTTTTCTTTCGGCTAGGTTTTTCTTTGTTAGCCGTTTTATTGCGGATGCCCTAGAAATGAAATGGTAGGGCTATTTATAGGTTAGAAACCCTAGGAAGAATATTCGGATCAAAAACAAACTTTTCTGGAAAGTTTTACCGACGGCGATCCGGATTGCATAAGCCACGATCCGGATCGCAGACGCACAGAATGCAGTTTCCAGAAAATCGCCTGTTCGGGATCCGGATCATAATCCACGATCCGGATCGTTCATACATTTTCACAAAACATCCCATTCGGGATCCGGACTGCCCAAGCTGTGATCCGGATTGCAGCAATGTATGAACGAACACCTTTCGGGATCCGGATTGAATGTCACGATCCGGATCCTGAACATGTCCCATGTCCAGTTTTTGATGAATAAGCAATTAAAACCTCTTCCAGGTGTTTCTACACTATAAGAAGTATTCGGATCATCAAAATTATTTAGTTAAACGTACCTGATCCTTTTGAATTCTTCTTTCTTGAGATTGAGGTATATGATCCAAAGTTTCTTCATCTTCAATCTTCAAGACTTAATACATTCACGAAATACGCCAACTCAAATTCCGTAACAATCTCCCCCTTTGGCGGTTTCGTGACAAAACAGAAATCCACAAAAGAAAATTCAAAAAGATATTTTTGTTGCTATCACCATACAACAAAAATTTACAAAAGAGTTCCAGAAATTAAAAACATGAGATAAACTCCTAAGACAGACTCTAGACTTAGACATCTGTAATCTCTGCACACAGAAAACATTCTTGACAAACAAAATCGTTAGATACCTCAAGAATTGGAACATACAAAACCAAATACAGAGATAGAGTTTATCTCATCATGACATTAAAAAGAATCAGATATGTGAAAGAAACATAGTTAAAGCCAACATATCTTCTAAGCAGTTGAAAAACCAAATGTCAAAGTATGTTAGTCCAACACCAACTTGTTAGTCATATTACATGCCCAAATAGTTAGTCGAATAGTTAGTATAGAAGCATGTCACAATCCACAAAAGAAAACCAAAGTTGAGTTGAGATTCATACTTACCTTGATATTCACAATCATTGTTCATTCATTGTTCTTCATTCATTGTTCAGAGTTCTCGAAAAACTCTCTCGAAAAACTCTCTCTCATTCTCTCCCCCTTTTTGTCACAAAACAAAGCCAAAACGTAGCATGAGCTACAATATGTAAGGAGAGTAAACAAAAAGTTCATAAGGTTCTAAAGATATGCACAAACTGAGAACTAAAAGAGTAAAGAGTAAAGAAAAACAATGTTCTGAGAACTAAGAACCCAAACTAAGGTGACCAATTCTGTTGCTCAATCTGAAGAGTCAGAACTAGTACAGCTTAGCTTGCTTAAAAGTCCTTTAAGCAAGTTCTTAAGGTTTGAGTATTTTTTCTTGATCTTCTTGTGTTCAGAGGAGATTTGCTGAAGCTCTCTCGATATTCTTTCATGTGTAGCAGAGATTCTTTGTTGTTCCTGACGAATCGATTCCAAAATCTCTGTCTCAGTTGTCTGTGTCTTTGAATAAGATGAACGCTGTCTGGATGCAGATGGTGCATCAGGTCCTGCAGTCCATGGTGATCCAGTTTGCAAAATTCCAGAAAGTGAGCGTGCTCTGGTTAGAGGCCCACTCTGCTGTTTGTACTTCTTTGAACATTTTTCCTTCTTGTATATTGTATGGTCGTGGAGGCAGATTTCATAAGTCTCTTCCCTTTGGTGAACTTCCTTTCTTCTTCATCAATTTTTCGCTGAACATCCTTGAAGAATTCGTCCCATTCTTCACTATTGTAATCCGAGCTGTCTTCATTGGCTCTTTCGGTTTGTCTCCAGTTGAGACGCCTGGTTCTTCTTTAACAGATGAACCCCCAGGCACCATTGCGACCAGCAAGATGATCAACCAGGAGAATGCCATTGATTCTAGTGCTTTGAGTTTTTAGAAAATGTCCTGTGAAGACCAACTCAAGAACATATGAAAAATCGTCAATTTTGAAAAATTTGAAAAATTGTACCTAGACAATCATAATCATGTAGAGAAGCCAAGAATCAAATTAGTTTTCCAAAAAGAATTTTAAAAATAGATCAATTCCATGATTTACAAAAATTCCTCTTTTATGCCCTAAAACCGAATTTTTAGAAATCGAAGCCTAAAAACTCGTTAATCAAGTGAAATCCCAGCATAAAAGCAAAACTAATTGACCCAGAGTTCTTATTTCAAAAGAAATTTGATCAAAAACCATTCACAAACGAAAAAATTCCAACTTTTCAACTCACGTTTGATGAAAAAACAGAAAAACTGTGAAAAACCGAGTTTTGATCATGAAAACTTACTTGAATCCGAAGAACTTTGAGTTTTGAAGCACCAAGAAGCAAGAAATCTAGAGAGAGAAACTCTAGAAGCTTGAAAACCAGAAATTAGGGTAAAGAAATCTCGAATCTGAAAGTTTCTATATAAAACCCTAGCCGTGATCCGGATCGGCCGAGAATGTGATCCGGATCGGCTACCCGCAGGAAAAATCCTGCGTTCGGGATCCGGATCACTTGCCACGATCCGGATCGGCTACACCTTTTTCTTCAGAAAAATTAAGAAAAATACAATAAAATCCAGAAAAAGTATGTAAGCACTTTACCATGTCAACTTTAAACAAAAGCATCGTTTCATACAACAAGAAATAGATTATGCAAAATCTATCAAAAATATCCAAAAATGAAACGAAGATTTACGAAAGTTAAAACACTTAAAGTTGAACAACTTCAATTACATCTATCCTGATCCTATGTGTAATGCCTTTATCAAATCATCAATTTCAGTAAAGAAAATGAAGTACCAAGATCAATAGATGTTTGAAATCCCAGATAAGTTAGATAATATATCTAGACAATCTGTTGAAGGAGTGGCTCTTTGAGCATCTTTTAAAAAAAATCCCACCTTATACCAACCATGAAATACGACTGAGTCAAGTATTTCAATATGAATTTCATCAACAATTTTCAAAACAAAAATTTGCTTTTCATTCATGGAGTATCTTTTTCTTTCATTTTCTCCATGTGGTGGTAGTTTTCACACTCCTCATTGGGATGTAACTCTTTCCACATCTTTTGAGCATTTCACATTTCATTGACTCCCCCTCAATTGGCTATCAATTATTTAATATATAAGGTATTCAACCAAACCATTGATCTCGAATTCATACTCGACTAAGCAATCAAATATGATAATGACTATACCAAGAGATCATTGAGAGAGAAATTGACTTTGATCACTTAAAAGATGGTTTAATTAACGTAAATGATCATTGCAACATTGAAATATTATGACATCAAAACATAATAAATTTCTAAATGCATAAAAGGATGCAATTAAAGTCAATTATGATTTATGCTCAATTAGTGTGCTATGTACAGAACATAGATAAAGAACAAAACAAAGAACAAAAACAAAAACAAAACCTAATCTAAGCAAAGGTTTCAAAAGAGTTATTTCAAGGAAAGCATGCCAATTGCTTTACGCAAGTGAATAAAACGTTTTTGATCCAAAGGTTTTGTCAAGATATCGGCTAATTGATCTTCAGTTGAAATGTATGACAGTTGAAGAATGTTTGATTCAACTAGCTCTCTAAGAAAATGATATCTAAGTTCAATATGTTTTGTTCTAGAGTGCAACACAGGGTTTTTAGAAATGTTAATAGCACTAGTGTTGTCACATAAAATGGTTACCGAAGATGTTGAAATTCGGAAATCGCTCAACACGCTCTTCATCCAAATCAATTGGGTTGAACAACTTCCTGCAGAAATGTACTCCGCTTCGGCAGTCGAGAGTGCTATGCAGTTCTGCTTTTTACTGTGCCATGCAACAAGGCAGTGGCCAAGATAGAAGCATGCACCACTCGTGCTTTTCCGGTCATCCACCGATCCAGCCCAATCGGCATCTGAGTATCCAACAATATCCAACGTTGTTCCCATAGGATACCAAATTCCGAAATTGATTGTACCTTTGATATACCGGATGATCCGTTTCACCGCTTTCAGGTGAACCTCCTTCGGTGCTGATTGATATCTCGCACAAATCCCAACACTGAAGGATATATCCGGGCGACTAGCCGTGAGATATAGTAGACTTCCAATCATACTGCGGTACAGTTTCTCGTCTACATTCTCACTTTGTGATTCACTTCCAAGTCCCTTATGGCTAGTTCCCATTGGAGTCGGAAAATCTTTAGAATTTTCAAGATCAAACTTTTTGACCAACTCCAGTGCATACTTGGATTGACACAAGTGAATTCCTTCATCGTTTTGTTTAACTTGTAATCCAAGAAAATAATTCAATTCGCCCATCATGGACATCTCAAATTCGCTTTCCATGGTCTCCGCGAATTTAGAAGCATCATTATCTCTTGTTGCTCCAAAAACAATGTCATCGACATAGATTTGAGCAACTATGAAATTGTTTTGATAATGCTTCACAAAGAGAGTCCTGTCAGCTCCCCCTCGAGTGTAGCCCTTTTCCAAAAGGTGCTTTGTCAACCTTTCGTACCATGCTCGCGGTGCTTGTTTCAGACCGTAAAGAGCCTTTTTCAACGAAAAACATGGTTAGGTAGTTTATGATCCACAAAACCTTTCGGTTGAGCCACATAAACTTCCTCATTTAAAAATCCATTTAAAAAGGCGCTCTTAACGTCCATTTGAAATAATTTGATTTTAAAATGACAAGCGATCGCAAACAATATACGAATGGACTCGAGTCTAGCTACAGGGGCGAAGGTTTCATCAAAGTCTATACCTTCTACTTGAGAATAGCCTTGAGCAACTAACCTTGCTTTGTTCCTGATGATAGTACCTTCTTCGTTTTTCTTGTTCTTGAAGATCCATTTGGTACCTATCACATTGTGTTGCTTCGGAGGCTTCGTCAATTCCCAGACTTTGTTTCGCTCGAATTGATGGAGCTCTTCCTGCATTGCTTTAATCCAATAATCATCTTGGAGAGCTTCATCAACATTCCTTGGTTCGATTTGAGATACATAGCATGCAAATCCGCAAACCAATTGTCTCCGTGTTCTAACTCCTTCTTGTGGATCTCCAATTATGTTCGATTCAGGGTGATCCTTGGAGATGCGTAACGTTTGAGGTAGAGGAGTAGGCGGAGGTACACGAGATGATTCCTGCACATCAGATAAGCTTGAAGAACCGTTAGATGCATCAACATTATTATCGAAAGAATTGTTAGAAGAAGATGCATTAGCAGGTGTATCATCATCAAGAGAGATATCGAGGGTAGATTTTTCAGATTCAAAGTGAAAAGCTTCATCTACCTTAACATTTATCGATTCTACGATCGTCTTAGATTCTAAGTTAAAAACTCGATATGCTCTGCTGTTTGTAGAATAACCTAAGAAAATCCCTTCGTCACTTCGAGAGTCAAATTTTCCAAGATTCTCACGATCACGTAAAATAAAACACCGACTCCCAAAGATGCGAAAATATTTGATGTTAGGTTTTCTACAAAACCAAAGTTCATATGGTGTATTCAAAGTCCCCGGGCGCAAATACACGCGATTGATAACATAAACAGCAGTGTTCACCGCTTCAGCCCAAAAATATAAAGGTAAGTTCCGGCTGTGAAGCATAACACGTGCCATTTCCTGTACGACCCTGTTTTTGCGCTCGACTACACCATTTTGTTGAGGTGTGTAAGGTGCGGAGAATTCATGTTTAATGCCATTAGAAGTGCAAAAATCAATGAATTTGGAATTTATGAATTCCCCACCTCTATCACTCCTAACTCGAGTAATCCTTTCATTCTTTTCTATCATAATACGATTGCAGATTTCGAGAAAAGAATCAAAGGTATCAGCTTTTTCTTTTAGAAAGGCTACCCAAGTATATCTAGAAAAATCATCAACCAATAAGAAAATATACCATTTACCTCCCAGAGATGGTTGACGAGTTGGCCCCATTAAGTCCATATGCAAAAGTTCCAAAGGCCGTTTTGTACCTATGTGGTTCAAATTCTTGTGTGCAGTCCTAGACTGTTTTCCCTTTTGGCAACCGCCACACACAAGGTTTTGTTCAAAAGAAAGTTTCGGAACCCCCTTGACCACATCTTTATTTGAAATTCTAGCAAGTTCCTTAAAGTTTATGTGACCTAGCCTTTCATGCCAAAGTGTTTCATTTTTCAAAGATGCTAGGTTACATTTTTCAGAAATCTTAGAAGGAACTACATAACAGTTATTTTCTGATCTAACCCCCTTTAAAAAGAAAGCATGGTTCAAGTCAGTTACAGTGCATTTATCAGATGAAAAATTAACTGAATAACCACTATCACACAGTTGACTTATGCTTATGAGGTTAGTCTTAAGGCCATGAACAAATAATACATTATCTAGAACCGGGCCATCTGGAATAGCTACCGTTCCCTTTCCAACAATTTTGGAAGACCGACCATCTCCGAAAACAACAAGTCCTCCGGAGTTTTTCTCAAAAGTTTGAAAACAATTTTTATCACCGGTCATATGACGGGAACACCCGCTATCCAGGTACCAAGACGAACTATCATATGCATGCAAGGAAACATTGGTAGCAAGACAAGGAAAGATTTCACCTTTGCGCACCCAAACCTTTTTGGAATGCGTCGGTAATGGTCGTGAAGTTGATTTCCTAGGTGAGAGCGTCTTGCTTGAAGAATTGCTGCTCCTTGATGATGTCGTCTTGAGCGGTGTACTACCAAGGCTCTTTTCCTTCAATTTGGTTGGAGTTGTTTTCCGAGGAATAGCCCTTTTGGTAGTCATTGCAAGATGTGCTTGAGGTGTGCGTTTGGCTCCAGTCTTGCAATTTCTTCTTATGTGCCCTGAAATGCCACAACGAAAACATACCTTGATTCTTGTCGATTCCGAAGAGGATGTAGTAGGTTCGTTGTCGTTGCTTGTCGTGAACACCGGTGTCGGAGGAGGAGATACCGACTGAGGCACAAATACTGTACCACTCGAACTTGGAATGTCTCCAGTTTGAGTGTATCCGAGGCCGAACTTGTTTCTTTGACCGAGACCAAGAAGTCTGTCCAACTTACTCCTTCCAGAAGAAAATCTCTGTAAGTCATCCTTTAGTTGGCGTATGGTCTCTGTCATTTCCAATTTTTCCTGTCGAGCCTCGCCGTAGAGCTTCAAGAAGTAATTCGCTTTGTTCACCATATCCATATAATTCTTCTCGAATTGCTCATTGGACTCTTGAAGGGAAACATTTGTCTTAATCAGATTGTCCCTTTCCACTTCAAGATCGGTTGAGATAGAGGTTACTCTTTTTACTTCATCTTCAAGATCCTGCAATCTCTCTTTCAACCCCTTGTTTTGTTTAGCCAGTTTCTTTGAATCCCTCAAAAGTTATGGTAGGCTAAAACAAAATCTTCACCTTCCGAATTATCTGATTCATCGTCCGTTGCAATCTTTTCCACAGTGGAGTTGGACAGTGAGTCGGATGTACTTGCCATTAAGCACATGAAGGATGAAGATTTGGTGGACGCGTGGAAAGCTGTCGCGTTGTCTTCTTCATCACTTGACGATGACTCATTTGACGTGGAGTTGTCATCCCAAGTGACGCTTGCATCGCTTTCTTCTTAGCCGGATTCTTGTTGGGACATTCCGTTGCTATGTGGCCGTAGCCTCGACATTTGAAACACTGAACTTGTCCCTCAGAACTTTTCTTATCCTTTGAGAAGTTCTCTTGGCTTCTTGACTTGTGACTTGAAGTACCCTCGCCTTTCTTGGACTTTCCGAAGGATGGAGTTTTGCTTGAATTTCCCCTTCGAAAGTTGCGGCGAAACTTCCTTGTCAAGAGAGCGAGCTGCTTCTCAAAGTCCTCCATAGAAAGGTTCTCGTCGTCGTCCGAGGAGGATGAATCCGCGTCTTCTTCTTTAGTTGATTTCAATGCGTAACCTGAAGACTTAGAAGAGGATGCCTTTCCAGAAGAATAGTTAGTAGGAAAAGTCATTTCATAAGTTTGTAAAGCACCTACTAATTCTTCTACACGCATTTCGTCCGGGTGTTTAATTGTTTCAATGGCTGCAACCTTCGGGCGAAATCGTTCAGGAAGAGTTCTTAGAATTTTTCTTACAACTTTAAATTCTGGAATCTTCTCTCCCAAGTTAGCACATGAGTTCACGATGTCTTGCAATCGTGTGTAATAGTCAGTGAAAGATTCATTCTCTGCCATAGAGATAGAGTCAAACTTGCTCGTAAGCATTTGCAGTTTCTGAATCTTCACTAAGTTAGTTCCCTCATGCGTAACTTGAAGAACATCCCAGATTTCTTTCGCAGTCTCACATGCCGAGACGCGAGAGAACTCAGTTTGTGACAAAGCATTAAATAGAGCATTAATCCCTTTGCCATTGTAAGAAGATAAGTCTATCTCTTCCTTGGTCCATTTCGACCTAGGTTTTAAGGTGCGAACATCATCTAAAATTTCAGTTGGATTAGACCATCCTAATTCAATTGATTGCCACACCCTTTCGTCGATGGAAATTAAGAAAGCTTTCATCCGTACTTTCCAGTACGCATAATTTGTTCCATCAAAGAAAGGGGGTCGATTGATGTTTCCACCTTCAACCATTGTTTACAACCCTATTCCCGCTCTGATACCACTTGTTGGGTTTAGGTTAATAAGGATCTAAATAGGGGAAAAAACACCTAGAGGGGGGTGAATAGGTGTAAACAATAAACACTCAAAAAATCATTGCGCGATAAAACCCAATGCGGAAAAATAAAAGAACACACAAGATTTTTACGTGGAAAAACTCCAAACCGGAGTAAAAAACCACGGGACCGATAACACGGCGAAATCCACTAGAATTAACACACGTACAAGGTGATATAACGTACTCACAGACGACTCAACCTTTTACCATACGCTCCTAGTAGATCTTCTCCGCTCGCTCCACGACGCTTCTCGAATCCACGATCCGCGCCCAACGCTGAATCCACAGCGTCCAACGTCGAGTCCACGACGTCCGACCGAATCCACGGTCTTCACCCAATGGCACGCTTCGAATCCACGAACGCACCTCGCTCCGAATCCACGAGAGCGATGCACCTTGAATCCACAAGGCCACGCGAGTCCACGCGCCGATTTTGGGGTAAATCGTTGTTTGTTTGGGTGGTGATGATCCGCCGAATACTTAGATCAAGAGTAGATCGGAAATACCATCTAAGTATTCATTAGTTTGATTCAACTCAAGATATGAGTATGAAAATCCTAGAATCAAACTAATCAATATAGATGAAGAACCATAAAGTAGATCTAATGATTTCCGTTCTTCTCTATATATGTGGATTTTTCTTTCGGCTAGGTTTTTCTTTGTTAGCCGTTTTATTGCGGATGCCCTAGAAATGAAATGGTAGGGCTATTTATAGGTTAGAAACCCTAGGAAGAATATTCGGATCAAAAACAAACTTTTCTGGAAAGTTTTACCGACGGCGATCCGGATTGCATAAGCCACGATCCGGATCGCAGACGCACAGAATGCAGTTTCCAGAAAATCGCCTGTTCGGGATCCGGATCATAATCCACGATCCGGATCGTTCATACATTTTCACAAAACATCCCATTCGGGATCCGGACTGCCCAAGCTGTGATCCGGATTGCAGCAATGTATGAACGAACACCTTTCGGGATCCGGATTGAATGTCACGATCCGGACCCTGAACATGTCCCATGTCCAGTTTTTGATGAATATGCAATTAAAACCTCTTCCAAGTGTTTCTACACTATAAGAAGTATTCGGATCATCAAAATTATTTAGTTAAACGTACCTGATCCTTTTGAATTCTTCTTTCTTGAGATTGAGGTAGTCGATCCACAGTTTCTTCATCTTCAATCCTCAAGACTTAAACTATTCACGAAATACGCCAACTCAAATTCCGTAACAAAACAAACCAAGTACCGGAATCCAAACTTAAATTAAGTTGTAAGTTAAAACCAAGTTCCTAAAACCAAGTCTAAACCGGTTTTCATTAATTTCCTGTTTCCAATTATTATAAATGAACTTTAATCACCATGATCTATATTTAATCATACCTGAGAGTTGACTTGGGCTCATGTTGAATCTTCAATGAGTCTACGAAGGCTGATTTGACAATTTGATCCCTTTAAGACTCCGACTCAACTCACTGACTTGACTCACGAAATATGCCAACACCAAAATGCCGTAACATGAATATGCTCGCGCATATCTGTCAGAGTCCCGAATATCCTCGTAGGCGACGGACGATCATGCAATAACTAGCCTATAGTAGTATCCATCTGTCGTAGTGTGTCGGCCTACATTTCAATGGACAAATTAAATTTATATTAAATATACAAAACATGTTAAATTTATATATATAAATTATTATACCATTGTCCTCTCGATATGCCCACGGAGATGGAAAGTCAGCGGATGACGCTGTACTAGACGATATATCCATCTTCTCGTAATCGTCCAGTACCATTGCATGTATATGGATGCCGCCTGCAGTGGGTCCTCACCAGCAGCCGGGAGCTGATCAACAATATGATCTAGCCTCTTAGATCACCTCTCAATGTGTACAGCGTGAAATGCAATCCAATCCTCATCCGGACGCCCACGTGATGTCACGCGTCGGATGGACTCCACATTGAGAGGTATATGCTGGAGAAGACCGAATTGCCACAGGACTCTGTCTGGTACATGCATCTCTACAATGTGATAGCAGATGATGGCTGTCCTTGAACGCCAGACTTGCGAGCCCTGTACACAGAAGTCTGGTAATGCAGCTAAAATCTCATCTGTGTACGACATCCATATAACCTATTAATGACACAAAATGATCAGTTAGTATAAAAATGTTTAGAAAAAAAATATTTAAATTATTGATTAAAACATATACATACCTGCGTCTCTCTCTGCCGATCTAACTCATCTCTATAAAACTCAATGTCAGCGGTCATGACATTCGCTCTGAATCGTAGTCCTCCAGCGTTTGCCCATCTAGATTGTAAAATATATATATTAGTTGCAATTATATTTGAAATACAAAAATCTACTATATTAAATAAATATCTTACCAGCAACCCAGAGGGAGATCTACAATGTCGGGTAGTGCTAGGACGCTTGTAGGTCGGCCGATATGGATATGCTCCCAAGCCCAAATCTATATATAAACACAAACGACTTAATATAATAAATAAAATATTAAATACCAATATTAACATAATAATGAAATCAAAATATTATATATTATACCTGCAATAGCATCTCAAAACAACAACACTCGACCTTCTCGTACAGTGAGACAAGTCCTAGCGCTCGATACATATAAGCTAAGGCAGCTGCACCCCATGCATAAGCTCCGCGGAGATCAAAATCAACCAAAAGTGATAGCCACTTTAGGTGAACTCTGTGTCCGCTGGGGTTGGAAAACAAACTACACCCGATTTGATATAACATATATGCACGGGCTGTAGCTGCCACTACTTCTGCAGGGGCATCTAGAGGTATATGGCTGTACAGATGATATCGCCACGTTAGGCATATCTGTGACCCGCTTATTTCGTCGGGCACAGCTCCCAACAATGCCTCGCATAGCGGCACCCACTCTTGAAGTGAAGTTCTCGTCACTGGTGGACCGTCGACACGAAGACCTGAAATAATCGCCACATCCTGGAGTGTGACGGTCATCTCACCATGGCGAAAGTGGAACGTCTGGGTCTCCGGTCTCCACCTCTCGGCAAGGGCGGCTAGTAAAGCCTGATCCAGCTGCACGCGTCTCAGGCGTGCTACCTCGTAAAATCTAGACTGTCGGAGTAGATCTAGTACAGCTGGATGGTCAAGCTCCCACCGGTTGAGCTTGCGCCCATGCTCTGAAAACTCCACAGCACGATACCCCTGTAATGCCAAAACAAATATAGTTAGCTTTTACACCAATTCAGCTTATTTGTATTACAATAAAATATCAAATGAAATTTTATAGCTCTTACCTCAGTCCTGATAAATGTTGACCTATGGAGATGCTGCTCTGATAGGACCGATGGATCAACTGGTCCCACATCCTCGTGATCTGCCATTTGCAATATATAATCTACATATTAGTAACATAATAGCTAAAAAAGAGCAACTATTAAGACAAGATAAATAAAATTATAGAAGTCATACGCCGACGTCCTTGTTGCACTCTTTGTACATTTTGTGGACAAGTGCTCCTATAATGTCCTGCCTATTTACAAATGGAGCATGTTCCTCGTCGGCCACCCCCCTCGTCCATTATATTACGAATACGTGTAGATTGTAGATGACTTTTCTTCCTTCGTATATGAGGCGGTACAATCGGGGGATCTTGGGGTCATGGCCAGTGCCGTCTATCAGGAACAAGATGAAAATGTGGTACGCACGTCGCACGATAGCAGTCCGTACTAGACCAGACTGAACAAAAAATATGATAGTCTAATCTCATATGTATTGTACTACAAACTGTTAAGATATGCGAGCAAGGTATTCTCGTTAGATGAAATTCAACACATAAACATTCTGCATTTGTTCCATTCACGATTACTTTGAAGGAGAAATCTTCAGATCTGACTTCAAATTCTATTAGTCAAAATCGGTCAACCCGATGTCCCCGCGCCGTATCTATATTTTCAGTAATTATTCTTTTGATATAAGGGGTTAGCGCGTCCGTCATACTTTCACCGTAAGCACGGTGATAAAAAAAAATACTTATTAAGCTTATAAAATGTGATGATCCGGACTCCCGCAAGAACTGTACAACACAAAACAGTGACTGCGGGGAGCTTGTACAGTGCATCGGAGCTTGTAGAATCGAAATTGGATATTTAATATAGACTCTGCGCAAAAACCGGAGCAAATGGAATTTTTCGGGAGCTTTCGGCAAAATTTCGGATGAGAATTTGACGAAACGGACGTCGTATTTGGACTCAGCGCGCGAAAACGAACAAAATGGTATATTCGCTTTATTTTTCGGCACTTGGTACTGTTCACCGGAACAGTAACCCGCCGGCCGGAATTACTGTTCTGGCCGCCGGCGGCGACCGGCGGGCGGCGGCGGGCAGCGGCGCAGCGGCGGGGCAGCGGCGGAGCGCGGAGGAGCGCGGCGCGGGCAGCGCGGGCAGGCGCGGGCAGGCGCGGGCAGGGGGCTCGGGTGTGCGGTCCATGGGCCAAGCGTGCACCGGGAGCACCGAGTACCCCCCTTGCCACGTGGCGCTTCCCCATTGGTGGGCCGGCTTCTAGAAGCCCACGGGGACTGTGACACATGGCACACTCCTATAGGCCGACAAACTTCCGGAAGACCCGGAGCGCGGACCGGGCGTACACCACGTGGGACACGTGGCAATTTCTCATTGGGCCTGCACAGGCTGTTTGCTGTTTTGTGGACACGTGGCGCCTTCTGGTTGGCCCATTTCGGTGTTTCCTGTTCGGATCGGATCCCGTGTGGGAATATTCCCTTTTGGCCCACTATATAAGAGGTCCCCCACCCCCTCTCTTTGCACCTCGGGTTGCGCGCCGAAGAGAGAGAATCAGAGAAAGTGTTCTATACCAAAGTTTTTCCTCTCTCTCTCCTCTCTGTCTCTCTACAAGCTCAGGATTTTAGGAGTTACAGATAGTAAGATATCTGCGACGCGGCACACTGCGACGATTTTCTTTTTAGGCCCATTTCCCGTCGCAGTTCCGTCGAAAATTCACTGCGGGCTAACCGGGTGGAATTTTTGGACGATTTTTGTGGCAGCGTGACCGTAAGAGGTAAGGCTTCGATTTCCGTGTTGATTATTTTGCTCTGTTTCGTACTTTTGGCACGATTCCCGAGTCCTCTTTGACCCCCCTTTTTGCTGTGGTAATTTTTGGACAGCACCGACTTCTCCGATTTTTATCTTGGCGTAGGAGCATCAGATCGAGGCGTTCAAAGAGTCGATTTTGATCTACTCTTCGCGAGGAACGCAACCGTGATTTTTCTGGGATTTTAGGAGCTCATTTTAGAGGTGAAAAATTCCTCTTTTCCCGTGCTGTTTGAAAAACAGCAAATATTGTGCTTTTTAAGATTTGTATTTATACCGGGGAGCGTTGATTTGCAGGATTTGAGGACTGTGGACAACCAGGAGACTACCTGGGGTGTTGTTTGAGCTGCTCGAGGTGGGCGGTTGTTGCTTACCTCATTTTTGACAAGCTCACTGGGATTACTAGAAATCCCCTAAAATATGACAATTAATGAGAACCATTGGGACAACAAAAAGGACTACTAACAGGACTACTAACAGGACAACTAACAGGACAATTAATGAGAACCATTGGGACAAATTAATATGACAAATGACAAGGACCGCTGGGACAAACTCCCCTAAAACTTAATATAACCTCCACAAAAGATATGATGACTTATATTGGGACACTGTGATTGAGACAAAGGCTATGATCTCGCATGCAAATGACTTTTATTCAGTAAATCAATTGTTTTAAACCTTTGACTCTATTTTACAACATTTAAAAATAAAGACAGTTGCATGCATGCCCGGACATCAGGTAAGGCCACTATTTATTGCTACACTATCATATTGGATTTGAACATGTTTCATTGTTGTCCTTTGCATTCATATGTTGTTGCTCAAGTGTGAGCAGGGGTTTGGGATAGTGTAGCCAAGGTTGTGCTAGATTGTGGACTTGTGAGGTATTGCGGTGACCGCGGACAGTAGGCGGTTGACCAGATGTTTATCCTTGCATCAGATTGGGGTTGAGTTTGGTTTATTTATTGCATCAGTTAGGGGATTGGGTTTCTATAGTAGATGGAGTTTCCCACTTTGATCATGGTTATGATCCAGTCCTGCTATATTGAGACATGTGCTACAGAGATACTTGTGATACTGATGACAGAGATATTTTACTCGTGTGGGTCGCTCCCCTCGAGTGCCACTCCGGAGGTGTGCTTTCTCGGACCCAGCCGTGTGTGCCGGTCTGATACTTATGTTGAGATGCGAGCCGTGTGAGCCGATCCCGCGGTTTCGAGCCGTGTGTGCAGATTCCGCTGAGCAGGCAGTAGCAGTTGTTTCTGGTGACTAGATTGGGTTTATTTGGACAGATACTATTTTTGATGCATGCATACAGTTTTGACAGCATAATAGTGGTAGTTTTCCTGTTTCAGCATCTTATGTATCTTACCACTTCCCCTTTTCCCTTTTGCCTCTAGTAGTCCTAGTGGGTGCGTCAGAGTTGAGGTTTTACCCACTAGGGGAGGCTGCTGGTTTATCTGGTAGTTCTCACCCCCATTGTTGTTTTCTGTTTCTTCCTTCTCCTTTATTTTGCAGAGTCATCTGCAGGAGCTGCTAGGCCATCGGCAGCTGATCGAGGGAAGGGGATCGCTGAATAGATAGATCTCCTGTGAGGCTGAGAGCTATTAGACAGATATTGTACCCTTCACTCAGACTGTGATATTCTCCTTTTATTTTGGGTCTGGCTTCCGCCAGCTGGTTGTACTATCTTAGTGAGCTGGGAGATTATTGTATATATTACAGCTTGTATTTTATTTCCAGTCTGAGATACTATGTGGTTCTTCTATTTCAGCTCTGTATTATGCTCTTTTTGTACATTTTATATCTGAGCAGGTTACCAGCGCTTCGTGTACGCGGGAAATCCCATGTGCACGGCGGATCTGTAGACGGGCCCGGGTCCTGATTTGCACCCGGGGCGTGACAGATTAAGTTGGTATCAGAGTTTAGGGATAGGTCAGTTGGGACTTAGGAAACCCTAGGCTTTTTCAGACCCTAGGATTATATGGCACGAGAGACGAGACATTTTGCGAAAGTCGTTGATTTATTTGTTTGACTCTTCCAGTGAGAGAAGAGAGGCCGACATACCCAAATTTCTGGTTCACGGTTATGTTGGCTGCAGACAACATAAAGTCACAGAAATCGGGGATGTCTTTGACTTTCGCTAGATTGGGTCGTGTGGGGTTATGTTACTAAGTGTGATTTCTTATGGTAGGATGCCTCCGCGACGTAGAATGTTGACGCGTTCTCAGCCTGATTCCCCTGAATCCGATCAGGAGGAGTCCGGGCAGGGCCAGCAGAGTGACATGCAAGAGCTTCAGGCTCAGATGGCCCAGATGTCAGAGGCTGTTCGGCGTCAGGAGGAGGCTATGGGTCGGCTGACGCAAATGTTAGAGCAGAGGGCTCAGCCTGTTGTAGCACCTTCGGAGAATCCTCCCGTACCTTCTTCCCCTGCTGTGAATCCCCCTGTTGTACCAGTGACCCCGGCATCCCGTGTTGCTCGGGGTACTGGTAGACAATCGTCTGGGTTGACAGGATCTCTGACCCCGGCAGAGCAGCAGGAAATGGTTGACTTATTGATGAGGTTTCGCCAGTTTGACCCACCCCATTTTTCGGGGCAGAATGCGGAGCCGTGGGAGGCAGAGTCGTGGATCACGGCGATGGAGCGACGTTTTGAGACTTTGTTCATCGAGGAGCGATATCAGGTGTTATTAGCAACGAACTTTTTGGAACGCAACGCCGAAGCCTGGTGGCGGCGTGTTCGACCTGCGGGACCGCCTGGGGCTCAGCTCTTGGCCTGGGCGGAGTTCCGCAATCTCCTTCTCGGGGCTTTCTTCCCAGAAAGCGTCCGGCAGAGGTTAGAGGAGCAGTTGAAAAACCTTCGCCAAGGAGATCGGCCCGTACACGAGTACATTGCCAATTTCAATCAATTGTTGGCATGTGTACCGAACGTGGCCAGGGATGAGGCGCACCGGATCTACATGTTCGAGCGAGGGTTGCACCGAGACCTTTATCAATTAGTTCGCTCACGAAGGTTGCAGACCTTGGAGGCCTCGATGGAGCAGGCACTCTACGTTGAGTGCGGGGAGGTAGTGATGGGGGAGGTAGCTCCAGCTCCCGTAGTGATCCCGGGGGCGAAGCGACCGGCACCGGAGGTTGGGGGACAATCTAGTTCGTGGAGGCCGCCACGACCGCCGCAGCCACAGTTCCCCGGCCAAGGACGATCTGAGCGACGAGGACCTGGTGGATCCCAGAAGCCCCAGCAGCGGCAGCAGCAGCAAAGATCACAGTCGTCGCACCGTGGGTCGCAGCGGCAGCCTCAGCGACAGCGGCAGTCTCAACAGCAATCACGACAACCACGGGCCCCCGGCAATTGTATTTTCTGTGGAGGTCAGCATTTTTCCAGCACCTGTGACCAGCGGTGGGGTCGCTGCTATAGATGTGGACAGCCCGGGCACATTCAAGCTTCGTGCCCCTTTTCGACCTCCGCCGCTCCTTCCTCAGCATCAGCTCCATCCTCATCACAGCAACGGTCGACGGCTCAGCGGCCTTATACTCCAGCAAGCAGGCCATCTTCTTCCCACCCCACGGATTATCGCCCTCCAGCTCAGAGTGGGCGAGTGTATGCTGCGCAAGTAGAGGACTCTTCGGCAGCAGACCATGTGGTGGCAGGTATCACTCTACTTTCTGGCATTAGGACTCGTACTTTATTTGATACTGGAGCATCACATTCTTTCATTAGTAAATCATTTGCGTCATTACATGGGCTAGAGGTAGGACTTTTGCCACGTGCACTAAAGGTTCAGATTCCCGATCACACTTTGCACGTGGAGGAGTGTTGTTGGTCCTGTCCGATGCAAATCGAGTCCTGGATTATGCCAGCAGACCTGTTGGTCTTGAGACAGCTGAAGGACTTCGATGTGGTCCTCGGGATGGACTGGCTGGCTCGGTATTTTGCGACTATTGATTGTGCCGCAAGGACCGTCACTTTTAGAGAGCCAGACCAGGAAATGTTGGTATACCGGGGATGTCAGAGTGCTTTCTTTGCCTCTATGGTTTCGACTTCCCGAGCGAGGCAGATGATCCATCGTGGATGTGTAGCCTTTTTGGCTAGTGTTGTTGAGGGGCCTACGGCGGCGCCGGAACTCGGGGACATCCCTATTGCCCGCGAGTTCCCGGATGTTTTCCCACCTGAGCTGACTAGCATGCCGCCAGATAGGGAAATTGAGTTCGTGATTGACGTAGTTCCAGGAACTGCGCCAATCTCAAAGGCTCCTTACCGGATGGCACCGGCTGAGCTGCGAGAGCTTAAGGCGCAACTTCAGGATTTGATGGATAAGGGTTTTATTAGGCCGAGTGTATCACCTTGGGGTGCGCCGGTGCTATTCGTGAAGAAGAAAGATGGGTCACTTCGACTATGTGTGGACTATAGGGAATTAAATAAAGTGACCATCAAGAACAAGTACCCTTTGCCGCGCATTGATGATCTTTTTGATCAGCTGCAAGGGTCTTGTGTCTTCTCTAAAATAGATCTACAGTCCGGTTACCACCAGTTGAAGGTGAAGGCCGAGGATATTCCGAAAACGGTATTTAGATCACGGTACGGGCATTATGAATTTACAGTTATGCCTTTTGGGCTAACTAATGCCCCTGCCGCATTCATGGATTTAATGAACCGGATTTTCCGACCATACTTAGACCGGTTTGTGGTAGTGTTCATCGATGATATCTTGATCTACTCCCGAAGTGATGCCGAGCATGAGGAGCACTTAAGGATTGTGCTGCAACTTCTGCGAGAGAAGAAGTTGTATGCCAAGCTGGTAAAGTGCGAGTTTTGGCTTCGGGAGGTGGTCTTCTTGGGCCATGTGATTTCTGCCGCAGGAGTGGCAGTGGACCCAGCAAAGATTGAGGCAGTCCGTGATTGGCCCCGACCGACGACGGTTTCTGAGGTACGTAGCTTTATGGGTTTAGCTGGGTATTACCGTCGGTTTGTGGAAGGCTTTGCGAAGCTCTCCACACCCCTCACTCGCTTGACGCGTAAGGGAGTGAAGTTTATCTGGAGTGAGGACTGTCAAAGGAGTTTTGAGGAGCTGAAGAATAGACTAATGACCGCTCCTATCCTTTCCCTCCCTGTTATGGGAAAAGGATATGTAATCTACAGCGATGCATCACACAGTGGACTTGGTTGTGTGTTGATGCAAGAAGGGAGGGTAATTGCTTATGCATCAAGGCAACTCAAAGATTACGAGAAAAATTACCCTACCCATGACTTGGAACTTGCTGCTGTAGTGTTTGCACTAAAGCTTTGGCGTCATTATCTGTATGGAGAGCACTGTGAAATCTACACCGACCACAAGAGCCTAAAGTATCTGTTCACGCAGAAGGAGCTAAATTTGAGGCAACGTAGGTGGTTAGAGCTATTAAAGGATTATGATGTAGATATTCTCTACCACCCAGGCAAGGCCAATGTGGTCGCTGACGCCTTAAGTAGGAGGGCGGTGCAAAGTTTGTCTATGTTGATCACAAACCAGGAACCGCTATTAGGGGAGATGAGACGGCTCGAGTTAGAGGTTGTGTCCCCTGGGGTCTCTGCTAGACTGACATCTTTAGTCGTGCAGCCCACTCTGCTGGACAGGATTAAGGAGAAACAGAGTGAGGACCCCCACTTGACCAGGATTAGAGATCAAATTCCGAGTAATCAGTCTGGGGACTTTACGGTAGATGCCTCGGGAGTACTGAGGTACAGGAACCGAGCATGTGTGCCAGCGGATGCGGAGATCCGAGAGCAGATATTGCGAGAGGCCCATTATACACCTTATACCCTACATCCTGGTGGGACTAAGATGTATAAAGACCTCAAGGCACACTTCTGGTGGAAAGGCATGAAAAGGGATATCGGGAGATTTGTGGCTCAGTGTTTAACTTGTCAGCAGGTGAAAGCTGAGCATCGAGTGCCAGCTGGCAAGTTACAGAGTCTCCCAATTCCCCAGTGAAAATGGGACCACATTACGATGGATTTCGTGGTCGGATTGCCGAGGGCGCAGGGAGGAGCAGACGCTATCTGGGTAGTTGTAGATCGACTTACCAAGTCAGCGCACTTTCTGCCCATGCAGACTACGTGGCCACTCGAGCGACTAGCCCAGTTATATCTAGATGAGATAGTGAGATTACATGGAGTACCCGCCTCCATTGTGTCAGATAGAGACCCGAGGTTTGTTTCGCATTTCTGGAAAGTTTGCAAACAGCCTTGGGGACTCAACTCAGGTTCAGTACAGCTTTTCATCCGCAGACTGATGGGCAGTCAGAGCGGACGATACAAATCCTGGAGGACATGTTGAGGGCTTGCGTCCTGGATTTCGGCGGAGGGTGGATTCGACACTTATCTTTAGCTGAGTTTGCGTACAACAATAGCTTTCAAGCGAGCATTCAGATGGCTCCGTTTGAAGCGTTGTATGGACGCAAGTGTCGATCACCACTTTATTGGAGTGACGTGGGCGAGAGGCGGACCTTGGGACCAGATGTACTGTTAGAGGCAGAGGAGAAGGTCCGAGTGATTCGGAAGCATCTTCAAACCGCCCAAAGCCGACAAAGGAGTTATGCCGATGTTCGGCGACGAGACTTAGAGTTTCAGGTTGGAGATCATGTATTCCTGAAAGTCTCGCCGTCCAAAGGAATCAGGAGGTTCGGCATTCGTGGAAAACTTAGCCCCCGATACATTGGACCCTTTGAGGTATTGGAGCGTATCGGGCCAGTTGCCTACCGACTTGCACTTCCTCCGAGGCTTGCTGGTGTCCATGATGTATTTCATGTCTCTACTTTGAGGAAGTATGTCTTCGACCCATCGCACGTCATCGACTTCACACCGCTCGAGATCAGCGAGGATTTGAGGTATGAGGAGCGCCCACTGCGAATTCTGGATCGAGAGGTGAGAGAATTGCGCAATCGGGCCATTCCCTATGTGAAAATCCAATGGGCAATCATGACGAGCGCGAGGCTACATGGGAGCTTGAGTCGGAGATGAGGGATGCCCACCCCTACTTATTTGAGACTTCGGACTGAGGATTGTGGTTGAGTCTCGTTTCGAGGACGAAACTCTTTTTAGTGGGGGAGGATGTGATGATTCGGACTCCCGCAGGAACTGTACAACACTAAACAGTGACTGCGGGGAGCTTGTACAGTGCATCGGAGCTTGTAGAATCGAAATTGGATATTTAATATAGACTCTGCGCAAAAACCGGAGCAAATGGAATTTTCCGGGAGCTTTCGGCAAAATTTCGGATGAGAATTTGACGAAACGGACGTCATATTTGGACTCAGCGCGCGAAAACGAACAAAATGGTATATTCGCTTTATTTTTCGGCACTTGGTACTGTTCACCGGAACAGTAACCCGCCGACCGGAATTACTGTTCCGGCCGCCGGCGGCGACCGGCGGGCGGCGGCGCATGGCGGCGGGCAGCGGCGCAGCGGCGGGGCAGCGGAGGAGCGCGGCGCGGGCAGGTGCGGGCAGCGCGGGCAGGCGCGGGCAGGGGGCTCGGGTGCGCGGTCCATGGGCCAAGCGTGCACCGGGAGCACCGAGTACCCCCCTTGCCACGTGGTGCTTCCCCATTGGTGGGCCGGCTTCTAGAAGCCCACGGGGACTGTGACACGTGGCACACTCCTATAGGCCGACAAACTTCCGGAAGACCCGGAGCGCGGACCGGGCGTACACCACGTGGGACACGTGGCAATTTCTCATTGGGCCTGCACAGGCTGTTTGCTGTTTTGTGGACACGTGGCGCCTTCTGGTTGGCCCATTTCGGTGTTTCCTGTTCGGATCGGATCCCGTGTGGGAATATTCCCTTTTGGCCCACTATATAAGAGGTCCCCCACCCCCTCTCTTTGCACCTCGGGTTGCGCGCCGAAGAGAGAGAATCAGAGAAAGTATTCTATACCAAAGTTTTTCCTCTCTCTCTCTCTACAATCTCAGGATTTTAGGAGTTACAGATAGCAAGATATCTGCGACGCGGCGCACTGCGACGATTTTCTTTTTAGGCCCATTTCCCGTCGCAGTTCCGTCGAAAATTCACTGCGGGCTAACCGGGTGGAATTTTTGGACGATTTTTGTGGCAGCGCGACCGTAAGAGGTAAGGCTTCGATTTCCGTGTATTATTTTGCTCTGTTTCGTACTTTTGGCACAATTCCTGAGTCCTCTTTGACCCCCCTTTTTGCTGTGGTAATTTTTGGACAGCACCGACTTCTCCGATTTTTATCTTGGCGTAGGAGCATCAGATCGAGGCGTTCAAAGAGTCGATTTTGATCTACTCTTCGCGAGGAACGCAACCGTGATTTTTCTGGGATTTTAGGAGCTCATTTTAGAGGTGAAAAATTCCTCTTTTCCCGTGCTGTTTGAAAAATAGCAAATATTGTGCTTTTTAAGATTTGTATTTATACCGGGAGCGTTGATTTGCAGGATTTGAGGACTGTGGACAACCAGGAGACTACCTCGGGTGTTGTTTGAGCTGCTCGAGGTGGGCGGTTGTTGCTTACCTCATTTTTGACAAGCTCACTGGGATTACTAGAAATTCCCTAAAATATGATAATTAGTGAGAACCATTGGGACAACAAAAAGGACTACTAACAGGACTACTAACAGGACAACTAACAGGACAATTAATGAGAACTATTGGGACAAATTAATATGACAAATGACAAGGACCGCTGGGACAAACTCCCCTAAAACTTAATATAACCCCCACAAAAGATATGATGACTTATATTGGGACACTGTGATTGAGACAAAGGCTATGATCTCGCATGCAAATGACTTTTATTCAGTAAATCAATTGTTTTAAACCTTTGACTCTATTTTACAACATTTAAAAATAAAGACAGTTGCATGCATGCCCGGACATCAGGTAAGGCCACTATTTATTGCTACACTATCATATTGGATTTGAACATGTTTCATTGTTGTCCTTTGCATTCATATGTTGTTGCTCAAGTGTGAGCAGGGGTTTGGGATAGTGTAGCCAAGGTTGTGCTAGATTGTGGACTTGTGGGGTATTGCGGTGACCGCGGACAGTAGGCGGTTGACCAGATGTTTATCCTTGCATCAGATTGGGGTTGAGTTTGGTTTATTTATTGCATCAGTTAGGGGATTGGGTTTCTATAGTAGATGGAGTTTCCCACTTTGATCATGGTTATGATCCAGTCCTGCTATATTGAGACATGTGCTACAGAGATACTTGTGATACTGATGACAGAGATATTTTACTCGTGTGGGTCGCTCCCCTCGAGTGCCACTCCGGAGGTGTGCTTTCTCGGACCCAGCCGTGTGTGCCGGTCTGATACTTATGTTGGGATGCGAGCCGTGTGAGCCGATCCCGCGGTTTCGAGCCGTGTGTGCAGATTCCGCTGAGCAGGCAGTACCAGTTGTTTCTGGTGACTAGATTGGGTTTATTTGGACAGATACTATTTCTGATGCATGCATACAGTTTTGACAGCATAATAGTGGTAGTTTTCCTGTTTCAGCATCTTATGTATCTTACCACTTCCCCTTTTTCCTTTTGCCTCTAGTAGTCCTAGTGGGTGCGTCAGAGTTGAGGTTTTACCCACTAGGGGAGGCTGCTGGTTTATCTGGTAGTTCTCACCCCCATTGTTGTTTTCTGTTTCTTCCTTCTCCTTTATTTTGCAGAGTCATCTGCAGGAGCTGCTAGGCCATCCGCAGCTGATCGAGGTAAGGGGATCGCTGAATAGATAGATCTCCTGTGAGGCTGAGAGCTATTAGACATATATTGTACCCTTCACTCAGACTGTGATATTCTCCTTTTATTTTGGGTCTGGCTTCCGCCAGCTGGTTGTACTATCTTAGTGAGCTGGGAGATTATTGTATATATTACAGCTTGTACCTTATTTCCAGTCTAAGATACTATGTGGTTCTTCTATTTCAGCTCTGTATTATGCTCTTGTTGTACATTTTATACCAGAGCAGGTGACTAGCGCTTCGTGTACGCGGGAAATCCCATGTGCACGGCGGATCTGTAGACGGGCCCGGGTCCTGATTTGCACCCGGGGCGTGACATAAAATGTAGCCGCAACAAAAGCCGTGATAGGCAAACCACGACTGCCCTTAAGTACCCCATTTAACAATTCAGAAAGATTCATAGTATTCAATCCAAACCGGCGGCCTCCATCAAATGCCTTTGCCCAGTATTCTTTATATTTATCAAGATCATGGACCCACTGTCAAGCATCGTGATCCAACGTATCTTATTCTTCCTTCAACTGGTTATATTCCGTCGGTGTTGAAGCAATTTAGATCTGCCAAAATTTATCTAACAAAGTTCTGTTTTTGAAGCGCTTATTCATATTTGCTTTCATGTGTCGAAGACACCAACGATGCGAGTGACTCTGTGTTGGAGGATAGATAGTAGCCACTATTTCTCTCAATCCAAAAAATCGATCAGATATAAAACAAATGGCTCTATCGCGGGTAACATAATGACGCAGTTTTTGCATAAACCATCGCCAACTCCCGCCATTCTCGCCCTCACAAATTGCAAATGCCAAAGGATATAGTTCATTATTTGCATCTACAGCCGTCGCTATCAACGCATGACCTTCGTATTTACCGTACATATGTGTGGCATCAATACTCACTACCGGCCTACATTGTGCGAATCCACGAATCGAAGGTCCAAATGACCAAAAAACACGACCAAAGCGACAAATCCCATCAGCGGGCCACCTATGATCGAGACGCCATAAAGTACCACGATTAGATTCCTTCACCATAGTAAGGTAACGAAGCAAGTCTATGTATGACTTCTCCGAACTCCCGTAAATAAGCTGTAATGTTTTACTCCTTGATTGCCAAGCCTTCTAATATGTTATGTCAATATGGTAAGTCTCTCGCACCGTTTCTTAAATTTCTTTTGGTGTCATATTAAGTCTGGCCTTTAATGTAGGGAGAATCAATTGACATATAAGGCTCGAATTACAATTACGGTGTGCCGCGTTCAGCATTGGAATTACACATGTGTGTGGACCAGCATTTGTTTTTACTCTAAAATACATCGTATCTTTAGGTACCGAAGCATGTAATCTCCATGCACATCTCTATACGAAACATTTGACAGTATAAGTCGTTCTAGTAGATTTCAATACTTTCATTTGTACATTAT
Organism: Tillandsia fasciculata; assembly: GCA_029168755.2. Lineage (NCBI taxonomy): Eukaryota > Viridiplantae > Streptophyta > Magnoliopsida > Poales > Bromeliaceae > Tillandsia > Tillandsia fasciculata. Next base: position 70,967 of record CM054935.1, on the reverse strand, counting down.
GATCAATATGCCACCGGTCTAGAGCATTCAATAAAAATGCCTTATCACGAAAGACGCGGCCAACCCAAGTCCCGTCAATGCTAGGGAGACCAATATTGATTTGTCGAATATCACCCTCTGTAGGATCTACAACATACTGATTCATCCAATTATTATCTATAGGAAAATGTTCCGGATGATCAACAAATTCAATTTCCTCGTCAGGATTGTCAACATATTCGTTGCTTATTTATGGGTTGTCTATTTCATTGAAAATGGTATTTACAAGATAATTTAACCCTCTATCATGATCATCATCTATCTCATATGATGGATCATTCAAATCGTCATCCTCACTACTATTGTGATCATCATTGATTGGTGAATCCTCATAATTAATATAACTATCACCACCCCCGTCAACATTAGCATCTCATTCATCAATATTTTCACCTCCTTCGTCAACATTAGTACCAAAATCATTAATAGCATGATTATTCCAATGTTCATAGGAAGTAGATAACCTGTACATTTGGTAAATATTACCACCTCCACATCCCATTAATTTAAACATTAATTTGATTTGTACTTACCCCCAATCATAAGGTTCTAATTGTAGATGAGACAACCTAGGTTCTAGACGGGAAGTCGTACATTGTCCGCGTGAGGTCGTGCATTGTCCACGTGAGGTTGTGGCTTGCGTGTGTGTGGTCGTAGGTGGCACACATGTGGTTGGTGGTGGCACACTAACTGAGCAAGGTACAACACTCTCAATAGGCGAATGCTCATTTTTCTCTGCAGTATATATAATGATAAAGTCTAATTACAGAAAATTACAAATCACCAATTTATTATGTTATTTTACTAACCTTGTAATTCTTACACCACCTTCGCTTAGAATATTTGGATCATCCATTACATTGGCAGAAGGACCCACAGTAATATAATTGTGGAGCATTCTTGTGTAATAACCTTGCGGTTCAAAATTTTTCGACGGGTGTAGCTCTTTCTCAATGTATACCGTCACAAAACCATAATGTTCACATAATCCAATCATTCCCTCAAATGATTCATCATCTACTACTTCGTGAGCTAAATATTCATTACCGACACTAGGGCAACGAATAGTGAATTTTAAACGAAATTCTTCTCTCTACAATTTGTTAAACGATACATTCTCGTCTCGAAACTAGTATATATAGAATCAGAAGGTATCGCGATTAATTTTTTTTCGACCGCCGATATATTTTGAACCATTCTCATCGATAACTAACTGTCCATCCCAATGAACACTTAGCGACATGCGACGATTAGCCATTTTAACTACAAAAAAAAAATTAAGCACTTTAAAATAATAATTTGAACTTCACAGTGAGAGAGCGACAGTGAAACCTCTCACAGTGAGATCTTGCAAGGTAATGCTAAGGGCAACAGTGCGCGATCTCGTGCGGACACAGTAAAATCTCTCGCACAGTGAGAGATCCCTCACTGTGAGAGTTCTCTCACAGTGAGGACTGTGAGAGTTCTCTCACAGTGAGATAACTCTCAAAGTCCTCACTGTGAGAGAACTCTCACAGTGAGGGGATCGCTCACTGTGAGCGATCTCACAGTGAGAGATCCCTCTCTTACAGTGAGAGAGAGAGAAAGAGAGAGAGAGAGAGAAAGAGAGAGAGAGAGAGAGGGAGAGAGAGAGGAAACGAGGCTCACAGTGAGAGATCTAGAGAGCGAGAGAGATGACGACGGCGACAATGGGCTTCCTCTCGGCGACGGCGACGGCGATAGGAGCTCGGCACTATGTGGGAGAGGGGGAGGCACTGTGTGGGAGAGAGGCTGCGGCGAGATTGAAGAGAGGAAATAAGGGCACTGCAGCACGTGCGGGTGGTTATAGTGGTGAAGTTCAGCGCCTTTAACATCACATGTTAAAGGCGTTGAATGGTTCAACACCTTTAACATATGATGTTAAAGGTATGTTAAAGGCCCTGAACCATTCAGCGCCTTTAGCAGTTATATCTGAGGACTTAGCCAATTTTTGCGAAAATTGGCCAAGTCCTCAGCGCCTTCATAGTATATGCTGAAGGCGCTGATTGATTCAGTGCCTTCATAGTATATGCTGAAGGTGCTGATTTATTCAGCGCCTTTAGCATATACTATGACGCCTTCAGGAAATACACTGAAGGCGCTGAATCATTCAGCGTCTTCAGATCGTCCCGCCTCCGTGGCGCCCTGCTGGCAAAAGCAGGGTTACTTTTGCAAAAAAAAAAAAATTAAAGGGTCAGTTTGCAAATATTAAAAGTTTTTAAGGTTAGTTTAAAAAAAATCCCCCACACGAATGCTGAATCTACGATAAACGATATTTTTTTTATTTTTTTTTTTTTTTATTTTCTTATTAATTTTATAAGTTTTCATTTGATTCTTTGTTTCCTAAACTACCCCTAAATTGGAGTGTGTTTGGTCGGCATTTTTCATACTTATTATTAAAATCGAAATGCTCGACTTTAATTGTCATTGATCCTTCGTTTGTTTCCTATGCTCAACTTTAATTTTCATTGATTCTTTGTTTGTTTTCTAAACTACCCCTAAATTACCCCTAAATTGGGGCTGGTTTGGTTTGGCATTTTTCATCCTTAGAATTAAAATGGAAATTTGCGACTTTTTACTTTCTGAATGTGAAGGATAATAATTTTTAAGCAGTTTTCTACTTATGGCCAATAGTTGGATTCATCGTATCTCGTATGAAATTGAGTGGTTTGCGATTTTACTACTCCCAATGACTGTGCTGCCAGAAGGGCGACATTGGCTGCACAATTTCTTGTAATTGTGCTATCGTCATTGCCGGTGCCATCGAAATCGGTTATACCAGAACATTCTGAGTCAATGTGGAAAGAAACCCATGTAAACCTCCATTATATTGTTCGTTTCAGATTAACAGTTGCCCAATTCGAACAAAACTTTCATTCGAGACCGCTATTGCGACCAACACTGCATCTAGGCGCGTGCTATTCACTTGACTATTTCGATCTAACATATTCAATGCTCGAGTTATCTGCCCGAGAGTTTCTGCTAGAGTCGGCTTCTGTTGAGCCAATCGTCCTCTCGTCTCTGAGACTTCTGGTAATGCCAGAGGTTGTTCGTTTGCATTTCTAGCACTATTGCCTTGGTCGTCCTTTGAAGACCTAGGGACGACCCTATTTTGGAGACTTAGACTATTGTCCTCCAGCATTTTAATCTAAATGCATATCTGATCGGTATTTACCTGAGTGTCCCACTGGGAGTGCCAAAGAAATTGATGTGGTTGAATCGGGGTTTGACCGCTGATTGCGTCTAGTCAAGGATCCACCTTTGGAGTTGCCCTCTAGAGTGCGCCTCAGATCAAATTATCGGGTTGAGAAAGGAACCGCTCAACCGGGTTCCACTTACTCAAACACAAACCAGGTTCGACCTAGGGGAGTCGAACTAAACTCATTTGAAAACTTGTCGGTTGGACAAGCCAAATTGTATTGTGGAGCTTGGAGTGGTGTGGAAAAGTTGAAAAACTACGCTAGGAAAGCAGTAAGGAAAACAGTAAAGTCTAGTCTAGAAAGTTGTAGAAACAGGAATTGAAGGGAAAGCAAAAATAGTGGTCTCTCGCTTATGTGAACCTGTTTTTAGAGAAAAATTCACCTATTTATACTAGTGCGACATCCTCTTGAGCCTACTCACCATTTCGGGTAATGGCGTTGTAACACCTCATACTTTTAAATATTTTGTTTAAAGCCTTTTTCTTTAAGATTGGATCTTTTTGTAAATATCTTGGAGCGCCTGGCAGCATATTTTTCTAATTAAAATTCTTAATTAGCTCTTTTCCAACCATATCTCTCTTGCACTACTCTTTCTCTCTCTCTTCTCTCACGATCTGTTTATTTTTTTTCCCACGTGCGCACATGAGCCCCTTGTCCTCCGTCGTTCGTCGTCATCATTGCCGGCGTCATTGTCATACGTGGTGGTCGTCGTCGCCACAACCACCTTCCTCGTGCTTGGTCGACATCCTTAGTTCACCGTCGATGGGATCTCATCGTCAATGTCATTATTTTTCGTTCTTGAAGTGGTCCATTTCACATTCTTTATTCTTTTTTTTTTTTTAGTCCTTGAAACTCTCCAACATTATTATTCTTGGTTATGTGATTATGTATTTAGTATTTATTTCTTGTTAATTTGAATTAAAACTTTTAAAATTTGATTCGTTCCAATCTAAGATTACTATTGATTGTATCACTATTGTACTCTGAAATTTTTTAATGAGATTTAGTTGTGCAAATTCTCTATATTCTTCATGTCTTTCAAATTGCACATTAATTGTTCAACAAAATGCTTAAGAGAAGGCATATGTCGTTTTTGTTACTAATTTTGATCCCATTTAATTTCTTATTGTAAACTTATGTTTCAATATCTGAAAATCACATTCTTTTCGACACTAGAACCTTTGTCTAATAATTAACTTCTATTCTAGTTATCCTGCCCTTTTGATTAGTTTAGACTTTAGACTTCCACATTTTTTTTGATTAATAATATAGTTTTTATTTAGTTTTCATTCTAATCTTCTTTATGCTCAATCTCGATCTATTTGTTAGAATGTGTAATTTATATTGTTGACCTTTGTGTGATTGTTTATTATTTTGAGTTTCATTCATCAGATCGTTAATTTGTGTTTTATATTTATTTATTTTTTTATTTTTTGAGAGAAAGGTAGCATGCTACCCGCTTCGTTTGTTTTCTTAGTAGCTCATAAAGAATAGCAATTTTTATATTAGGTTTCGGTGATTGACTTTCTGCACACTTTCCACTTGATAGCTCCTTGGCCTAGAAGTTATTTCTTCAAGGTAAGCGACCGGATACCCGTTAGTTCTTTGCAATACAGTATAGGAAAATATTTTGATTATAAAAAAATTTCTATGTTGTAGATTTTAAAATTAAGAATTAAGCATATTATTATACATTCCTAAAAATTAAGTTTTAAATTTGATTGACATTTTCTTTTAGTAAATTTTTTTTGAATGCGACAATTTGTTCTGTAAATTTGTGACTAGGTAAGTATTTTAAATTATAATGTCTCTTGGTATTCTGCTATACTAATATTGGTCATGTCGACATGTACTCTGTTATAGAAGCTAGCTTCGTCTTTGTATTGTTCCTCTAGGCGCCTGCGCTTTTGAGCACCTCTGTTTTGTATTTGCGCTTTTGGGCGCCTGCACTTTCAGGTGCATCTATTTTGTTTTGCATCTATGGGTGCCTCTAAATCTCGCTAACGGGTCATTTTATATGGTTAGTTATCGGAGACTTATTTATTTTAATTTCGTTTAATTTCGTTGATTGCGTTCGGGCACTAATTTTGGTGAACGCTTGGGACTTCGAAACTGGGACTTCCTTATCCCATTGAGGCTGCATCTTAAGAACGCCTTCAGCCGTCCGATTTGATCCTCTCTGCTTCAGGCTGCTTATCTTGAGGTGGCCGTCGGTATGGTTGTTATTCTTGTGCTGCCAATCTCGGGATCAGGTTGGATTGCTGGGGTGGTTGCCGTTGAGGCAGGGGTAGCTGCTGCCCTTCTTTTGTTTTGTTGGTTGTTTTGTTGGTTGTTTTAGTTGATGCCACTGGCACCATCTGCTGATGATGTTTCTTCTTTGTTTGAGTCCAGACACTACACCTGCGAATGCATGGGTCGTGCTCTCCTGTATTCCCTTTCTCTTTTCTCTTTTATCAAATAGGGTATATCCCTGTTTACTCAAAAAAAAAAAAAAAGAAAATTATTTTTTTATTTAATAATATCTTTTTTTGAAATTTTGCAAATGATAGACCAGTCGCGTAAATTAATTTATTTTAGAATTTTTATTATTTATTTCGTTGTATGCTTAATCTGACTAATATGGTGTATGGTTGCTTACCCAGGTACCGAGACTGTTCGGGGACGGGTTCAAGTGAATGTTAGACGTAGTCGTCGTAGAGTCGTTCCTTTTATTTTGTTCATATTTAGCGTAGTTAGATGTGATTAATTAGACTTCATATCTAGCATTTAATTTATCCGCTTCTATTTTGTTGTTTTTTTTTCGTTGTTCATTATGGAATCTGTTGAACCAAATTTTTCTTCGGTATTTTCATTGTAGACCTTAGTTTTTCAGTCGTAAGAATTAGTTTGATTCCGATTTTTAATTTTGTTGTCGCCTTATGTTTCCAATTGTTTGAATTCGTTAGTTCTTTTTATGATCATCGTTCTACGTGTTCTCTGTTTGATTTTGCAGCCTTACGTCTTTGCTTATCTAGCAAGTACGCGACGACTATTATGCTTCGGGTTCAGGGCGTGACAGACTTATTATTCAGTCACATTTCTTCTTAAAATCTCTCGTCATAATGAGTAATGGGATTGTGGCATATTATTCGACCACGTTTCTCCCGAAAATCACTCACCATTACAAACAATGGCGCGATCCTTGGCCGCAACTAATAGAGCGCATTCAGGCTGAAATCGCGTAGGCCGCGGACTCCAGCTTTATGATTCTGCCCACTTGATTTCAAGCGTTACTTGCTTAGTTAGCTTTGGTCTCAATCCTCATTTCCAATCGACTCATAAATCGATTGACCTATACTGCATTTAAACTGAGCTGATTCCCACCTATACCTTGTTAGGGTCTAGGTGCCTTTCCTCGGCTCAAGGTGTGCTATCTTTCGATTCATCTAAATCGGTTGACCTATTGATCGACTTCTTCCTTTTGCCAACATGTCACCTTTTGATTCGGCTAAGTCGGTTGATCATATTAACAATATCTCTTGCCACGTGACGATTTTTTCGATTTCAATAAAGCGTTTGAGTTTTTTTGTTTTCTTTCTTGCTACCGCTGATGATCTTCTGCTATTGTTTATATTTTTTTTTACTGTAACTCTCGGTTGCAAAAAGATAATTTTATTTGGTTTTGTTACGTATGATTTTACTACTACTGCTATATGGTTTGTGTTTTCTAAGTACTTAAGAATACTGCTTCTCTTTCCTATTGCTATGTGTTTTACTATATTTGATGCAAATAAGTATATTTTTTTCTCTCATTAGGTAATACTGCACTTGATTTGCTATTTTTTATGTTTCTTATACTGTACTTTTTACTTCTATAAATTTTTACGCCTTCTTCTTATTAAGTTGATACTTCTGCTAATTCTTTTTCTGTCAATTAGAGGAAAGTATGAAATTTTTTATTTTTCTTATATTCATTAGAAATTAATCTTTCCGATGCATCGCGCGGGTTACTACACTAGTATTAGTTTATTTCTATAGTGATGAGGAGCATAAAGAGCACCTAAGACAAGTTTTGCAAGTTCTTTGGAAAAAGAAGTTTTTCATAAAGTTGAAGAAGTGTGAATTTTGGCTTTATGAAGTAGTATTATTGGCACATGTAGCAACAAAAGTTGGGATTTTCGTGGATCCTAAGAAGATAGAAGCAATCAAGAATTGGCCTGGATCAGCCAACATCACCAAAGTCTAGAGTTTTCTCGATATGATAGGGTATTATTGACACTTCATCAAGGATTTGAAAGAATTTTCACTCCCTTCACTCACCTCACACATAAAGGGACAAAGTTCGTTTGGAATGTTGAGTGTGAATTGAAATGGAAGTTGACATTGACTCCAATCTTGGCATTACTAGTTTTTAGAGAGGCATATTACAAGACCCTTAAATTTCTCTTTACACAAAAGGAATTGAACTTGAGACAACGTCGATGCCTACAACTACTAAAGGATTACGATATCATTATTGTATATCACTAGGAGAATGCTAATGTAGTGGCAGATGCTCCAAGTCGAAAATTAGTAGAGAATTTGGTAATGTTGATCACTACGCTTGAAGAGATATGATGGTTTGGGCTGGAGGTTGTAGCATCAGAGGCACCGACAATTCTTATGGATTTGGTTTTGCAACCTAGATTATTGGAGAAAATCAAGGAGGAATAAGTTGTGGGTTCAAATATCTAAAGAATACAATCCAATTTCAAAGCCAAACGTGAGGGCGAATTCAACGCGCATGACAACGGAGTTCTTCAATTTTGGAACCGACTATGTAATAGTGGATACAAGATTCGAAAAGAAATCTTGAGGTGAGCACACTAATTGCCATATACAATCCACCTGAGTGGCACCAAATTATATAAGGATTTGAAGTTACAGTATTGGTGGTCTGGAATGAAGAAAAACAATGAGCAATTTATGGCTCAATGCCAACTTACCAAAAAGTAAAAACAAAACATAGACTCTAGACAAGCTTCAAAGTTTATCAATTCTTGTTTGAAAATAGGAGAAGATCACTATGGATTTTGTTGTTGGTTTGCCATGATCACAAGCAAGACATAATATAATTTAGGTAGTGATAAACAGATTGACCAAATCAGCTCACTTTATACCAATCCACACCACATGGTATAAGGATAAGCTTGTACAAGTCTACCTTAATGAGATTGTACGCTTGCATGAAGTGCTAACTTCTATTATATTGAATCGAGATCCATGGTTTGTGTCTTAATTTTGAAAGAGTCTATGTGACACTAGACACTCAACTTGATTCAGTGCAGCATTTCACCCTTAAAGTGATGTTTAGCCACAGCAGACTATTTAGATCCTTGAGGATATGCTGAAGGTATATGTATTGGACTACGAGAATGGTTGGCATCAAATACCAATGACGGAATTTGTATATAACAATAGGTACCGATCAAGTTTCAAAATGGCTCGTAGGGTTAGAATAATAGTGGTCTCCTAGGATTTAGTGAATGGTTGGTGGAATAGCATCATCTAAGAATTGGAATTAGTTAAAGGAACATATCTAACGGTGGAAAACTTACATGCATCAAGTGCTTGCTATTTTTAAAAGCACCATAGCTGGACTATATATATATATTATATATAAATAACTTGGTACTATTAATAGTATACTAGGCTAATTATATATATAAAAATATAGTCCAACTTGTGTGGTTTTAAAAGTACGGAGGCCTTCGAGTTTCCAAATTGTTTTCGATGTTGGAAATTTCGAATGGACGATCGGCTCCATTAAATTTGATCTAGAATATTTGAAGTATCTAGAAAATAAATTTTATGATTTTTTGATATTATTTACCTAATAATCGAAAGGGCTCAAAATTAACGGCTGAAAATAAAAAACTCACAAAATATGTTGACATGATATTAAAATTTTATATCAAAAATATTAATATTATTTTAAATAGTATAAAAAATTTCTATCAAAATTTTATACAATTTGAATATTTTTACACTGTTAAACTTGCAAACGGCTCACCATAACAATTAAGATTATTGATTTTGAACCTATTTGACCACTAAACAAATGATATCAAAAAATTGTAAAATTTATTTTTCAGGCTTTTTAAATACTCTAGATCAAGTTTAACTGAGTCGATCATCCATTCGGAAGTCCCAACATTAAAAATAATTTGGGAGTACGAAAGCCTTCGTGCTTCTAAAAGCACACAAGCCTAGATCTCTCTCTCTCTCTCTCTCTCTCTCTCTCTCTCTCTCTCTCTCTTTATATATATAGAGAGAGAGAGTGATGACCGAGATCTCCGCGAAGGTCTTGCGGAGTGAATTGTGGCTTCTGGAGGCCTATGATGTGTGTTGGAGATGGTTGCGCGCAAATCGGATCTCAGGATTGGACCCAGCGCGAAATTTGGATCAAGATTACTTATCTGGATGCCTTCGACAAATTTTAGAAGTGGAATTTGGCAAAACGGACATCAGATTTAGACTGAGCGCGAAAAAATGATGAAAATAGACTATTTACTTGTATTTTTTGGAGCCCGGATGCCAAAACACGGATTTTGAGGCATGAATTATTGTTACGGCAGGCCAGGGCAGCACCGGCGGCGACGGGCAGGCAGCGGAGCGCGACGGCACTGGCGCGTGCGCGATGACGGGCAGGCCGGTCCATGAGACTCGACGTACACCGGGACCAGCCAACGGAGGGTGTGACACGTGGCGCGCGCGGAATGGGTGGTCAACGCACGCGCGACAGCGTGCCGGGCGCGGCGCACCGTGGACCCGCCAGGCCACGTGTCGCCCGCTCATTGGCGGGCCGGTTGTCCTGCTGTGAACCGCTAACCACGGTTTCCGCCTTGGACTGCGCAGCCACACGGCGCGCTGCGATTGGCGGACGCGGGTGCGCGGGGCACACAGGGCGCAGAGTGGGCCATGTGGCGCGCCGAGAGGGTTTCTGGCACGCACAATGACGGGTCGAGCGTGATTCGGGCGCTCGAATCCTGTGCCCGAATCCGGATTTTCTTTTTGATGGGCTTAGGCTATAAATAGCCTATCGGTGTTCTCTTTTGAGGGCTTTTCTCGAGCTCTATTGAGCCCATTTCGATAGGGAAGTTCCACCTCAAGTCTTCTTCGACTTTTGAGATCCTGGAGATTTTTGGGAGTCGTGCTATCTGCGCTCTTCTCGACATCGCGACAGCAGTCCGACGTGTGATGATCCAAATTTTTATGGAAGGTTTTTGAGGCATTAACGGTGATTAGAAGAAGCCACTGAGTGTAATGGAGCTTGCAGCGTCGAAAATGGACTTCAGAAATGGATCCGGCGCGAAAAACGGATCAAGTGGGCCTTTCGGGAGCTTTCGCCAAAATTTCGGATGAGAATTTGCAGAAACGGACGGCGAATTCGGACTCAGCGCGCAAAAACGATCAAAAATGTATATATAACTCTTTTTTCGGCAAATTTTACTGTTCACCGGGACGCGAACAGTAATTCCGCGACACTGTTCCGGCAGCCGGCGGCGGCCGGCGGGAGGCGGCGGGCAGTGGCGCAGGGCGGCGCAAGGGCGGAGAAGGGCCGCGGGCAGGCGCAGGCGGCGCGGCAGGCGCGGGCAGCAGCGCCGGTGCGCGGTCCACAGAACAGTCGTGCACCGGGAGCACTGAAGAACCCAAATGCCACGTGTCATCACCTGATTGGCCGGCGGCGTCAAGGGAGGCGGCTGGCGTGCGACACGTGGCATCCCCTCATTGGCCGACAGGATCCGAAAGACCCGGCGCGTAGACCGGGCTCGTGCGCCCCGTGGACCACGTGGGACACGTGGCCACTGTTCATTGGCGGGCGCACGGCCGCCCACGTGCGCCGGCGCGTGGAACACGTGGGCGGCTGGGACACGTGGCGCATTCTGATTGGGCTTGCATGGTGTTTTCCTGTTCTGGGACACTTGGCGCAGTATGGTTGGCTGATTTTGCTGTTTCCTGTTCTGGCCCGGATTTTTTGTGGAGCCCGAATAGGGATTTTGGCCCATTATAAAACCCCCCCTCTCTCTTTGCAAATTACAATTTCTAGAGAGAGAAAATGAGATTGAGCCCTATATGAAAGTTGTTCCTCTCTCTGTCCTCTATCTACCCTAGAAATTTCAGAATTTTGGGATTTTCCGACAGCGAGTTATCTGCGACACGGCGCACTGCGACGATTTCCAATTTCGGCCCATTTTCCGTCACAGTTCAGTCGGAAATTCGCTGTGTGCTAACCAGGAGGAATTTTTGAACGATTTCTTCGACAGCGCGACCGTAAGAGGTAAGGCTTCGTTTTTCGTGTTGATCACTTTGCTCCGTTTCGCACTTTTGGCACGGTTCCCGAGGCACCTTTGACCCTCCTTTTTGCTGTGATATTTTCTGGACAGCCCCGACTTCTCCGATTTATATCTTGGCCTAGGAACATCGGATCGAGACGTTTAAGTAGTCGATTTTGATCTACTCGTCGCAAGGAACGCAACCGTAATTTTTCTGGATTATCCTGAGCACTGTACAGAGGTGAGAATCCCCTTTTGTGAACTGGCTGGAAAATAATAATAAGGCTGTATTTTGGGATCCGTGTTTACACCAGGTGTATTATTCTGTTCAGTTGTGCTCTTTTTCGACGAGTAGCGGGGGTAGGAGACTGCGGACAGCAAGGAGACCTTTTGGGTGTGGATCACGCTTTTCGAGGTGGGTGGTTGTTGCTTACCTCACTTCTGACTATCTCACTAGGAGTATTAGAGACTCCCGACTTTAAACTGATAATCGGTGTTTTTAATCATGAAATTCATAAGTAAACCCCACAAATAATATGGCAGATCTTTTATGATAAACTGGGACGTTATTGTTGGACATATGCTGGAACCTATCATCGCATGCAACAGACTTATCATAAAATCATCTTTTTCTAAATAAATATCCGATATTTTCTTTCAGTTTTCAACAGTAACCCTTTGCATGCTTGTTTGGACATCTAGATAGGCCACTATTTATTGCTACACTATTTTTGGGACTTGACTTAGGAGAAACCATGTTTTACTATTCTCCTTCGCATCTGGATTCATGTTGCTCGGTTTGAGCAGGGTTTGGGATAGTGTAGCTGAGGCTTTGAGTCTGGGACAGGTTAGACTCTATTATGGGTTGTGGGGCATCGTGGTAACCGCAGACATCAGGCGGTTGGCCAGAGGTTGACTATTTTATCAGTTTTGGTCTTATGGGTTATTACGGTAACCGCGGACAGTAGGCGGTTGACCGGATGATTATCTTTACATCAGATTGGGTATCAGATTTCATTAGTGGACGGATTTTCCCACTTTGATCATAGTCATGATCTAGTCCTGCTATACAGAGATACTGGTTACAGGGATACTTATTACAGAGGCATTTTACTCGTGTGGGTCGCTCCCCTCGAGTGCGACTCCGGAGTGCGCGCGGCAGACTATTCATGAGTCCTTGAGACTCCTTTTCGCATCGGTGTTATGTGTGGGCTGGCATACCCGATACGACACGGCACGGCAGAGCAGCAGTACCAGTTTTCACTGGTGACTAGATTGGGTCTATTCAGGCAGGCAGGATAGATACTGAGGCATACATATAGTCATTTCTTTTGGCATGGCAGTAGAGGCATAGTAGTGATAGTTTCCCCTTTTCAGTAGTCTCTATAGCATACCACTGTCCTTCCCTTTTGCCTCTAGTAGTCCTAGTGGGTGCGTCAGTGTTTGAGGTTTTACCCACTAGGGGAGGCTACTGGTTTATCTAGTAGTTCTCACCCCCATTATTGTTCTCTGTTTCTTCTCCTTTATATTGCAGAGTCGCCTGCGGGAGCTGCTAGGCCGTCGGCAGCTGATCGAGGTAAGGGGATCGCTGAACAGATAGATCTCCTGTGAGCTGAGGGATTGTATTAGACAGATATTGTACCCAGACTATTGTGCTTTCCTTTTATTTTAGGTCTGGCTATAGCCAGCTGGATGTATCATTTTGGTGAGCTGGGAGAATATTGTATTGATACAGCTTTACTTGGATTTCAGTTACTATGTGGTTCTTCTATTTCAGCTCTGTATTATGCTCTTTTATTGTACATCTTATATCTGAGCAGGTTACCAGCGCTTCGTGTACGCGGGAAATTCCGTGTGCACGGCGGATCTGTAGACGGACCCGGGTTCTGGTTTACACCCGGGGCGTGACAGATTAAGTTGGTATCAGAGCTTAGGGATAGGTCAGTTGGGACATAGGAAATCCTAGGCTTTTAGCATACCCTAGGATGATAGGTCGTGAAAGACGGGACTTTTTGCGAAAGTCGTTGATTTATTTGTTTGACTCTTCCAGTAGGAGAAGAGGGATGACATATCCTATTTCTAGTGAACAGTTATGTTGGCTGCAGACAACATAAAGTCACAGAAATAGGGGATGTCCTTGACTTTCGCTAGATTGGGTCGTGCGGGGTATGTTTCTGATTGGTGTTCTTGTGGCAGGATGCCTCCGCGATGCAGGATGTTGACGCGTTCTCAGCCCTCTTCCCCCCCTGAGCCCGAGCAAGGAGGAGTCCGGGCAGGAGTCCACAGAGATGAGGTGCAGGAGCTACAGCT
>CM054935.1:0-57006 GCA_029168755.2 Tillandsia fasciculata | reverse complement strand
CGAGGTAAGGGCGTGGCCCGGCTAGTCCGCTTACCCGAGTCAGTTAGTGGAGAGGTAGCAGTACCCCTTTTGAGTTTCCACTTTTGTAGAGTGAGTTTTTGAGAGATGTTATTTATGTATCTTGTGGACAGCTTGTATTTTGGATTTTATTTACTCTAGTACAGTTGTTCTGTTTCCTTTCTATAGCATGTACTTACTTTTACTCTGATATCTGTAGCTATAGATTTATTTGCAGGGTAGACGCTTCGTCTGTACGGCAGTTTCCGTACAGATGGCGGATCTGTTAGCGAGCCCGGGTCGCAGTTTCGACCCCGGGGCGTGACAGATTAGAGTGGTATCAGAGCCTAGGTTAATAGGTCATTGAGGACTTAGAGACCCTAGGCTACTCTGGTTGGACATTAGGATGACTATCGTGAGAGGCGTGATTTCTGTTTATTGAGAGTCATGATTGAGTTGTAACTTCCCCAGAGGGATTGGGGTAAGTAACTTTGCATGTTATTTCTCCAGAGGGGCATGTCGGCTGCAGACGACATTACACTTTGGACTGGATAACATGTATAGACTCTCGTTTGATTGGGTTGAGTGATTCTTGGTCCTAATGTTTGATTTTGATTTCAGGATTGACGATGCCTCCTAGACGTCGAGCGACGACGAGGGCTCATCCAGCCGCAGATGAGGAGCCCGAGCGGCAGGAGGCTGAGCACACTGAGCAGGGAGAGGTTCGAGAGTTGCGGGCTCAGGTAGCCCAATTGACTGAGGCGGCTAGGCGCCAAGAGGAGGCAGCCAAGTGCCAGCAAGAAAATGTGGATCGGTTGATGAGGATGCTTGAGCAGAGGACATCTTCAGCTGCACCTCCAGTCGCGACTTCGTCGACCTCACCTCAGATCGCTCCCTTGACGGAGGCAGAGCAGAGGGAGCTCACCGACAAGCTAGCTTATGTCAGTCAGTTCCACCCACCGCGGTTTTCAGGCCTGAGTTTAGAACCGTGGGATGTTGAGAATTGGATTGCAGCGATGGAGAAGCTTTTTGAGAACCTCTTCATCAAGGAGGAGCATCAGGTGCACATAGCGACTCATTATTTGGAGAAGGACGCCGAGACTTGGTGGCGTCGAGTTCGCCCCGTGGGACCGCCGGGAGTTCAGTTGTTGACGTGGCCTGAGTTTCGGGCTTTGCTGCGTGGGGCCTACTTTCCCGATAGCGCAAAGCAGAAACTGGAAGGGGATCTTCGACGGTTACAGCAGGGTGATCGTCCTCTTCAGGAGTATGTACGAGAGTTCCAGAAGTTGCTGCATAGTGTGCCGCATGTTGCCCCCGACGAGGCTCAGAGGGTGGACTTATTCGAGAGGGGACTGCATCAGGACATTTATCACCTTGTTCACTCCCACCATTCCCCGACTTTGGATACAGCTATAGAGAGAGCTCGATGGGTTTCACGAGGCCAGGTGATCATGTCTGAGAGGGGCGGAGTGCCAGGGGCCAGCTCCGGTGAGAAGCGCCAAGTACCGCAGGATTTTGGGCAATCGGGCAGACCGAGGCCCCCGAGACCACCGCAGCCACAGTTCCAGCCGCGGGGCCGCGGATCACAGAGGAGACAGAGGCCTGGGGGTTATCGGCCCCCTAGACAGCAGCAGCAGCAGCAGCGTACTGATCGATGTGTGATTTGCGGCGGGCCACATGCGCCCCATCAGTGTGAGCAGCGTCAGGGCCGGTGTTATCGTTGCGGGCAGCCGGGGCACATAGCATGGGCTTGCCCGAGGGCAGGGCCACCATCACCTTCGACTGCATCGACTCCTCCCTTGCCCTTGCAGGCAGTGGGAGCTACACCGAGCTCTAGCCAAGGGGATCGTGCTACTTCCTCGCGACAGCCTGATAGACGACCACCTCCGAGCGGGCGAGTGTACGCCGCTCAGGTCGAGGATTCCACAGCAGCTGATCAGGTAGTAGCAGGTATTGTTCTTATCTCCTCTACCCGTGCTCGAGCGCTTTTTGATACTGGAGCATCGCGTTCATTTATCAGTAGTACATTTGCATCTTCGCATGGGTTTGAGATAGAGCCTTTGGCTCGTGCATTAGAGGTTTAGATTCCTGATCATGTATTGCACGTAGATGAGTGCTGTTGGTCCTGCCCAGTGCAGTTAGGGCCGTGGATTTTACCCATTGATCTATTAGTCCTACGGCGGCTCCAGGATTTTGATGTGGTTTTGGGTATGGACTGGTTGTCCCGGTATTATGCTACTATTGATTGCAGATTGAGGACGGTGACCCTTCGGGAGCCGGGTCAGGAGGAGTATGTCTATAGGGGATGTCAGAGTGCACTGTTTGCAGTGACAGTATCTTCCGCCAGAGCCCGACAGATGTTGAGCAGTGGTTGTGTCGCTTTTCTCGCGACTGTAGTAGAGGCGCCTACGGCGATGCCCGGACTCGAAGACATCCCTGTTGTCTGCGAGTACCCGGATGTTTTTCCCTCGGAGTTATCTTCTATGCCGCCGGATCGAGAGATAGAGTTTGTGATTGACGTAGTCCCTGGAACTACACCAATCTCTAAAGCGCCCTACAGGATGGCCCGGCAGAATTGAGAGAGCTGAAGGCTCAATTGCAGGATCTTTTGGATCGAGGGTTCATCAGACCTAGTGTTTCTCCGTGGGGAGCGCCGATTCTTTTTGTGAAAAAGAAGGACGGATCACTTAGATTGTGTGTGGATTATCGAGAGTTGAATAAAGTGACCGTTCGAAACAAGTATCCTCTCCCCAGGATTGATGATTTGTTTGATCAGCTTCAGGGAGCTACGGTCTTCTCAAAGATCGACCTTCAGTCCGGTTACCACCAGCTCAAGGTGAGGGCCGAGGATGTGTCCAAGACAGCTTTCAGGACTCGGTATGGGCATTATGAGTTCACAGTGCTACCATTTGGTTTGACTAATGCCCCAGCCGCATTTATGGATCTAATGAACCGAGTGTTTCAGCCCTACTTGGATCATTTTGTAGTGGTATTTATTGATGACATTCTGATTTACTCCCGAAGTGATACGGAGCATGAGGAGCACCGGAGGATAGTGCTGCAGCTTCTGAGAGAGAAGAAGTTGTATGCCAAGTTAAAGAAGTGCGCTTTTTGGCTTCGGGAGGTTTCTTTTCTAGGCCACGTAGTTTCAGCCGCAGGAGTGGCAGTGGACCCGGCGAAGATTGATTCAGTTCGGGATTGGCCTAGACCCACGACGGTGACAGAGGTGCGCAGCTTCTTGGGCCTTGCTGGGTACTACCGTCGTTTTGTAGAAGGCTTTGCGAAGCTTTCTACTCCCCTCACTCGGTTGACTAGGAAGGGGATCAGGTTTGTGTGGACAGAGCAGTGTCAGCAGAGCTTCGAGGAGTTGAAGCAAAGGTTGATTACAGCGCCAGTCCTTACACTACCAGTCATGGGAGAGGGATTTGTGATTTACAGTGATGCCTCCCACAGCGGCCTAGGATGTGTGTTGATGCAGCATGGTAGGGTAATTGCTTATGCTTCGCGCCAGCTAAAGGACTATGAGAAAAATTACCCTACGCATGACTTGGAGCTAGCCGCTGTTGTCTTTGCTTTGAAGCTTTGGCGGCACTATCTTTATGGAGAGCATTGTGAGATCTTCACCGACCACCAGAGTTTGAAGTATTTGTTCACCCAGAAGGAACTCAACTTGAGGCAACGCCGGTGGCTAGAGCTGCTAAAGGATTATGATCTGAGCATTCAGTATCATCCCGGCAAAGCCAATGTGGTCGCAGACGCCCTGAGCAGGCGAGTGGGGCAGTCTTTGAGCTTGTTGATTACCCAGCAGATGCCCCTGAGAGAGCAGTTGAGGCGCTTGGATATAGAGGTGGTGTCCCCTGGGGTTTCTGCAAGACTTATGTCTATGGTCTTGCAGCCCACTCTGTTGGACAGGATTAGAGAGAAACAGAGTGAGGACCCCGAGCTTGTGAGGATTAGAGATCAGCTTCAGCAGGATCAGGGAGGGGACTTTTCTGTGGATACAGCGGGAGTACTCAGGTACAGGGACCGCTTCTGTGTGCCCGTGGACTCAGAGATTCGAGAGCTGATTTTGAGGGAAGCTCACTATACACCTTACACCCTCCACCCTGGAGGAACTAAGATGTATAGGGACTTGAGGGCACAGTTTTGGTGGCGCGGTATGAAGAGAGATATTGGAAGGTTCGTTGCTCGTTGTCTAACTTGTCAGCAAGTTAAAGCTGAGCATCAGGTTCCAGCTGGCAAGTTACAGAGCCTCCCAATACCTGAATGGAAATGGGATCGTATCACCATGGACTTTATTGTGGGACTGCCGAGGACTCAGAGTGGAGCTGATGCTATTTGGGTGATTGTGGATCGTTTGACCAAATCAGCCCACTTCCTGCCGATACAGTCGAGTTGGTCACTGGAGAGGTTGGCACAGCTATATCTAGATGAGATTGTGAGACTGCACGGAGTGCCTGTGTCGATTGTGTCAGATCGGGACCCGCGGTTCACTTCGCAGTTTTGGGAGAGTTTGCAGGCGGCCTTGGGGACTCAGCTTCAGTTCAGCACCGCCTTTCACCCGCAGACTGACGGACAGTCAGAGAGGACCATCCAGACTCTGGAGGACATGTTGAGGGCATGTGTCCTGAGCTTCAGTGGCAGTTGGGATCGACACCTGAGATTGGCCGAATTCGCGTATAACAATAGCTTCCAGGCGAGCATTCAGATGGCGCCCTACGAAGCATTGTATGGTCGGAAGTGTCGATCGCCTCTATTTTGGAGTGACGTGGGTGAAAGGAAGACTTTGGGGCCAGATCTGCTTCTTGAAGCCGAGGAAAAGGTCAGGATCATTCGACGGCATTTAGAGACCGCCCAGAGCCGTCAGAGGAGTTATGCAGACAGGAGGCGGCGAGACTTGGAGTTTCAGGTGGGAGATCATGTTTTTCTGAGAGTCTCGCCATCTCGAGGTGTTCGCCGATTTGGAGTATGCGGAAAGCTTAGTCCGCGGTTTATCGGGCCATTCGAGGTGCTAGAGCGCATTGGTCCAGTTGCATATCGAGTTGCGCTACCGCCGAGGTTGGCAGGCACCCACGATGTGTTTCATGTATCCACCTTGAGGAAATATGTGTTTGATCCCACACATATTTTGGACTTCACCTCCTTGGAGTTAGACGAGGACTTGAGCTACCAGGAGCGACCGGTGCGGGTTCTTGCTCGTGAGACGAGAGAATTGCGCAACCGGATTATACCTTTTGTAAAGGTTTTATGGAGTCATCATGAGGAGCGAGAGGCCACATGGGAACCTGAGGATGAGCTGAGAGTTTCATATCCCCACTTATTTGAGTCGCCCTCTTGAGATTTGGATTTTTGCGGTTTCGAGGACGAAACCGTTAAAAGGAGGGGAGAGTGTAGAGTACCGGAGCTTCGGGCAGTGTGCCGACACCACGTGGCAGCCTGGTATTGTGGAAATACCTTCAGCAGATTCTATTTGTATTTACAGAGAGGTTCGGGTGATCCCGAAGCGACGCGAAAGTATTTTTGTGGAAAAGTGAGTTGGCGTCGTGTTGAGAGCTTGCGGATCGAGCTTTGGCTTTATGGATGGGTTTATTGAGAGTTGATCACTTTGGACATGTGTATTATGATTTTACTGAGGTGTTCGGTTGGTTTCGGGGTGATGCGGAGGTCCCGGAGCGAGAAAGTGAGTTATCGGCGCGTTTCGGAGAGTTTCTGGAAGTTCTGGTGCTGATTTTGGGGTTTTTGGAGGTGTGGTACCGGAACCAGACTTTTGGTTCCGGTACCAGCCCCTTGGTACCGGAACCAGAGGTCTGGTACCGGTACCAGGGGGGTGTACCGGTACCACTAAGCTGGTACCGGTACACAGACTCCAGGGAGCCCATTTTCGACTCGTTTCGGCACAGTGTGCGGTATGGGCTCTTCTCCACTGTTCCAACCACTCCAACTTGGATATTTTAGCACAGTCATCCCCACCTTCACCCGCATTAATCCCCATCTCTCTCCCTCCTTTGCTTGCTGCCAGAAGAAGAAGAAGGAGAGGAAATAGAAGGAGAAGAAGCAGAGTCTTCTCGTGCTGCTTGTGAGGGTTGACCCGGTCAACGTGCGCGCGCAGGAGCAAAATTGAGGTAAGTTGGTTACTGGAAATTGTAAATTGGAGTTCATTGGTTTTCCCTCTTGGATTTCTTGGATGAAATTGGATGGATTTCAAGCTAATTTCCATCCTTGCTCCATTCTTGTGCTCTCGGGTTGAAGGCATGCAGGATCGGGTTACTGCGCAGATCCGCAACACTACGCATGCTTGTGTATGTGGATTGGAGTGATCAGGCTGAACTGGAATTTTGTGGTGGCCTAGCTGAGTGCTGTGGAGGTTGATTGGAGCTCCGAGGATTTTTCCGGGACGCGCGACAGAGCCCGCGCGCGCGTGGGGCGCAGTGCGGTTCTTCGTCAGTTTTTCGCCCGATTCTTCACCGACTTCGGCGCGGCCTTCGGAAAGCATTTGAGGTGGGTTGGATTTTCTTTCAAAATCGTGGAATGCCCTCTAATGCTTCAGAACGCACTTTGATCATGTCGAAACTGTATATTTTAGCTGTTAAATAATCTGATAGTTGCCTAGAAAATTACAGAAAAATTATCTGAACCCCGGAATATTTTTAGTGGACTCTTGGTATTGTATGACACTAGACGGTATACTTGGTTGGTCTCACTTAAGCACCTGAACCGTTTTAAAAATCCGAAAGCCCGTTTTATTGGAAAATTGACTTTTAAAAATAGTTTTAAAATGTCTAAGGGTTCTAATGATGCTGCATGGGTTCGGGGTGCATGTTCTCTCGTGCCGGGGGGCCGAGGAGATATTTGTTGATTTTTAGAGTCATGTTATCATTTTCTGAGATTTACTAGTGTCATCGGGGGTTCTATGAGAGCACTACAGATTGAGTCGTGGAGTTTACTCCGACCTTGACATGAGAGTGAGTTATCTGTTCACTGTTTCCGATCTATTTGATCGAGGATTATAGCCTGCTGAGCCTGGCATTTTGCCAGTTATGAGATACTTGAGTTCGGTGGGGTCGCTCCCCTCGAGCTACGCCCCGGGTGCGATGATGATACCGAGCCTGACGAGGCTGCGATGTGATTACTGAGATGGTCCTAGAGGGACACCCTACGTAAGACCAAGTCCTGTTTGGGCGTAGTGGCAGTAGATGAGCGCAGGTTTGACTTGGACTGGTCCAAAGAGGACAGTCATTGAGATTTGGGTGAGATATGTGAGTGAGTTACATTGCATGTTCATAGATGAGTATTTTTCCTTTGAGCATATGTAGAGGCATGTAGAGATAGATTTTCAGCTTTCATATCTATCTATCTATCTATCTATCTTTTGTTTATATTGCTGTGCCTCCGGTAGTCTTAGTGGGCATACCGTGTGCTTTGAGGACGGTACCCACTGGGAACTACCTTTGCAGTAGTTCTCACACCCGCTGCGGTGCAGGTTTCCCTGAGGCAGCTGCTCCGACTCCTTCCCGTGCGGAGTCTTCAGATCGAGGTAAGGGCGTGGCCGGCTAGTCGCTTACCCGAGTCAGTTAGTGGAGAGGTAGCAGTACCCCTTTTGAGTTTCCACTTTTGTAGAGTGAGTTTTTGAGAGATGTTATTTATGTATCTTGTGGACAGCTTGTATTTTGGATTTTATTTACTCTAGTACAGTTGTTCTGTTTCCTTTCTATAGCATGTACTTACTTTTACTCTGATATCTGTAGCTATAGATTTATTTGCAGGGTAGACGCTTCGTCTGTACGGCAGTTTCCGTACAGATGGCGGATCTGTTAGCGAGCCCGGGTCGCAGTTTCGACCCCGGGGCGTGACAGATTAGAGTGGTATCAGAGCCTAGGTTAATAGGTCATTGAGGACTTAGAGACCCTAGGCTACTCTGGTTGGACATTAGGATGACTATCGTGAGAGGCGTGATTTCTGTTTATTGAGAGTCATGATTGAGTTGTAACTTCCCCAGAGGGATTGGGGTAAGTAACTTTGCATGTTATTTCTCCAGAGGGGCATGTCGGCTGCAGACGACATTACACTTTGGACTGGATAACATGTATAGACTCTCGTTTGATTGGGTTGAGTGATTCTTGGTCCTAATGTTTGATTTTGATTTCAGGATTGACGATGCCTCCTAGACGTCGAGCGACGACGAGGGCTCATCCAGCCGCAGATGAGGAGCCCGAGCGGCAGGAGGCTGAGCACACTGAGCAGGGAGAGGTTCGAGAGTTGCGGGCTCAGGTAGCCCAATTGACTGAGGCGGCTAGGCGCCAAGAGGAGGCAGCCAAGTGCCAGCAAGAAAATGTGGATCGGTTGATGAGGATGCTTGAGCAGAGGACATCTTCAGCTGCACCTCCAGTCGCGACTTCGTCGACCTCACCTCAGATTGCTCCCTTGACGGAGGCAGAGCAGAGGGAGCTCACCGACAAGCTAGCTTATGTCAGTCAGTTCCACCCGCCGCGGTTTTCAGGCCTGAGTTTAGAACCGTGGGATGTTGAGAATTGGATTGCAGCGATGGAGAAGCTTTTTGAGAACCTCTTCATCAAGGAGGAGCATCAGGTGCACATAGCGACTCATTATTTGGAGAAGGACGCCGAGACTTGGTGGCGTCGAGTTCGCCCCGTGGGACCGCCGGGAGTTCAGTTGTTGACGTGGCCTGAGTTTCGGGCTTTGCTGCGTGGGGCCTACTTTCCCGATAGCGCAAAGCAGAAACTGGAAGGGGATCTTCGACGGTTACAGCAGGGTGATCGTCCTCTTCAGGAGTATGTACGAGAGTTCCAGAAGTTGCTGCATAGTGTGCCGCATGTTGCCCCCGACGAGGCTCAGAGGGTGGACTTATTCGAGAGGGGACTGCATCAGGACATTTATCACCTTGTTCACTCCCACCATTCCCCGACTTTGGATACAGCTATAGAGAGAGCTCGATGGGTTTCACGAGGCCAGGTGATCATGTCTGAGAGGGGCGGAGTGCCAGGGGCCAGCTCCGGGGAGAAGCGCCAAGTACCGCAGGATTTTGGGCAATCGGGCAGACCGAGGCCCCCGAGACCACCGCAGCCACAGTTCCAGCCGCGGGGCCGCGGATCACAGAGGAGACAGAGGCCTGGGGGTTATCGGCCCCCTAGACAGCAGCAGCAGCAGCAGCAGCGTACTGATCGATGTGTGATTTGCGGCGGGCCACATGCGCCCCATCAGTGTGAGCAGCGTCAGGGCCGGTGTTATCGTTGCGGGCAGCCGGGGCACATAGCATGGGCTTGCCCGAGGGCAGGGCCACCATCACCTTCGACTGCATCGACTCCTCCCTTGCCCTTGCAGGCAGTGGGAGCTACACCGAGCTCTAGCCAAGGGGATCGTGCTACTTCCTCGCGACAGCCTGATAGACGACCACCTCCGAGCGGGCGAGTGTACGCCGCTCAGGTCGAGGATTCCACAGCAGCTGATCAGGTAGTAGCAGGTATTGTTCTTATCTCCTCTACCCGTGCTCGAGCGCTTTTTGATACTGGAGCATCGCGTTCATTTATCAGTAGTACATTTGCATCTTCGCATGGGTTTGAGATAGAGCCTTTGGCTCGTGCATTAGAGGTTCAGATTCCTGATCATGTATTGCACGTAGATGAGTGCTGTTGGTCCTGCCCAGTGCAGTTAGGGCCGTGGATTTTACCCATTGATCTATTAGTCCTACGGCGGCTCCAGGATTTTGATGTGGTTTTGGGTATGGACTGGTTGTCCCGGTATTATGCTACTATTGATTGCAGATTGAGGACGGTGACCCTTCGGGAGCCGGGTCAGGAGGAGTATGTCTATAGGGGATGTCAGAGTGCACTGTTTGCAGTGACAGTATCTTCCGCCAGAGCCCGACAGATGTTGAGCAGAGGTTGTGTCGCTTTTCTCGCGACTGTAGTAGAGGCGCCTACGGCGATGCCCGGACTCGAAGACATCCCTGTTGTCTGCGAGTACCCGGATGTTTTTCCCTCGGAGTTATCTTCTATGCCGCCGGATCGAGAGATAGAGTTTGTGATTGACGTAGTCCCTGGAACTACACCAATCTCTAAAGCGCCCTACAGGATGGCCCCGGCAGAATTGAGAGAGCTGAAGGCTCAATTGCAGGATCTTTTGGATCGAGGGTTCATCAGACCTAGTGTTTCTCCGTGGGGAGCGCCGATTCTTTTTGTGAAAAAGAAGGACGGATCACTTAGATTGTGTGTGGATTATCGAGAGTTGAATAAAGTGACCGTTCGAAACAAGTATCCTCTCCCCAGGATTGATGATTTGTTTGATCAGCTTCAGGGAGCTACGGTCTTCTCAAAGATCGACCTTCAGTCCGGTTACCACCAGCTCAAGGTGAGGGCCGAGGATGTGTCCAAGACAGCTTTCAGGACTCGGTATGGGCATTATGAGTTCACAGTGCTACCATTTGGTTTGACTAATGCCCCAGCCGCATTTATGGATCTAATGAACCGAGTGTTTCAGCCCTACTTGGATCATTTTGTAGTGGTATTTATTGATGACATTCTGATTTACTCCCGAAGTGATACGGAGCATGAGGAGCACCGGAGGATAGTGCTGCAGCTTCTGAGAGAGAAGAAGTTGTATGCCAAGTTAAAGAAGTGCGCTTTTTGGCTTCGGGAGGTTTCTTTTCTAGGCCACGTAGTTTCAGCCGCAGGAGTGGCAGTGGACCCGGCGAAGATTGATTCAGTTCGGGATTGGCCTAGACCCACGACGGTGACAGAGGTGCGCAGCTTCTTGGGCCTTGCTGGGTACTACCGTCGTTTTGTAGAAGGCTTTGCGAAGCTTTCTACTCCCCTCACTCGGTTGACTAGGAAGGGGATCAGGTTTGTGTGGACAGAGCAGTGTCAGCAGAGCTTCGAGGAGTTGAAGCAAAGGTTGATTACAGCGCCAGTCCTTACACTACCAGTCATGGGAGAGGGATTTGTGATTTACAGTGATGCCTCCCACAGCGGCCTAGGATGTGTGTTGATGCAGCATGGTAGGGTAATTGCTTATGCTTCGCGCCAGCTAAAGGACTATGAGAAAAATTACCCTACGCATGACTTGGAGCTAGCCGCTGTTGTCTTTGCTTTGAAGCTTTGGCGGCACTATCTTTATGGAGAGCATTGTGAGATCTTCACCGACCACCAGAGTTTGAAGTATTTGTTCACCCAGAAGGAACTCAACTTGAGGCAACGCCGGTGGCTAGAGCTGCTAAAGGATTATGATCTGAGCATTCAGTATCATCCCGGCAAAGCCAATGTGGTCGCAGACGCCCTGAGCAGGCGAGTGGGGCAGTCTTTGAGCTTGTTGATTACCCAGCAGATGCCCCTGAGAGAGCAGTTGAGGCGCTTGGATATAGAGGTGGTGTCCCCTGGGGTTTCTGCAAGACTTATGTCTATGGTCTTGCAGCCCACTCTGTTGGACAGGATTAGAGAGAAACAGAGTGAGGACCCCGAGCTTGTGAGGATTAGAGATCAGCTTCAGCAGGATCAGGGAGGGGACTTTTCTGTGGATACAGCGGGAGTACTCAGGTACAGGGACCGCTTCTGTGTGCCCGTGGACTCAGAGATTCGAGAGCTGATTTTGAGGGAAGCTCACTATACACCTTACACCCTCCACCCTGGAGGAACTAAGATGTATAGGGACTTGAGGGCACAGTTTTGGTGGCGCGGTATGAAGAGAGATATTGGAAGGTTCGTTGCTCGTTGTCTAACTTGTCAGCAAGTTAAAGCTGAGCATCAGGTTCCAGCTGGCAAGTACAGAGCCTCCCAATACCTGAATGGAAATGGGATCGTATCACCATGGACTTTATTGTGGGACTGCCGAGGACTCAGAGTGGAGCTGATGCTATTTGGGTGATTGTGGATCGTTTGACCAAATCAGCCCACTTCCTGCCGATACAGTCGAGTTGGTCACTGGAGAGGTTGGCACAGCTATATCTAGATGAGATTGTGAGACTGCACGGAGTGCCTGTGTCGATTGTGTCAGATCGGGACCCGCGGTTCACTTCGCAGTTTTGGGAGAGTTTGCAGGCGGCCTTGGGGACTCAGCTTCAGTTCAGCACCGCCTTTCACCCGCAGACTGACGGACAGTTAGAGAGGACCATCCAGACTCTGGAGGACATGTTGAGGGCATGTGTCCTGAGCTTCAGTGGCAGTTGGGATCGACACCTGAGATTGGCCGAATTTGCGTATAACAATAGCTTCCAGGCGAGCATTCAGATGGCGCCCTACGAAGCATTGTATGGTCGGAAGTGTCGATCGCCTCTATTTTGGAGTGACGTGGGTGAAAGGAAGACTTTGGGGCCAGATCTGCTTCTTGAAGCCGAGGAAAAGGTCAGGATCATTCGACGGCATTTAGAGACCGCCCAGAGCCGTCAGAGGAGTTATGCAGACAGGAGGCGGCGAGACTTGGAGTTTCAGGTGGGAGATCATGTTTTTCTGAGAGTCTCGCCATCTCGAGGTGTTCGCCGATTTGGAGTATGCGGAAAGCTTAGTCCGCGGTTTATCGGGCCATTCGAGGTGCTAGAGCGCATTGGTCCAGTTGCATATCGAGTTGCGCTACCGCCGAGGTTGGCAGGCACCCACGATGTGTTTCATGTATCCACCTTGAGGAAATATGTGTTTGATCCCACACATATTTTGGACTTCACCTCCTTGGAGTTAGACGAGGACTTGAGCTACCAGGAGCGACCGGTGCGGGTTCTTGCTCGTGAGACGAGAGAATTGCGCAACCGGATTATACCTTTTGTAAAGGTTTTATGGAGTCATCATGAGGAGCGAGAGGCCACATGGGAACCTGAGGATGAGCTGAGAGTTTCATATCCCCACTTATTTGAGTCGCCCTCTTGAGATTTGGATTTTTGCGGTTTCGAGGACGAAACCGTTAAAAGGAGGGGAGAGTGTAGAGTACCGGAGCTTCGGGCAGTGTGCCGACACCACGTGGCAGCCTGGTATTGTGGAAATACCTTCAGCAGATTCTATTTGTATTTACAGAGAGGTTCGGGTGATCCCGAAGCGACGCGAAAGTATTTTTGTGGAAAAGTGAGTTGGCGTCGTGTTGAGAGCTTGCGGATCGAGCTTTGGCTTTATGGATGGGTTTATTGAGAGTTGATCAGATGGCCCGTGTATTAATTTTATTATTTGTTCATGGCCTTAAGACTAACCTCATAAGCATAAGTCAACTTTGTGATAGTGGTTATTCAGTTAATTTTTCATCTGATAAATGCACTGTAACTGACATGAACCATGCTTTCTTTTTAAAGGGGTTAGATCAGAAAACAATTGTTATGTAGTTCCTACTAAGATTTCTGAAAAATGTAACCTAGCATCTTTGAAAAATGAAACACTTTGGCATGAAAGGCTAGGTCACATAAACTTTAAGGAACTTGCTAGAATTTCGAACAAAGATGTGGTCAAGGGGGTTCCGAAACTTTCTTTTGAACAAAACCTTGTGTGTGGCGGTTGCCAAAAGGGAAAACAGTCTAGGACTGCACACAAGAACTTGAACCACATAGGTACAAAACGGCCTTTGGAACTTTTGCATATGGACTTAATGGGGCCAACTCGTCAACCATCTCTGGGAGGTAAATGGTATATTTTCTTATTGGTTGATGATTTTTCTAGATATACTTGGGTAGCATTTTTAAAAGAAAAAGCTGATACCTTTGATTCTTTTCTCGAAATCTGCAATCGTATTATGATTGAAAAGAATGAAAGGATTACTCGAGTTAGGAGTGATAGAGGTGGGGAATTCATAAATTCCAAATTCATTGATTTTTGCACTTCTAACGGCATTAAACATGAATTCTCTGCACCTTACACACCTCAACAAAATGGTGTAGTCGAGCGCAAAAACAGGGTCGTACAGGAAATGGCACGTGTTATGCTTCACAGCCGGAACTTACCTTTTTATTTTTGGGCTGAAGCGGTGAACACTGCTGTTTATGTTATTAATCGCGTGTATTTGCGCCCGGGGACATTGAATACACCATATGAACTTTGGTTTTGTAGAAAACCTAACATCAAATATTTTCGTATCTTTGGGAGTCGGTGTTTTATTTTACGTGATCGCGAAAATCTTGGAAAATTTGACTCTCGAAGTGACGAAGGGATTTTCTTAGGTTATTCTACAAACAGCAGAGCATATCGAGTTTTTAACTTAGAATCTAAGACGATCGTAGAATCGATAAATGTTAAGGTAGATGAAGCTTTTCACTTTGAATCTGAAAAATCTACCCTCGATATCTCTCTTGATGATGATACACCTGCTAATGCATCTTCTTCTAACAATTCTTTCGATAATAATGTTGATGCATCTAACGGTTCTTCAAGTTATCTGATGTGCAGGAATCATCTCGTGTACCTCCGTCTACTCCTCTACCTCAAACGTTACGCATCTCCAAGGATCACCCTGAATCGAACATCATTGGAGATCCACAAGAAGGAGTTAGAACACGGAGACAATTGGTTTGCGGATTTGCATGCTATGTATCTCAAATCGAACCAAAGAATGTTGATGAAGCTCTCCAAGATGACTACTGGATTAAAGCAATGCAGGAAGAGCTCCATCAATTCGAGCGAAACAAAGTCTGGGAATTAACGAAGCCTCCGAAGCAACACAATGTGATAGGTACCAAATGGATCTTCAAGAACAAGAAAAATGAAGAAGGTACTATCATCAGGAACAAAGCAAGGTTAGTTGCTCAAGGCTACTCTCAAGTAGAAGGTATAGACTTTGATGAAACTTTCGCCCCTGTAGCTAGACTCGAGTCCATTCGTATATTGTTTGCGATAGCTTGTCATTTTAAAATCAAATTATTTCAAATGGACGTTAAGAGCGCCTTTTTAAATGGTTTTTAAATGAGGAAGTTTATGTGGCTCAACCGAAAGGTTTTGTGGATCATAAACTACCTAACCATGTTTTTCGTCTGAAAAAGGCTCTTTACGGTCTGAAACAAGCACCGCGAGCATGGTACGAAAGGTTGACAAAGCACCTTTTGGAAAAGGGCTACACTCGAGGGGGAGCTGACAGGACTCTCTTTGTGAAGCATTATCAAAACAATTTCATAGTTGCTCAAATCTATGTCGATGACATTGTTTTTGGAGCAACAAGAGATAATGATGCTTCTAAATTCGCGGAGACCATGGAAAGCGAATTTGAGATGTCCATGATGGGCGAATTGACTTATTTTCTTGGATTACAAGTTAAACAAAACGATGAAGGAATTCACTTGTGTCAATCCAAGTATGCACTGGAGTTGGTCAAAAAGTTTGATCTTGAAAATTCTAAGGATTTTCCGACTCCAATGGGAACTAGCCATAAGGGACTTGGAAGTGAATCACATAGTGAGAATGTAGACGAGAAACTGTATCGCAGTATGATTGGAAGTCTACTATATCTCACGGCTAGTCGCCCGGATATATCCTTCAGTGTTGGGATTTGTGCGAGATATCAATCAGCACCGAAGGAGGTTCACCTGAAAGCGGTGAAACGGATCATCCGATATATCAAAGGTACAATCAATTTCGGAATTTGGTATCCTATGGGAACGACTTTGGATATTGTTGGATACTCAGATGCCGATTGGGCTGGATCGGTGGATGACCGGAAAAGCACGAGTGGTGCATGCTTCTATCTTGGCCACTGCCTTGTTGCATGGCACAGTAAAAAGCAGAATTGCATAGCACTCTCGACTGCCGAAGCGGAGTACATTTCTGCAGGAAGTTGTTCAACCCAATTGATTTGGATGAAAAGCGTGTTGAGCGATTTCCGGATTTCAGCATCTTCGGTAACCATTTTATGTGACAACACTAGTGCTATTAACATTTCAAAAAACCCTGTGTTGCACTCTAGAACAAAACATATTGAACTTAGATATCATTTTCTTAGAGAGCTAGTTGAATCAAATATTCTTCAACTGTCATATATTTCAACTGAGGATCAATTAGCTGATATCTTAACAAAACCTTTGGATCAAAAACGTTTTATTCACTTGCGTAAAGCAATTGGCATGCTTTCCTTGAAATAAACTCTTTTTGAAACCTTTGCTTAGGTTAGGTTTTGTTTTTGTTTTTTTTTTGTTCTTTATCTATGTTTTGTACATAGGACATTAATTGAGCATAAATCATAATTGACTTTAATTGCATCCTTTTATGCATTTAGAAATTTATTATGCTTTTGATATCATAATATTTCAATGTTGCAATGATCATTTACGTTAATTAAACCATCTTTTAAGTGATCAAAGTCAATTTCTCTCTCAATGATCTCTTGGTATAGTCATTATCATATTTGATTGCTTAGTCGAGTATGAATGCGAGATCAATTTTTGGTTGAATACCTTATATATTAAATAATTGATAGCCAATTGAGGGGGAGTCAATGAAATGTAAAATGCTCAAAAGATGTGGAAAGAGTTACATCCCAATGAGGAGTGTGAAAACTACCACCACATGGAGAAAATGAAGAAAGAAAAAGATACTCCATGAATGCAAAGCAAATTTTGTTTTAAAAATGTTGATGAAATGCATATTGAAATACTTGACTCAGTCGTATTTCATGGTTGGTATAAGGTGGGATTTTTGATAAAAGATGCTCAAAGAGCCACTCCTTCAACAGATTGTCTAGATATATTATCTAACTTATCTGGGATTTCAAACATCTATTGATCTTGGTATTTCATTTTCTTTACCAAAATTGATGATTTGATAAAGGCATTACGCATAAGATCAGGATAGATGTAATTGAAGTTGTTCAACTTTAAGTGTTTTAATTTCGTAAATTTTCGTTTCATTTTTGAGTATTTTTGATAGATTTTGTATAATCTATTTCTTGTTGTATGAAACGATGATTTTTGTTTAAAGTTGACATGGTAAAGTGCTTACATACTTTTTCTGGATTTTATGGAATTTTTCTAAATTTTTCTGAAGAAAAAGTTGAAGCCGATCCGGATCGGGGTAAGTGATCCGGATCCCGAACGCAGGATTTTCCTGCGGGTGGCCGATCCGGATCACATTCTCGAGCCGATCCGGATCACGGCTAGGGTTTATAACAGAACAAAGAGATTTCAATTTCTTTTACCCTAATCTTTTGTTCCCAAGCCTCTAGAGTTTCTCTCTCTAGATTTCTTGCATCTTGGAGCTTCCAAACTCAAAGTTCTTCAATTCCAAGTAAGTTTTGTTGATCAAATCTCCGTTTTTCACAGTTTTTATATTTTTTCATCAAACGTGAGTAGAAATCATGGATCTTTTTCGTTTGTGAATGGTTTTTGATCAAATTTCTTTTGAAATAAGAACTCTGGGTTGATTTATTTTGCTTTTATGCTGGGTTTTTACCTGATTAACGAGTTTTTAGGCTTCGATTTCTAAAAATTCGGTTTTAGGGCATAAAAGAGGAATTTTTGTAAATCATGCGATTGATCTATTTTTAAAATTCTTTTTGCAAAACGAATTTGATTCCTAGCTTCTCTACATGATTATGATTGTTTGGGTACAATTTTTCCAGTTTTTCAAAATTGACGATTTTTCATGTGTTCTTGAGTTGCTCTTCACAGGACTTCAACTTTTTAACGCACTGTGGGATTCTCGTGGTTCTTTCTTTTGTTAATCACTATGGTGCACACGAGTACATCTGTTAAAAAGGAACAGGATGATTCCACTCAAGAAAAGACTAAAGAAGCTGGGGAGGACAGCTCAGACTATGATGAGGAGGAATGGGATGAATTTTTCAAAGATGTTCAACGAAAAATTGATGAGGAGAACAGGAAATTTGTCAAAGGAAAAAGGCTTATGAAATCTGCCTCAACAACTAAGCAGTATACAAGACGGAAGAATGTCTAGAGAAGTGAAAGTCAGCGTAGTGGGCCCCTTACCAGAGCACGCTCACTTTCTGGGGTTCTACAAACTGAATCTCCATGGGTTAAAGGACTGGATGCACCATCTGCCTCTACACAGCATCCATTACACTCGAAGACACGGACTACAGACACAGAGGCTTTGGAATTGGTTCGCCAGGAACAACAAAGACTCTCTGCTGAACAAGAAAGAATATCGAAAGAACTTCAGCAAATTTCCTCTCAGCACAAGAAGATCAAGAAAAAGTATTCAAATATTTCGAAAATGCTTAAAGGGATTTTGAGCAAGCTGAGCTGTACCAGTTCAGACTCTTCATGTGACACCCCCGGAATTTGGATTAGTCCTCTATATAAATGATATAATAGGACTAAATCTCTAACCCGGCTATAGCATTTTGGATGGTAGCAAGATCCAAGAGGAACATGAGAGTTAAGCGTGCTAGAGCTAGAGTAGTTCTAGGATGGGTGACCCCCTGGGAAGTGGGGCGTCACAGTTGGTATCAGAGACATTCACCAGCCGGAAATGTGAGATGAGTCTCGGCTGAGTCAGGGTTTTATAGCGGGTAGAGCGAGACTCCCCGGCTAATGACCGTTGTGAGTGGAGTGCAGCTCCTCACAAGATCGGCTAAGGCTAGCGAGACGAGTGTGCTTGAGCCTGACGTGGACGTCAGGGCTTAAAGGGGAGAAGAATGTGACACCCCCGGAATTTGGATTAGTCCTCTATATAAATGATATAATAGGACTAAATCTCTAACCCGGCTATAGCATTTTGGATGGTAGCAAGATCCAAGAGGAACATGAGAGTTAAGCGTGCTAGAGCTAGAGTAGTTCTAGGATGGGTGACCCCCTGGGAAGTGGGGCGTCACACTTCAGACTAAGCAGCACCTTCTGTTCACTTTTTCTATGACCTTACTCTCTTGCAGTTCTCAGTTCTTCGGTTCTTAACATTTAGTTTCAGTTTTTAGGACTTAGTTTTTGTTCTAACTTGTAGTTTAGTTCTCAGGTTGTGCACATTAATGGAACTTTTTAACTCTCCTTATATTTTGTAGCTTTTGCTACGTTTTTGGCTTTATTTGTGACAAAAAGGGGGAGAGAGTTTAAGAGAGAACTTGGACAATGCAACTTGACCAATGACGAAAATGTATGAACATTGTGAATATCAGCTTTGTGAATATCAAGGTAAGTATGATCTCAACTTCAACTTTGGTTTTTCTTTTGTTGATTGGTTGCATGTCCCTACTAACTATTCGACTAACTATTTGGGCATGTAATATGACTAACAAGTTGATGTTGGACTAACAGTTTGTGACATTTGGTTCTTGAATGTCTAGAAGATATGTTGGTTTTTAACTATGATTCTCTTACATATCTGAATTCTTCAAATGTCATGATGAGAATAAACTCTATCTCTGTACTTGGTTTTGTATGTTTCAATTCTTGAGGGATCTAACGCTTTTGTTTGTCAAGAATGATTTCTTTTTGCAGAGATTACAGATGTCTAAGTCTAGAGTCTGTTTTAGGAGTTTATCTCATGTATTCTAAATTTTTGGATCTCCATTGTAAATTTTTGTTGTATGGTGATAGCAACAAAAATATCTTTTTGAATTTTCTTTTGTGGATTTGTGTTTTGTCACGAAACCGCCAAAGGGGGAGATTGTTACGGAATTTGAGTTGGCGTATTTCGTGAAAGTATTAAGTCTTGAAGATTGAAGATAAAAGAACTTTGGATCATATACCTCAATCTCAAGAAAGAAGAATTCAAAAGGATCAGGTATGTTTAACTAAAGATTTTTGGTGATCCGAATACTTCTTGTAGTGTAGATGTCACGCCCCGGGTGTAAACCAGAACCCGGGCCCGTCTACAGATCCGCCGTGCACACGGTATTTTCCGTGTACACGAAGCGTCAACAACCTGCTCAGATATAAAAGATATAATAAAAGAGCAATAAAAACAGAGCTGAACTAAAACTACTGTATCTTAGACAGAAGTTGGAAGTGGACAGTACAACAGTAAATATACTACAGATGTCTCTCCCAGCTCACCACTAAAATATACACAGCTGGCAGGAGCCAGACCCCAAAAGAAAAAGTACTATAGTCTGAGATAAGATACATAGAAGGTACAAGTCTAGCTAACTCACTGTCGGGTCCACTGTCTAGCTACTCAGCCGTCCTCTCTCCTCGACCCGCCGCTGTAAGCCCAGCAGCACCTGCAGAAGGCTCTGCAAAACAAAGGAGAAGAAAAGAGAAAGAAGAATGGGGGTAAGAACTACTAGTAAACCAGTAGCCTCCCCTAGTGGGTAAAACCTCAAACTCTGACACACCCACTAGGTCTACCAGAGGCAAAAGGGGAAAGAAGAGTGGTAAGAAAATAATGACTGCCGAAGAAATGAAACTACCACTACTATGCCTTTAGAAATACAGTCCTAGACTGGAATAACCATATCCACAATAACCAACCGTCCCAGATTAACCCAATCTGTACCGCCCTCATCATCGGGCAAGTAAGCCGCGCCGATGAGATAGCAAAGCTCCTGCTGCCGCCCTCACCATCGGGCAAATAAGCCGCGCCGATGTGATAGCAAAGCTGTCAATAACTGTCTGGCCCCGGCCTCCGGAGGGGAACTCGAGGGGAGCGACCCTCTCGAGGAAAGCACTACCGGGCAATAACCGCGCCGGTAAAATGTACCAAAAGCAGGAGTAAATCACAACTGTAAAGCCCCGGTGGAACACACCCTCCACTAAAAGAAACACAGATCCCCCAATCTGATGCACAAATGAACATCCGGTCGATCGCCCAAAATCCGCGATCGCCGCAATACCCACCATCACAGTCATGTCCTACCTTCGACATCCGGTCAACCGCCTACGGTCCGCGGTAGCCGCTATAATCCCCCAACCCAGAATCAAACACAACCTATCACCGACCATCAGGTCCTCGCTACACTATCCCAAACCCCTGCTCGAACCCGAGCAACCAGACTCAAAGGTCTAAATAAGAAGGAGAAAAGAAAACAAACATGGTTTCTCCTATGTCAATTCCAGCATGATAGTGTAGCAGCAAAAGGAGGCCTATCTAGGTGACCAAACAAGCATGCATAAGTTCTCAGGAGCGATAAAAGAAAGTGTCCCAATAATCCTGTTCCAACATGCTATATCCACCAAATTAATCTCACATGAATCATCCACCTATGCATGTACAACAGATCCTCAAGTGGTGTTCTCCTACAAGTCATTTCATATTATCCCATCATGAAAGTAAATTCCACATGCAAGGTTGAGTGCTAAAATTCTATCCACAATAGTACTTTTCATGTGATGGCTCACAATTATATTATTTAAAGCATGCAGGTCCAAACAAAGGAATTACTCTAATATTCCTAGTGAGCATGTCAAAATAGAGGTAAACAACGACCACCCACCTGATCAGTCGAGCTGTCAAAAGTCCTACAGCTGCTAATACCAAAAATGGTAGCTACCCAAAGTCCAAAAGGTCCCGCGCAGTCCACACTGCTCCTGGGTACAAAAACCGAGCTGTCACTACACATGTATTTCTCCAGAACTGCCAAATTTAACAAACAATAATTCAGCTGCGAAGATGGGCAAAAATCACCTGCTCACAGTCCTCAGAAAAATCCAAATAAAATAGGCCCGCGATCTAAGCGTCGCTGGCTTCGAAACGACTACCTACACGCCCAAATCCGATTATCCTACGCTGAGAAATAAATCCGGTAAGAAAATAACCTCCAACTCAACTGTAGAAATCTCCCCAGATCAACATTCAGAAAGAGAGAAGGTTCTCACCTTCGAGGTAATCTCCTAAAGTCCTGAGAAAAATCCAGCAGATTCCTCGCGAAGAGTAGATGAATTTAGGCTCTTGAATCACCCCAATCCGATGTCTGTAAGCGAAGTTATGGCCAAAACACCGTATCGCTGTCCAAAAATCCGCAAAGAAAGAGAGGCAACAGAACGCTCAAATACCTCCAAAATCCGAAAAGAATTTGGGAAAACTCTGAATATCAAAATTCAAGTCCTACCTGTCGTGAGTCCAACGGTGCAGAAATCGTCGAAATCGGGTGTCGGGTAACACCAGGAGAGTCTGCGCACCGAGATGACGCAAAACGGGTCGAAGATGAACTAAGCGCGCCGCGACGGAAAACGGCCAACCTCGAAAACCGTGCACCACCACAACTCCGGGAAGGTACTGTTGGAAAGGTCTCTGGCAGGGGAAGAACTCTTCTTCAGACTCCACTGCGAAAATCCCACGGGAAAAAGGGTGAAAAATGGCCTCAAACCGGATAATTAGCCTAAATAAGGCTTAACGGGTTTCGGGTCTAAAACCCTTTAACCCGGCTCGATCCGGTGCGGTCCGGGTCGGACCAGCCGCCGTCCGATGCGCCCGGCGCCCGCCACGTACCCCCAAACAGGGGACAGCCGTGCGGGGCCACCGCACGCGCGCCACGCGTCCCCCGCTACAGCGGCGGAGCCCCGCGGGTGGCGACGCGTGGCGCGATGCCACGCGTCGACCGCCCCGCCACCCCCGCTCACCGCTTAAGGGCCCGTGGGCCGGGAGCACGTGGACCCACCAATGCCCGCGCGCCACGCGTCCTGCGCCCGGTCCACGCACCGCTCCGCCTTTTTCCCTGGACCGAGCCGCGTGCACCCGCCAATGTCATCCGTGCCACGTGGCCCGCCCCGCGGTCTATGCACCCCGCGCCTTTCCTGTGGACCAGCGGTGTGGGCCGGCCATTCCCGAGCCGCCACGTGGCACCAGCCGGTCCACGGACACTCCCATGCACCAGAAAATCCAGAAAAACTTCCGGTAGTCCGTTTTTGGTCATCCGGACTCCAAATTTGGCAAACAAATAGCCGTTTTCAAGTGTTTTTCCGTGCTGAATCCAATTCTAACCTCTGTTTGGCCAAAATCCTTCCAAAAATTTCGGCAAACACAGCCGAAGGCCAAAACAGTAAAAGATATATCTCCGGTCCAACAGTAGCACCTCTTTGATGCACCATGGGCCAGTACACCAACAGTAGGTGTTCTAACCCGTAGATTCAGTCGAAAAACTGCACGGGATTTACGGTCTCCACATCCTCCCCCACTAAAAGGGAGTTTCGTCCTCGAAACAAAAGGAGAATACACCTGCGTATCTCAATCAGGAATCTCGAACAGGGAAGGGTAGGTATCCCGCATTGCCGTCTCAAGCTCCCAAAGCTGTCAAATACCTCCTCCAGGGACACGATACAATCCTCGGGTCTCTAACAAGAACAAAAATAAAGGTGAGCACTCCAAGAATCCGTACTACCTCAACCAAGTACAGCTAGACTAACCGCTCGAGCTACCAAGTAGTCCACATCGGTATACGCATCCGCTCCTCCTCAGCCTCAGATAAACCATTCACAAGTCCATCGGCACACTAGCTCGATCCAAGTACCTCTTTACTTCCCGCGATATCCAATGTAAGTCCCTCAACCACACCAGCCAAAAGGCTACACAACCACTGCGAAACATCCGCTTCACGCACAAAATCAAACCAAGTCCCGCCACCAGGTTAAGACCATCAGGTCCACCGGTACTAACGAAGACTCAACTACACCGGGCAGGACCAACCACACGCCCCTACGTGCCCAAGATCGGGAATATAAACCTCCCGTACACAAGGTAACCGTCCTACCCCTAACCCATGCAAGAAGTACATGCACACCCAACAAAGGACAAGGATGCTAAAGTGCAAAACAATGCAAGACCTAAGCCAGTAAACAAAACAAAACAAAATAATACCTGCCACCACATGGTCGGTTGCTGCAAAGTCCTCCACCTGAGCGGCGTAGGCCCGACCGCTCTGAGCAGGCGACCGATGATCCGCAGGGTAGGAAAGTGGTGAACCGCTCGCTGGGGCATACAGCCGCTGAGCTGACAACTGCTGCTGAGGCGGAAAAGGGGCCGATGCTGACGACGGTGCCGCTGAAGTTGAAAAGGGGCACGAAGCTCGAATGTGGCCTGGCTCTCCACACTTGTAACAACGACCCCACCTCTGATCACAGGTGTGCGACAAATGGGGTCCCCCGCAGAAAATACACCTGTCTCTGTCGCGAAACCGTGGCTGTCCCGACTGATGCTGTCTCTGCGCCTGATGCTGAGACTCCGGCTGCTGCCGCGATGACCTCTGGGGTCCACTGGGCTCTCGCGGCTCCGCACGCCCACGGCTAGATGACTGAGGCCGCGATGGTCTCCATGAACTAGCTTGTCCCTCGTCCTCTGGGGCTGATCGCTTCCTGTCGGAACTCTGCGCGACCGCGGCCCTCCGTCTAGCCACCTCCTGATCACCTCTCTCCACCCACTGTGCATGCTCTGCCGCTGCCTCCAAGGTCTGAAATCTCTGAGCATGCACAAGTGTGTAAGTCTCTGGACGAAGGCCTGCCTCAAACAACTCGACCTGGTGCGGACCGTCACGGGCGACGAAAGGAACACAGTTCAGCAACTCCATGAATTCCTGGAAATAGGCATGAGCCGACCGATCGCCCTGCTGCAGATTCTTCAAGTCGTCCTCCAACTTTTTCTTCACACTAGTAGAGAAGTAGGTGTCCAACACCATCCGCTTGAACTCCTCCCAAGGCAACTGCCGAGTGATCCGAAACTCCAGTGGCTCTACCCGCTGCCACCAAAAATCTGCATCCCCGTCCAAACAGTGCACTGCCATGTGCACTCGGTACTTTGGGTCGACGAAGAAGTCCCGAAAAAGCTTCTCCATCGCAGAAAGCCATCTCCCAACATCCCGGGGCTGAGCATCCCGCCCCGAGAATCTAGGTGGTTCGCGCTTAACAAACTGGGAGAGTTTGTCAGCAAAATCCTGCTCCTCCTCCGCAGTCAACGGCCGAATAGCTCCAGGAGCCCCGCTACTCGAAGATGGTGCTGACGGCGCAAAAGGTGCAACAAGAGGCACAGGGGCCTCAGGAACAGCCGGGGGTGGTGCCTCCCTCTGAGCAAGCAGCTGATCAATCCTCCGCTCCTGGCGGCGCTGTCCCTCCGCCAACTGGGCCACCAAGGCCCTCAACTCAGTAAGCTCGGGGGGTGTAGGCTGCTCTGGCTCAACAGGGGGCAAAGGAACACCCCGAGTGGGAATCCGACGTCGAGGAGGCATCCTACCACAAGAAACCAAACATTAGTAACAAAACCCCACACGACCCAATCTGGCGGAAGTCAAAGACATCCCCCTATTTCTGTAACCTTATGTTGTCTGCAGCCAACATAATGGTTCAACAGAAATAGACTATGTCGATCCCTCTTCACTCTTAGGAAGAGTTAACTATAAAAATCACCGACTTCCGCAAACTGTCACGCCACTCACGCCCTAACATCCTAGGGTCTGTCCCAAAAGCCTAGGGTTTCCTAAGTCCCAACTGACCTATCCCTAAGCTCTGATACCAACTTAATCTGTCACGCCCCGGGTGTAAACCAGAACCCGGGCCCGTCTACAGATCCGCCGTGCATGCGGTATTTCCCACATACACGAAGCGTCGGTAACCTGCTCAGATATAAAAGATATAATAAAAGAGCATAAAAATCAGAGCTAACTAAAACTACTGTATCTCAGACAGAAGTTGGAAGTGGAAAGTACAACAGTAAATATACTACAGATGTCTCTCCCAGCTCACCACTAAAATATACACAGCTGGCAGAAGCCAGACCCCAAAAGAAAAAGTACTACAGTCTGAGATAAGATACATAGAAGGTACAAGTCTAGCTAACTCACTGTCGGGTCCACTGTCTAGCTACTCAGCCGTCCTCTCTCCTCGACCCGCCGCTGTAAGCCCAGCAGCACCTGCAGAAGGCTCTGCAAAACAAAGGAGAAGAAAAGAGAAAGAAGAATGGGGGTGAGAACTACTAGTAAACCAGTAGCCTCCCCTAGTGGGTAAAACCTCAAACTCTGACACACCCACTAGGTCTACCAGAGGCAAAAGGGGAAAGAAGAGTGGTAAGAAATAATGATTGCCGAAGAAATGAAACTACCACTACTATGCCTCTTAAAATGCAGTCCTAGACTGGAATAACCATATCCAACAATAACCAACCGTCCCAGATTAACCCATCTGTACCGCCCTCATCATCGGGCAAGTAAGCCGCGCCGATGTGATAGCAAAGCTCCTGCCGCCGCCCTCATCATCGGGCAAATAAGCCGCGCCGATGTGATAGCAAATCCGTCAATAACTGTCTGGCCCCGGCCTCCGGAGGGGAACTCGAGGGGAGCGACCCACTCGAGGAAAGCACTACCGGGCAATAACCGCGCCGGTAAAATGTACCAAAAGCAGGAGTAAATCACAACTGTAAAGCCCCGGTGGAACACACCCTCCACTAAAAGAAACACAGATCCCCCAATCTGATGCACAAATGAACATCCGGTCGATCGCCCAAAATCCGCGATCGCCGCAATACCCACCATCACAATCATGTCCTACCTTCGACATCCGGTCAACCGCCTACGGTCCGCGGTAGCCGCTATAATCCCCCAACCCAGAATCAAACACAACCTATCACCGACCATCAGGTCCTCGCTACACTATCCCAAACCCCTGCTCGAACCCGAGCAACCAGACTCAAAGGTCTAAATAAGAAGGAGAAAAGAAAACAAACATGGTTTCTCCTATGTCAATTCCAGCATGATAGTGTAGCAGCAAAAGGAGGCCTATCTAGGTGACCAAACAAGCATGCATAAGTTCTCAGGAGCGATAAAAGAAAGTGTCCCAATAATCCTGTTCCAACATGCTATATCCACCAAATTAATCTCACATGAATCATCCACCTATGCATGTACAACAGATCCTCAAGTGGTGTTCTCCTACAAGTCATTTCATATTATCCCATCATGAAAGTAAATTCCACATGCAAGGTTGAGTGCTAAAATTCTATCCACAATAGTACTTTTCATGTGATGGCTCACAATTATATTATTTAAAGCATGCAGGTCCAAACAAAGGAATTACTCTAATATTCCTAGTGAGCATGTCAAAATAGAGGTAAACAACGACCACCCACCTGATCAGTCGAGCTGTCAAAAGTCCTACAGCTGCTAATACCAAAAATGGTAGCTACCCAAAGTCCAAAAGGTCCCGCGCAGTCCACACTGCTCCTGGGTACAAAAACCGAGCTGTCACTACACATGTATTTCTCCAGAACTGCCAAATTTAACAAACAATAATTCAGCTGCGAAGATGGGCAAAAATCACCTGCTCACAGTCCTCAGAAAAATCCAAATAAAATAGGCCCGCGATCTACGCGTCGCTGGCTTCGAAACGACTACCTACACGCCCAAATCCGATTATCCTACGCTGAGAAATAAATCCGGTAAGAAAATAACCTCCAACTCAACTGTAGAAATCTCCCCAGATCAACATTCAGAAAGAGAGAAGGTTCTCACCTTCGAGGTAATCTCCTAAAGTCCTGAGAAAAATCCAGCAGATTCCTCGCGAAGAGTAGATGAATTTAGGCTCTTGAATCACCCCAATCCGATGTCTGTAAGCGAAGTTATGGCCAAAACACCGTATCGCTGTCCAAAAATCCGCAAAGAAAGAGAGGCAACAGAACGCTCAAATACCTCCAAAATCCGAAAAGAATTTGGGAAAACTCTGAATATCAAAATTCAAGTCCTACCTGTCGTGAGTCCAACGGTGCAGAAATCGTCGAAATCGGGTGTCGGTAACACCAGGAGAGTCTGCGCACCGAGATGACGCAAAACGGGTCTAAGATGAACTAAGCGCGCCGCGACGGAAAACGGCCAACCTCGAAAACCGTGCACCACCACAACTCCGGGAAGGTACTGTTGGAAAGGTCTCTGGCAGGGGAAGAACTCTTCTTCAGACTCCACTGCGAAAATCCCACGGGAAAAAGGGTGAAAAATGGCCTCAAACCGGATAATTAGCCTAAATAAGGCTTAACGGGTTTCGGGTCTAAAACCCTTTAACCCGGCTCGATCCGGTGCGGTCCGGGTCGGACCAGCCGCCGTCCGACGCGCCCGGCGCCCGCCACGTACCCCCAAACAGGGGACAGCCGTGCGGGGCCACCGCACGCGCGCCACGCGTCCCCCGCTACAGCGGCGGAGCCCCGCGGGTGGCGACGCGTGGCGCGATGCCACGCGTCGACCGCCCCGCCGCCCCCGCTCAGCCGCTTAAGGGCCCGTGGGCCGGGAGCACGTGGACCCGCCAATGCCCGCGCGCCACGCGTCCTGCGCCCGGTCCACGCACCGCTCCGCCTTTTTCCCTGGACCGAGCCGCGCGCACCCGCCAATCCCATGGTGCCACGTGGCCCGCCCCGCGGTCTATGCACCCCGCGCCTTTCCTGTGGACCAGGCGGTGTGGGCCGGCCCATTCCCGAGCCGCCACGTGGCGCCGGCCGGTCCACGGACACTCCCATGCACCAGAAAATCCAGAAAACTTCCGGTAGTCCGTTTTTGGTCATCCGGACTCCAGATTTGGCAAACAAATAGCCGTTTTCAAGTGTTTTTCCGTGCTGAATCCAATTCTAGCATCTGTTTGGCCAAAATCCTTCCAAAAATTTCGGCAAACACAGCCGAAGGCCGAAACAGTAAAAGATATATCACCGGTCCAACAGTAGCACCTCTTTGATGCACCATGGGCCATGTACACCAATAGTAGGTGTTCTAACCCATAGATTCAGTCGAAAAACTGCATGGGATTTACGGTCTCCACAGTAGAAACACCTAGAAGAAAGTTTTATTGCATAAACATCAAAAACTGGACAAGGGACATGTTCAGGATCCGGATCGTGCTCGGCAATCCGGATCCCGAAGGGTATTTGTTCATACACTGTTTCAATCCGGATCGCAGCATTTCATGATCCGGATCCCGAACACTGGTTTTACCTTTTCACTTGCATGATCCGGATCAGGATTTGCAATCCGAATCCCGAACGTGATGTTTGGTGTAACTGTATGAACGATCCGGATCGGGGACTACGATCCGGATCCCGAACTAGCTTTTTTCTGGAAATCGTCTTTCTTGTTTCTGCAATCCGGATCGTCCAATTCCAATCCGGATCGCCGTCGGTAAAATCTCCAGAAAAGGCAGTTTTTGATCCCTATCTTCTTCCAATGGTTTCTAACCTATAAATAGGCCCTATATTCATTTTCTAGGGCATCCGCAAAATAGAAAAAGATAGCCGAAAAGAAAAAATCCACATATAGAGAAGAAAGGAAATCAATAGAATTTATTCTATGTTTCTTCATCTATATTGATTGATTTGATTCTAGGTTTTCCATACTCATATTTTGAGTAGAATCAAATCAATGAATACTTAGATGGTATTTCCGATCTATTTCTAATCTAAGTATTCGGCGGATCATCACCACCCAAAACAAACAACGATTTACCCTAAATCGGCGCGTGGACTCGCGTGGCCTTGTGGATTCAAGGTGCAACTACGTTCGTGGATTCGAAGCGTGGTATTGGGTGAAGACCGTGGATTCGGTCGAACGTCGTGGACTCGACGTTGGACGCTGTGGACTCAGCGTTGGGCGCGGATCGTGGATTCGAGAAGCGTCGTGGAGCGAGCGGGAAGATCTACTAGGAGCGTATGGTAAAAGGTTGAGTCGTCTGTGAGTACGCTATATCACCTTGTACGTGTTTCAATTCTAGTGGATTTCGCCGTGTTATCGGTCCCGTGGTTTTTTTACTCCGGTTTGGAGTTTTTCCACGTAAAAATCTTGCGTGTTATTTTATTTTTCCGCATTGGGTTTTATAGCGCAATGATTTTTGAGTGTTTATTGTTTACACCTATTCACCCCCCTCTAGGTGTTTTTTCTCCTATTTAGATCCAATTACTTATAACCCAACAGGGTCCAGTCAAACCTGCGCCTACCTACTGCCATTACATCCACGAGGGACTGGACTTACGTAGGCCAGTAAGAGGGACTGCGTCGACAACTCGCGATAGTAAAATAACAGGCTCTGCTCCGGAGTGGTACTCGAGGGGCGCGACCCCACCAAGGAAAATATCTATGCATCTCTGTCGAGCTCAATATGACTCATGCAGGTTATAATCCAAATCCACGATCAACAAGATCGACAGTACTCAAATCACATCTCTAACTCACTGGCTGGAAATACTCGACAGCCGGAATCGCCGTCAACCCAACGGCTCCCCGAATAGGACATCAACCTAATATGCAAACTCACTAACAGGGTATACTCCACAGCCGACAACAATAAAGGGTCCAAAAATTCCGAAAGACTAGAACCTACACCCCAAATCAAACAAGAACAGGCTCTAGTTATAGCCTCTCGTTGTTCTCGACCCAAAAAAATGACAGTCCTTAGAATCCAGATCACTCGAACCCTCTCGGGTGAGGAAGTTTATAAAAAAAAATGTGATATTTATTACTGAAAGTTATTTTCACTCGAACCCACGCGGGGTGAGGATTAAAAGTAGTCCCTTTTTGTAAAACCATCTTGATTTAAGGAAATCCATTTTAATAAATTTTAGCTATTTTAGGAAAATCAGTTTAAAAAACAAGTTTTATTCCCAAACCTCAAAAGGGCTAATGCCTTCGCCTAATCAAACAAGAACAGACTCCGACGACCCTTCGACATTTGGAAAAAAAATATTGGTTTACTGAAATTATGTGTGTCAAAAAAGATTCTGGGTTCAAGATCCTGCTATCACTGGTACACTACTGCCAC
Source organism: Tillandsia fasciculata (assembly GCA_029168755.2). NCBI lineage: Eukaryota > Viridiplantae > Streptophyta > Magnoliopsida > Poales > Bromeliaceae > Tillandsia > Tillandsia fasciculata. Next base: position 26,447 of record CM054935.1, on the reverse strand, counting down.
GAACAAAGTGGCGATAAATAAATCGAAGAACTCAATAACCCGGGATCATCGTTTACCCAAACGGTTCCCGCCACTGGTACAAGACTAGCTATATCTACCCGACTCCACTCGGCACCCAAGCACGAGTGTAACATGCATCCTACACTAAGAGAAATTTCGACCACTCAGCCCACTATCCGGGCGAGGAAAATACTATGTCGAGGGATAGAATGTAAAGTGTGGATGTCTAAAGCATAAGTAAATATAGCCCAAGTGAGAGTTTTCTACTAGTCTGGTTGAACATACATCATATGATAGGGTGCTAGGTCAAGTTTTAATAATGACATTTGTTAATACAACTAGGAGGCATTAGTCGACATGAACTCAGTAACAACACAAGAAAGTATGATCTCTCACTCTAACATGCTTCATAACTCTCTCGCAATCATGCATGCAATTCTATTCAATTGAATTAGAGAATCGTCTACCGATTTTGGAGATGAAACAACCCACCTAAAAGTGCGCATCGATCCAAGGTCCAAAGGGGCTAAAACTGAACGGGGATAATCCTCATATTACCACAATTCCAATGAGCCCAAAAACACCTGAAAACTCTTCCTGGGCACAAAGATACAGTCCAAACATTGTAGTAAGTAAAAATCCCCATGATCACAAATTTGCGGAAATATCAGTCCGAAAGAATCCAAAATATCACCTATGAGATGATCTCCAAAAATTCCAATAAAAATATGGTTGCGATTCTCGCGAAGCGTAGATGTCGATCGAGTCCTCAAGGGCCGAAATCTGATAATCGAGTGTCGAGATAAAAATCGAACAAGCTCGGGGGGGTCCAGAAAAACCAGCAGCAAGAAAAGGGTTCAAAGATGCTCCGAATACCCCAATAAAAACCCAAAACTGAGAGGAGGGGTAAACACGAAAAATGAAGATCTACCTCTCGTGGAACCGATGCCACATAAATCAGTCAAAAACTCCATTCCGTCAGCCCTGGGGAGCTCACAGTCGACGAAAAAGCTCGGTATTGAAGGCGCGTCGGAGCTCGCGATGTCGAGAAGAGCGCAGATAGCACGACTCCCAAAAATCTCCAGGATCGCAAAAGTCGAAGAAGACTCGAGGTGGAACTTCCCTGTCGAAAATGGGCTCAAGAGAGCTCGAGAAAAGCCCTCAAAAGAGAACACCGATGGGCTATTTATAGCCTAAGCCCATCAAAAAGGAAATCCGGTGAGAGGAACGGTAAACACGAAAAATGAAGATCTACCTCTCGTGGAACCGATGCCACAGAAATCAGTCAAAAACTCCATTTCGTCAGCCCTGGGGAGCTCGCGGAAGAAACGTCGACGAAAACGCTCGGTATCGAAGGCGCGTCGTGTCACGCCCCGGGTGTAAACCAGAACCCGGGTCCGTCTACAGATCCGCCGTGCACACGAAATTTCCCGCGTACACGAAGCGCTGGTAACCTGCTCAGATATAAGATGTACAATAAAAGAGCATAATACAGAGCTGAAATAGAAGAACCACATAGTAACTGAAATCCAAGTAAAGCTGTATCAATACAATAATCTCCCAGCTCACCAAAATGATACATCCAGCTGGCTATAGCCAGACCTAAAATAAAAGGAAAGCACAATAGTCTGGGTACAATATCTATCTAATACAATCCCTCAGCTCACAGGAGATCTATCTGTTCAGCGATCCCCTTACCTCGATCAGCTGCCGACGGCCTAGCAGCTCCCGCAGACGACTCTGCAATATAAAGGAGAAGAAACAGAGAACAATAATGGGGTGAGAACTACTAGATAAACCAGTAGCCTCCCCTAGTGGGTAAAACCTCAAACACTGACGCACCCACTAGGACTACTAGAGGCAAAAGGGAAGGACAGTGGTATGCTATAGAGACTACTGAAAAGGGGAAACTATCACTACTATGCCTCTACTGTCATGCCAAAAGAAATGACTATATGTATGCCTCAGCATCTATCCTGCCTGCCTGAATAGACCCAATCTAGTCACCAGTGAAAACTGGTACTGCCTGCTCTGCCGTGCCGGGTCGTATCGGGTATGCCAGCCCACACATAACACCGATGCGAAAAGGAGTCTCAAGGACTCATGAATAGTCTGCCGCGCGCACTCCGGAGTCGCACTCGAGGGGAGCGACCCACACGAGTAAAATGCCTCTGTAATAAGTATCCCTGTAACCAGTATCTCTGTATAGCAGGACTAGATCATGACTATGATCAAAGTGGGAAAATCCGTCCACTAATGAAATCTGATACCCAATCTGATGTAAAGATAATCATCCGGTCAACCGCCTACTGTCCGCGGTTACCGTAATAACCCATAAGACCAAAACTGATAAAATAGTTAACCTCTGGCCAACCGCCTGATGTCTGCGGTTACCACGATGCCCCACAACCCATAATAGAGTCTAACCTGTCCCAGACTCAAAGCCTCAGCTACACTATCCCAAACCCTGCTCAAACCGAGCAACATGAATCCAGAAGCGAAGGAGAATAGTAAAACATGGTTTCTCCTAAGTCAAGTCCCAAAAATAGTGTAGCAATAAATAGTGGCCTATCTAGATGTCCAAACAAGCATGCAAAGGATTACTGTTGAAAACTGAAAGAAAATATCGGATATTTATTTAGAAAAAGATGATTTTATGATAAGTCTGTTGCATGCGATGATAGGTTCCAGCATATGTCCAGCAATAACGTCCCAGTTTATCATAAAAGATCTGCCATATTATTTGTGGGGTTTACTTATGAATTTCATGATTAAAAACACCGATTATCAGTTTAAAGTCGAGAGTCTCTAATACTCCTAGTGAGATAGTCAGAAGTGAGGTAAGCAACAACCACCCACCTCGAAAAGCGTGATCCACACCCAAAAAGGTCTCCTTGCTGTCTGCAGTCTCCTACCCCTGCTAGTCGTCGAAAAAGAGCACAACTGAACAGAATAATACACCTGGTGTAAACACGGATCCCAAAATACAGCCTTATTATTATTTTTCCAGCCAGTTCACAAAAGGGGATTCTCACCTCTGTACAGTGCTCAGGATAATCCAGAAAAATTACGGTTGCGTTCCTTGCGACGAGTAGATCAAAATCGACTACTTAAACGTCTCGATCCGATGTTCCTAGGCCAAGATATAAATCGGAGAAGTCGGGGCTGTCCAGAAAATATCACAGCAAAAAGGGGGGTCAAAGGTGCCTCGGGAACCGTGCCAAAAGTGCGAAACGGAGCAAAGTGATCAACACGAAAAACGAAGCCTTACCTCTTACGGTCGCGCTGTCGAAGAAATCGTTCAAAAATTCCTCCTGGTTAGCACACAGCGAATTTCCGACTGAACTGTGACGGAAAATGGGCCGAAATTGGAAATCGTCGCAGTGCGCCGTGTCGCAGATAACTCGCTGTCGGAAAATCCCAAAATTCTGAAATTTCTAGGGTAGATAGAGGATAGAGAGAGGAACAACTTTCATATAGGGCAAAATCTCATTTTCTCTCTCTAGAAATCGTAATTTGCAAAGAGAGAGGGAGGGGTTTATATAATGGGCCAAAATCCCTATTCGGGCTCCACAAAAAATCCGGGCCAGAACAGGAAACAGCAAAATCAGCCAACCATACTGCGCCAAGTGTCCCAGAACAGGAAACAGCCATGCAAGCCCTCTCAGAATGCGCCACGTGTCCCAGCCGCCCACGTGTTCCACGCGCCCGGCGCACGTGGGCGGCCGTGCGCCCGCCAATGAACAGTGGCCACGTGTCCCACGTGGTCCACGGGGCGCACGAGCCCGGTCTACGCGCCGGGTCTTCCGGATCCTGTCGGCCAATGAGGGGATGCCACGTGTCGCACGCCAGCCGCCTCCCTTGACGCCGCCGGGCCAATCAGGTGATGACACGTGGCATTTGGGTTCTTCAGTGCTCCCGGTGCACGACTGTTCTGTGGACCGCGCACCGGCGCTGCTGCCCGCGCCTGCCCGCGCCCGCCTGCGCCTGCCCGCGCCTGCCCGCGGCCCTTCTCCGCCCTTGCGCCGCCCTGCGCCGCTGCCCGCCGCCTCCCGCCGGCCGCCGCCGGCTGCCGGAACAGTGTCGCCGGAATTACTGTTCCGGTGAACAGTAAAATTTGCCGAAAAAGAGTTATATATACATTTTTGATCGTTTTCGCGCGCTGAGTCCGAATTCGCCGTCCGTTTCTGCAAATTCTCATCCGAAATTTTGGCGAAAGCTCCCGAAAGGCCCACTTGATCCGTTTTTCGCGCCGGATCCATTTCTGAAGTCCGTTTTCGACGCTGCAAGCTCCATTACACTCAGTGGCTTCTTCTAATCACCGTTAATGCCTCAAAAACCTTCCATAAAAATTCGGATCATCACATCCTCCCCCACTAAAAAGAGTTTCGTCCTCGAAACGAAATCATACCTCAGTCCAAAGCCTCAAACAGGTAGGGGTAGGTGTTCAACATTTCTGACTCGAGCTCCCACGTCGCCTCGCGTTCGTCATGATTGCTCCAAAGGATCTTCACATAGGGAATAGTCCGACTGCGCAATTCTCTCACCTCTCGATCCAGAATTCGTAGTGGACGCTCCTCGTACCTCAAATCCTCGCTGATCTCGAGCGGTGTGAAGTCGATGACGTGCGACGGGTCGAAAACATATCTCCTCAGAGTAGAAACATGAAATACATTGTGGACACCAGCAAGTCTCGGGGGAAGTGCAAGTCGGTAAGCAACTGGCCCGATGCGCTCCAATACCTCAAAGGGTCCAATATATCGGGGGCTAAGTTTTCCGCGGATGCCAAACCTCCTGATTCCTTTGGACGGCGAGACTTTCAAAAATACATGATCTCCAACCTGAAACTCTAAGTCTCGTCGCCGAACATCGGCATAACTCCTTTGTCGGCTCTGGGCGGTCTGAAGATGCTTTCGAATCACTCGGACCTTCTCTTCTGCCTCTATCAATAGCTCTGGTCCCAAGGTCCGCCTCTCGCCCACGTCACTCCAATAAAGCGGTGATCGACACTTGCGTCCATACAACGCTTCAAACGGAGCCATCTTAATGCTCGCTTGAAAGCTGTTGTTGTACGCAAACTCAGCTAAAGATAAGTGTCGAATCCACCCTCCGCCGAAATCCAAGACGCAAGCCCTCAGCATGTCCTCCAGGATTTGTATAGTCCGCTCTGACTGCCCATCAGTCTGCGGATGAAAAGCTGTACTGAAGCTGAGCTGAGTCCCCAAGGCTGTCTGCAAACTCTTCCAGAAATGCGAAACAAACCTCGGGTCTCTATCTGATACTATGGAGGCTGGTACTCCATGTAATCTCACTATCTCATCTAGATATAACTGGGCTAGTCGCTCGAGTGGCCAAGTAGTCTGCATAGGCAAAAAGTGCGCTGACTTGGTAAGTCGATCCACAACTACCCAGATAGCATCAGCTCCTCCCTGTGCCCTCGGCAATCCGACCACAAAATCCATCGTAATGTGGTCCCATTTCCACTCAGGGATTGGGAGACTTTGTAACTTGCCAGCTGGCACTCGATGCTCAGCCTTTACCTGCTGACAAGTTAAACACTGAGCCACAAATCTCCCGATATCCCTCTTCATGCCATTCCACCAAAAGTGTGCCTTGAGGTCCTTATACATCTTAGTCCCACCAGGATGTAGGGTATAAGGTGTATAATGGGCCTCTCGCAATATCTGCTCTCTGATCTCCGCATCCACTGGCACACATGCTCGGTTCCTGTACCTCAGTACTCCCGAAGCATCCACTATAAAGTCCCCTGACTGATCACTCGGAATCTGATCTCGAATCCTGGTCAAGTGGGGGTCCTCACTCTGTTTCTCCCTGATCCTGTCCAGCAGAGTGGGCTGCACGACTAAAGACGTCAGTCTAGCAGAGACCCCAGGGGACACAACCTCTATCTCGAGCCGTCTCATCTCCTCTAATAGTGGCGCCTGATCTGTGATCAACATAGACAAACTCTGCACTGCTCTCCTGCTCAAAGCATCAGCGACCACATTGGCCTTACCCGGATGGTAAAGGATTTCCACATCATAATCCTTTAACAGCTCTAACCATCTGCGTTGCCTTAAATTTAGCTCCTTCTGTGTGAACAGATACTTTAGGCTCTTGTGGTCGGTGTAGATCTCACAGTGCTCCCCATACAGGTAATGGCGCCAAAGCTTCAGTGCAAACACTACGGCAGCAAGCTCCAAGTCATGGGTAGGGTAATTCTTCTCATAATCCTTGAGCTGTCTCGATGCATAAGCAATTACCCTCCCTTCCTGCATCAACACACAACCAAGTCCACTGTGCGATGCGTCACTGTAGATCACATATCCTTTTCCCATAACAGGGAGGGAAAGGATAGGAGCGGTCATCAATCTACTCTTCAGCTCCTCAAAGCTTCTCTGACAGTCCTCACTCCAGATAAACTTCACTCCTTTACGCGTCAAGCGAGTGAGGGGTGTGGAGAGCTTCGCAAAGCCTTCCACAAACCGACGATAATAACCAGCTAATCCCATGAAGCTGCGTACCTCTGAAACAGTCGTCGGTCGGGGCCAATCCCGGACTGCCTCAATCTTCGCCGGGTCCACCGCCACACCTGCGGCGGAAATCACATGGCCCAAGAAAGCTACCTCCCGAAGCCAAAACTCGCACTTTGCCAGCTTGGCATACAACTTCTTTTCTCGTAGAAGTTGTAGCACAATCCTCAGTGCTCCTCATGCTCAGCATCACTTCGGGAGTAAACAAGAATATCATCGATGAATACTACTACGAATCGATCCAAATATGGTCGGAAGATCCGGTTCATTAAATCCATGAATGCGGCAGGGGCATTAGTCAGTCCAAAAGGCATAACTGTAAACTCATAATGCCCGTACCGTGTCCTGAAAGCAGTCTTCGGAATATCCTCGGCCTTCACCTTCAACTGGTGGTAACCGGATTGCAGATCTATCTTGGAAAAGACACAAGACCCTTGCAGCTGATCAAAGATATCATCAATGCGCGGCAAAGGGTACTTGTTCTTGATGGTCACTTTATTCAATTCCCTATAGTCCACACATAATCGTAGTGACCCATCCTTCTTCTTCACGAATAGCACCGGCGCTCCCCAAGGCGACACACTTGGTCTAATAAAACCTTTATCCATCAAATCCTGGAGTTGCGCCTTAAGCTCTCGCAGCTCGGCCGGTGCCATCCGGTAAGGAGCCTTAGAGATTGGCGCAGTTCCTGGAACTACGTCAATCACAAACTCAATTTCTCTATCTGGCGGCATACTAGTCAGCTCAGGTGGAAAGACATCCGGGAACTCACGGGCAATAGGGATATCCCCGAGTCCCGCCGCCGCCGTAGGCCCCTCAACAACACTAGCCAAAAAGGCTACACATCCTCGATGGATCATCTGCCTCGCTCGGGAAGTCGAAATCATAGAGGCAAAGAAAGCACTCTGACATCCCCGGTATACTAACATCTCCTGGCCTGGCTCTCTAAATGTGACTGTCCTCGCGGCGCAATCAATAGTCGCGAAATATCGAGCCAGCCAGTCTGTTACGGCTTTTTGGTGTTGGCATATTTCGTGAGTCAAGTCAGTGAGTTGAGTCGGAGTCTTAAAGGGATCAAATTGTCAATCAGCAATCAAAGACTTAGAGAAGATTCAACAAGAGCTCAAGTTGACACTCAATGTCTTGAGTCTTGAAGATTGAACATGAAGAATTGTGGATCAGTTACATCAATCTCAAGAAGAAAGTATTCAAAAGGATCAGGTATGTTTAACTAAATAATTTTGGTGATCCGAATACTTTCTTATAGTGTAGAAACACTTGGATGAATTTTTAATTGCATAAAAATCAAAAACTGGACATGGGACATGTTCAGGATCCGGATCAGATGATCCAATCCGGATCCCGAAGGGTATTAGTTCATGTGCAAATCCAATCCGGATCCAAGCCTATTCTGATCCGGATCCCGAATATTGGATGTTGCTGAAATTCATGAACGATCCGGATCGGGCCTTGCGATCCGGATCCCGAACCCTTGGATTTCTGGAATCGTCATTCTCGTTACGACGATCCGGATCACAGTAATCCCGATCCGGATCGCCGTCCTGAAAAATTCCAGATAAGGTATGTTTTTGATTCTTATCTCTTTCCAAAGGTTTCTAAACTATAAATAGACATTTAGGGTTTCTCAAAAACGTGGGAGCATACCGATCATTTTATAAAACACTTGAGAGCAACCCTAGAGGCTAGGTTTTTATCGTTCTTCTTTATAGCCTCTTTTAGGTCAATTCGACGGTTCTTCCAAGATCTATCTTTTGTCGAATTGATCTAATCTTTGCTTAGAGATTTTTCCCATGGATCTTCATTGATAATCTAAGCAAAGGATCACCATCGAAGCCAATATTCTTATCGGCCTGAGTTTGCGTCGTGGATTCGACGTGGCATCGTGGATTCGGTGTGCTAAAGGCGTTTCGTGGATTCGAAACGTGTGCTCGTGGATTCGAGTGGCGTTCGTAGATTCGAACGTGTGCAGTGGACGTGCAAACGTTGGAGCGCAAGGTCCGAAGAAATTGAAGGAGGGGTTAAATCCGTGGAGACGGTAATCACCTTGTTATTCTTCTTTTCTTAGTGGATTGTTATTGCGTGGACATCCAACCTGTCAGCGCAAGGTCCGAAGAAGCTGAAGGAGGGGTTGAGTCCGTGGAGTCGGTAATCGCCTTGTTATTCTTCTATTCTTAGTGGATTGTTATTGCGTGTTGGTCCCGTGGTTTTTCTCCTGGATTGGAGTTTCCACGTAAATCTCGGTGTGTTGATTTTTATTTTCCGCATTGTTTTTTATTTTTACACTGAGATTGGTTTTTATAATATTACACCTATTCACCCCCCTCTAGGTGTTTGATAGTACCTATTTAGATCCTTGTGGATCATAAATAACTCTACACAGTCCATCCCGAGAACCACGTCAAAGTCCGTCAGCTGTTTCAAGACCAATAGGTCTGCTGGCATAATCCAGGACTCAATTTGCATCGGGCAGGACCAACAACACTCCTCCACGTGCAAGGTGTGATCGGGAATCTGAACCTCTAGTGCACGTGGCAAAAGTCCTACCTCTAACCCATGTAATGATGCAAAAGATCTACTAATAAAAGAATGTGATGCTCCAGTATCAAATAAAGTACGAGTCCTAATGCCAGAAAGTAAGGTGATACCTGCCACCACATGATCTGCTGCCGAAGAGTCCTCTACCTTCGCAGTATACACTCGCCCGCTCAGAGCTGGAGGGCGATAGTCTGTGGGATGGGAAGAAGATGGCCTGCTTGCCGGAGCATAAGGTCGCTGCTGAGATGGCAGTCGTTGCTGTAGTGCAAAAGGAGCTGATGTTGAAGAAGGTGCTGCAGATGTCGCCACCGGGCAAGTAGCTCGTATATGACCCGGCTGTCCGCATCGATAACAGCGGCCAATCCTCAAATCACACGTGTTTGATGGATGCTGGCCTTTGCAGAAAACACACGTCTCTGTAGGCTGGGTCGGTCTCGACTGCTGCTGTTGTCTCTGAGACCGTTGCTGCCGTTGAGGCCCACGCTGCGATGACTGAGATCTCTGCTGCTGTTGCTGGGGCCTCTGGGATCCACCAGGCCCTCGCCGTTCAGAAAGCCCACGGCTGGAAAACTGAGGCCGCGGTGGTCGTGGCGGCCTCCACGAACTAGCCTGTCCCCCAACCTCTGATGCCGGTCGTTTCGCCCCCGGGATCACTACGGGAGCTGGAGCTACTTCCTCCATCACTACCTCCCCGCACTCAACGTAGAGTGCTTGCTCCATCGAGGCTTCCAAGGTCTGTAACCTGCGCGAGCGAACCAGTTGAAAAAGGTCCCGGCGCAACCCTCGTTCGAACATGTAAATCCGATGTGCTTCATCCCTGGCCACGTTCGGTACACACGCCAATAACTGATTAAAATTTGCAATATACTCGTGCACGGGCCGATCTCCCTGTCGAAGGTTTCTCAGCTGTTCCTCCAACCTCTGTCGGACGCTCTCCGGAAAGAAAGCCCCAAGAAGGAGACTGCGGAATTCCGCCCAGGTCAGGAGCTAAGCCCCAGGCGGACCAGCCGGTCGAACACGCCGCCACCAAGCCTCGGCGTTGCGCTCCAAAAAGTTCGTCGCCAATAACACCTGGTATCGCTCCTCGATGAACAATGTCTCGAAACGTCGCTCCATCGCCGTAATCCATGATTCTGCCTCCCACGGCTCTGTACTCTGCCCCGAGAAATGGGGTGGGTCAAACTGGCGAAACCTCATCAACAAGTCGACCATCTCCCGCTGCTCTGCCGTGGTCAGAGGTCCCGTCAACCCAGACGGCTGTCTACCAGTACCCTGAGCGACAGGGGATGCTGGGGTCACCGGTACAACTGGGGGAGCCACAGCAGGGGATGATGGTACTGGAGAACTCTCTGGGGGTGCTACAACAGGCTGCGCTCTCTGTTCTAACATCTGCGTCAGCCGACTCATAGCCTCCTCCTGACGCCGAACAGCCTCCGACATCTGAGCCATCTGAGCCTGTAGCTCCTGCACCTCATTCTGCTGACCCTGCCCGGACTCCTCCTGATCGGGCTCAGGGGAAGAGGGCTGAGAACGCGTCAACATCCTGCATCGCGGAGGCATCCTGCCACAAGGAACCACCAATCAGAAACATACCCCGCACGACCCAATCTAGCGAAAGTCAAGGACATCCCCCTATTTCTGTGACTTTATGTTGTCTGCAGCCAACATAACTGTTCACTAGAAATAGGATATGTCGATCCCTCTTCTCCTACTGGAAGAGTCAAACAAATAAATCAACGACTTTCGCAAAAAGTCCCGTCTCTCACGACCTATCATCCTAGGGTATGCTAAAAGCCTAGGATTTCCTATGTCCCAACTGACCTATCCCTAAGCTCTGATACCAACTTAATCTGTCACGCCCCGGGTGTAAACCAGAACCCGGGTCCGTCTACAGATCCGCCGTGCACACGGAATTTCCCGCGTACACGAAGCGCTGGTAACCTGCTCAGATATAAGATGTACAATAAAAGAGCATAATACAGAGCTGAAATAGAAGAACCACATAGTAACTGAAATCCAAGTAAAGCTGTATCAATACAATATTCTCCCAGCTCACCAAAATGATACATCCAGCTGGCTATAGCCAGACCTAAAATAAAAGGAAAGCACAATAGTCTGGGTACAATATCTGTCTAATACAATCCCTCAGCTCACAGGAGATCTATCTGTTCAGCGATCCCCTTACCTCGATCAGCTGCCGACGGCCTAGCAGCTCCCGCAGGCGACTCTGCAATATAAAGGAGAAGAAACAGAGAACAATAATGGGGGTGAGAACTACTAGATAAACCAGTAGCCTCCCCTAGTGGGTAAAACCTCAAACACTGACGCACCCACTAGGACTACTAGAGGCAAAAGGGAAGGACAGTGGTATGCTATAGAGACAACTGAAAAGGGGAAACTATCACTACTATGCCTCTACTGTCATGCCAAAAGAAATGACTATATGTATGCCTCAGTATATATCCTGCCTGCCTGAATAGACCCAATCTAGTCACCAGTGAAAACTGGTACTGCCTGCTCTGCCGTGCCGGGTCGTATCGGGTATGCCAGCCCACACATAACACCGATGCGAAAAGGAGTCTCAAGGACTCATGAATAGTCTGCCGCGCGCACTCCGGAGTCGCACTCGAGGGGAGCGACCCACACGAGTAAAATGCCTCTGTAATAAGTATCCCTGTAACCAGTATCTCTGTATAGCAGGACTAGATCATGACTATGATCAAAGTGGGAAAATCCGTCCACTAATGAAATCTGATACCCAATCTGATGTAAAGATAATCATCCGGTCAACCGCCTACTGTCCGCGGTTACCGTAATAACCCATAAGACCAAAACTGATAAAATAGTCAACCTCTGGCCAACCGCCTGATGTCTGCGGTTACCACGATGCCCCACAACCCATAATAGAGTCTAACCTGTCCCAGACTCAAAGCCTCAGCTACACTATCCCAAACCCTGCTCAAACCGAGCAACATGAATCCAGATGCGAAGGAGAATAGTAAAACATGGTTTCTCCTAAGTCAAGTCCCAAAAATAGTGTAGCAATAAATAGTGGCCTATCTAGATGTCCAAACAAGCATGCAAAGGGTTACTGTTGAAAACTGAAAGAAAATATCGGATATTTATTTAGAAAAAGATGATTTTATGATAAGTCTGTTGCATGCGATGATAGGTTCCAGCATATGTCCAACAATAACGTCCCAGTTTATCATAATAGATCTGCCATATTATTTGTGGGGTTTACTTATGAATTTCATGATTAAAAACACCGATTATCAGTTTAAAGTCGAGAGTCTCTAATACTCCTAGTGAGATAGTCAGAAGTGAGGTAAGCAACAACCACCCACCTCGAAAAGCGTGATCCACACCCAAAAAGGTCTCCTTGCTGTCCGCAGTCTCCTACCCCCGCTACTCGTCGAAAAAGAGCACAACTGAACAGAATAATACACCTGGTGTAAACACGGATCCCAAAATACAGCCTTATTATTATTTTTCCAGCCAGTTCACAAAAGGGGATTCTCACCTCTGTACAGTGCTCAGGATAATCCAGAAAAATTACGGTTGCGTTCCTTGCGACGAGTAGATCAAAATCGACTACTTAAACGTCTCGATCCGATGTTCCTAGGCCAAGATATAAATCGGAGAAGTCGGGGCTGTCCAGAAAATATCACAGCAAAAAGGGGGGTCAAAGGTGCCTCGGGAACCATGCCAAAAGTGCGAAACGGAGCAAAGTGATCAACACGGAAAACGAAGCCTTACCTCTTACGGTCGTGCTGTCGAAGAAATCGTTCAAAAATTCCTCCTGGTTAGCACACAGCGAATTTCCGACTGAACTGTGACGGAAAATGGGCCGAAATTGGAAATCGTCGCAGTGCGCCGTGTCGCAGATAACTCGCTGTCGGAAAATCCCAAAATTCTGAAATTTCTAGGGTAGATAGAGGACAGAGAGAGGAACAACTTTCATATAGGGCAAAATCTCATTTTCTCTCTCTAGAAATTGTAATTTGCAAAGAGAGAGGGAGGGGTTTATATAATGGGCCAAAATCCCTATTCGGGCTCCACAAAAAATCCGGGCCAGAACAGGAAACAGCAAAATCAGCCAACCATACTGCGCCAAGTGTCCCAGAACAGGAAACAGCCATGCAAGCCCTCTCAGAATGCGCCACGTGTCCCAGCCGCCCACGTGTTCCACGCGTCCGGCGCACGTGGGCGGCCGTGCGCCCGCCAATGAACAGTGGCCACGTGTCCCACGTGGTCCACGGGGCGCACGAGCCCGGTCTACGCGCCGGGTCTTCCGGATCCTGTCGGCCAATGAGGGGATGCCACGTGTCGCACGCCAGCCGCCTCCCTTGACGCCGCCGGCCAATCAGGTGATGACACGTGGCATTTGGGTTCTTCAGTGCTCCCGGTGCACGACTGTTCTGTGGACCGCGCACCGGCGCTGCTGCCCGCGCCTGCCCGCGCCCGCCTGCGCCTGCCCGCGGCCCTTCTCCGCCCTTGCGCCGCCCTGCGCCACTGCCCGCCGCCTCCCGCCGGCCGCCGCCGGCTGCCGGAACAGTGTCGCCGGAATTACTGTTCCGGTGAACAGTAAAATTTGCCGAAAAAGAGTTATATATACATTTTTGATCGTTTTTGCGCGCTGAGTCCGAATTCGCCGTCCGTTTCTGCAAATTCTCATCCGAAATTTTGGCGAAAGCTCCCGAAAGGCCCACTTGATCCGTTTTTCGCGCCGGATCCATTTCTGAAGTCCGTTTTCGACGCTGCAAGCTCCATTACACTCAGTGGCTTCTTCTAATCACCGTTAATGCCTCAAAAACCTTCCATAAAAATTTGGATCATCACACGTCGGAGCTCGCGATGTCGAGAAGAGCGCAGATAGCACGACTCCCAAAAATCTCCAGGATCTCAAAAGTCGAAGAAGACTTGAGGTGGAACTTCCCTATCGAAAATGGGCTCAATAGAGCTCGAGAAAAGCCCTCAAAAGAGAACACCGATAGGCTATTTATAGCCTAAGCCCATCAAAAAGAAAATCCGGATTCGGGCACAGGATTCGAGCGCCCGAATCACGCTCGACCCGTCATTGTGCGTGCCAGAAACCCTCTCGGCGCGCCACATGGCCCACTCTGCGCCCTGTGTGCCCCGCGCACCCGCGTCCGCCAATCGCAGCGCGCCGTGTGGCTGCGCAGTCCAAGGCGGAAACCGTGGTTAGCGGTTCACAGCAGGACAACCGGCCCGCCAATGAGCGGGCGACACGTGGCCTGGCGGGTCCACGGTGCGCCGCGCCCGGCACGCTGTCGCGCGTGCGTTGACCACCCATTCCGCGCGCGCCACGTGTCACACCCTCCGTTGGCTGGTCCCGGTGTACGTCGAGTCTCATGGACCGGCCTGCCCGTCATCGCGCACGCGCCAGTGCCGTCGCGCTCCGCTGCCTGCCCGTCGCCGCCGGTGCTGCCCTGGCCTGCCGTAACAATAATTCATGCCTCAAAATCCGTGTTTTGGCATCCGGGCTCCAAAAAATATAATAAATAGTCCATTTTCATCATTTTTTCGCGCTGAGTCCATATCCGATGTCCGTTTTGCCAAATTCCACTTCTAAAATTTGTCGAAGGCATCCAGATAAGTAATCTTGATCCAAATTTCGCACTGGGTCCAATCCTGAGATCCGATTTGCGCGCAACCATCTCCAACACACATCATAGGCCTCCAGAAGCCACAATTCACTCCGCAAGACCTTCGCGGAGATCTCGGTCATCACTCTCTCTCTCTATATATATAAAGAGAGAGAGAGAGATAGAGAGAGAGAGAGAGAGAGAGAGAGAGAGAGAGAGAGAGATCTAGGCTTGTGTGCTTTTAGAAGCACGAAGGCTTTCGTACTCCCAAATTATTTTTAATGTTGGGACTTCCGAATGGATGATCGACTCAGTTAAACTTGATCTAGAGTATTTAAAAAGCCTGAAAAATAAATTTTACAATTTTTTGATATCATTTGTTTAGTGGTCAAATAGGTTCAAAATCAATAATCTTAATTGTTATGGTGAGCCGTTTGCAAGTTTAACAGTGTAAAAATATTCAAATTGTATAAAATTTTGATAGAAATTTTTTATACTATTTAAAATAATATTAATATTTTTGATATAAAATTTTAATATCATGTCAACATATTTTGTGAGTTTTTTATTTTCAGCCGTTAATTTTGAGCCCTTTCGATTATTAGGTAAATAATATCAAAAAATCATAAAATTTATTTTCTAGATACTTCAAATATTCTAGATCAAATTTAATGGAGCCGATCGTCCATTCGAAATTTCCAACATCGAAAACAATTTGGAAACTCGAAGGCCTCCGTACTTTTAAAACCACACAAGTTGGACTATATTTTTATATATATAATTAGCCTAGTATACTATTAATAGTACCAAGTTATTTATACTATAATATATATATAGTCCAGCTATGGTGCTTTTAAAAATAGCAAGCACTTGATGCATGTAAGTTTTCCACCGTTAGATATGTTCCTTTAACTAATTCCAATTCTTAGATGATGCTATTCCACCAACCATTCACTAAATCCTAGGAGACCACTATTATTCTAACCCTACGAGCCATTTTGAAACTTGATCGGTACCTATTGTTATATACAAATTCCGTCATTGGTATTTGATGCCAACCATTCTCGTAGTCCAATACATATACCTTCAGCATATCCTCAAGGATCTAAATAGTCTGCTGTGGCTAAACATCACTTTAAGGGTGAAATGCTGCACTGAATCAAGTTGAGTGTCTAGTGTCACATAGACTCTTTCAAAATTAAGACACAAACCATGGATCTCGATTCAATATAATAGAAGTTAGCACTTCATGCAAGCGTACAATCTCATTAAGGTAGACTTGTACAAGCTTATCCTTATACCATGTGGTGTGGATTGGTATAAAGTGAGCTGATTTGGTCAATCTGTTTATCACTACCTAAATTATATTATGTCTTGCTTGTGATCATGGCAAACCAACAACAAAATCCATAGTGATCTTCTCCTATTTTCAAACAAGAATTGATAAACTTTGAAGCTTGTCTAGAGTCTATGTTTTGTTTTTACTTTTTGGTAAGTTGGCATTGAGCCATAAATTGCTCATTGTTTTTCTTCATTCCAGACCACCAATACTGTAACTTCAAATCCTTATATAATTTGGTGCCACTCAGGTGGATTGTATATGGCAATTAGTGTGCTCACCTCAAGATTTCTTTTCGAATCTTGTATCCACTATTACATAGTCGGTTCCAAAATTGAAGAACTCCGTTGTCATGCGCGTTGAATTCGCCCTCACGTTTGGCTTTGAAATTGGATTGTATTCTTTAGATATTTGAACCCACAACTTATTCCTCCTTGATTTTCTCCAATAATCTAGGTTGCAAAACCAAATCCATAAGAATTGTCGGTGCCTCTGATGCTACAACCTCCAGCCCAAACCATCATATCTCTTCAAGCGTAGTGATCAACATTACCAAATTCTCTACTAATTTTCGACTTGGAGCATCTGCCACTACATTAGCATTCTCCTAGTGATATACAATAATGATATCGTAATCCTTTAGTAGTTGTAGGCATCGACGTTGTCTCAAGTTCAATTCCTTTTGTGTAAAGAGAAATTTAAGGGTCTTGTAATATGCCTCTCTAAAAACTAGTAATGCCAAGATTGGAGTCAATGTCAACTTCCATTTCAATTCACACTCAACATTCCAAACGAACTTTGTCCCTTTATGTGTGAGGTGAGTGAAGGGAGTGAAAATTCTTTCAAATCCTTGATGAAGTGTCAATAATACCCTATCATATCGAGAAAACTCTAGACTTTGGTGATGTTGGCTGATCCAGGCCAATTCTTGATTGCTTCTATCTTCTTAGGATCCACGAAAATCCCAACTTTTGTTGCTACATGTGCCAATAATACTACTTCATAAAGCCAAAATTCACACTTCTTCAACTTTATGAAAAACTTCTTTTTCCAAAGAACTTGCAAAACTTGTCTTAGGTGCTCTTTATGCTCCTCATCACTATAGAAATAAACTAATACTAGTGTAGTAACCCGCGCGATGCATCGGAAAGATTAATTTCTAATGAATATAAGAAAAATAAAAAATTTCATACTTTCCTCTAATTGACAGAAAAAGAATTAGCAGAAGTATCAACTTAATAAGAAGAAGGCGTAAAAATTTATAGAAGTAAAAAGTACAGTATAAGAAACATAAAAAATAGCAAATCAAGTGCAGTATTACCTAATGAGAGAAAAAAATATACTTATTTGCATCAAATATAGTAAAACACATAGCAATAGGAAAGAGAAGCAGTATTCTTAAGTACTTAGAAAACACAAACCATATAGCAGTAGTAGTAAAATCATACGTAACAAAACCAAATAAAATTATCTTTTTGCAACCGAGAGTTACAGTAAAAAAAAATATAAACAATAGCAGAAGATCATCAGCGGTAGCAAGAAAGAAAACAAAAAAACTCAAACGCTTTATTGAAATCGAAAAAATCGTCACGTGGCAAGAGATATTGTTAATATGATCAACCGACTTAGCCGAATCAAAAGGTGACATGTTGGCAAAAGGAAGAAGTCGATCAATTAGGTCAACCGATTTAGATGAATCGAAAGATAGCACACCTTGAGCCGAGGAAAGGCACCTAGACCCTAACAAGGTATAGGTGGGAATCAGCTCAGTTTAAATGCAGTATAGGTCAATCGATTTATGAGTCGATTGGAAATGAGGATTGAGACCAAAGCTAACTAAGCAAGTAACGCTTGAAATCAAGTGGGCAGAATCATAAAGTCTGGAGTCCGCGGCCTACGCGATTTCAGCCTGAATGCGCTCTATTAGTTGCGGCCAAGGATCGCGCCATTGTTCGTAATGGTGAGTGATTTTCGGGAGAAACGTGGTCAAATAATATGCCACAATCCCATTACTCATTATGACGAGAGATTTTAAGAAGAAATGTGACTGAATAATAAGTCTGTCACGCCCTGAACCCGAAGCATAATAGTCGTCGCGTACTTGCTAGATAAGCAAAGACGTAAGGCTGCAAAATCAAACAGAGAACACGTAGAACGATGATCATAAAAAGAACTAACGAATTCAAACAATTGGAAACATAAGGCGACAACAAAATTAAAAATCGGAATCAAACTAATTCTTACGACTGAAAAACTAAGGTCTACAATGAAAATACCGAAGAAAAATTTGGTTCAACAGATTCCATAATGAACAACGAAAAAAAACAACAAAATAGAAGCGGATAAATTAAATGCTAGATATGAAGTCTAATTAATCACATCTAACTACGCTAAATATGAACAAAATAAAAGGAACGACTCTACGACGACTACGTCTAACATTCACTTGAACCCGTCCCCGAACAGTCTCGGTACCTGGGTAAGCAACCATACACCATATTAGTCAGATTAAGCATACAACGAAATAAATAATAAAAATTCTAAAATAAATTAATTTACGCGACTGGTCTATCATTTGCAAAATTTCAAAAAAAGATATTATTAAATAAAAAAATAATTTTCTTTTTTTTTTTTTTTTGAGTAAACAGGGATATACCCTATTTGATAAAAGAGAAAAGAGAAAGGGAATACAGGAGAGCACGACCCATGCATTCGCAGGTGTAGTGTCTGGACTCAAACAAAGAAGAAACATCATCAGCAGATGGTGCCAGTGGCATCAACTAAAACAACCAACAAAACAACCAACAAAACAAAAGAAGGGCAGCAGCTACCCCTGCCTCAACGGCAACCACCCCAGCAATCCAACCTGATCCCGAGATTGGCAGCACAAGAATAACAACCATACCGACGGCCACCTCAAGATAAGCAGCCTGAAGCAGAGAGGATCAAATCGGACGGCTGAAGGCGTTCTTAAGATGCAGCCTCAATGGGATAAGGAAGTCCCAGTTTCGAAGTCCCAAGCGTTCACCAAAATTAGTGCCCGAACGCAATCAAACGAAATTAAACGAAATTAAAATAAATAAGTCTCCGATAACTAACCATATAAAATGACCCGTTAGCGAGATTTAGAGGCACCCATAGATGCAAAACAAAATAGATGCACCTGAAAGTGCAGGCGCCCAAAAGCGCAAATACAAAACAGAGGTGCTCAAAAGCGCAGGCGCCTAGAGGAACAATACAAAGACGAAGCTAGCTTCTATAACAGAGTACATGTCGACATGACCAATATTAGTATAGCAGAATACCAAGAGACATTATAATTTAAAATACTTACCTAGTCACAAATTTACAGAACAAATTGTCGCATTCAAAAAAAATTTACTAAAAGAAAATGTCAATCAAATTTAAAACTTAATTTTTAGGAATGTATAATAATATGCTTAATTCTTAATTTTAAAATCTACAACATAGAAATTTTTTTATAATCAAAATATTTTCCTATACTGTATTGCAAAGAACTAACGGGTATCCGGTCGCTTACCTTGAAGAAATAACTTCTAGGCCAAGGAGCTATCAAGTGGAAAGTGTGCAGAAAGTCAATCACCGAAACCTAATATAAAAATTGCTATTCTTTATGAGCTACTAAGAAAACAAACGAAGCGGGTAGCATGCTACCTTTCTCTCAAAAAATAAAAAAATAAATAAATATAAAACACAAATTAACGATCTGATGAATGAAACTCAAATAATAAACAATCACACAAAGGTCAACAATATAAATTACACATTCTAACAAATAGATCGAGATTGAGCATAAAGAAGATTAGAATGAAAACTAAATAAAAACTATATTATTAATCAAAAAAAATGTGGAAGTCTAAAGTCTAAACTAATCAAAAGGGCAGGATAACTAGAATAGAAGTTAATTATTAGACAAAGGTTCTAGTGTCGAAAAGAATGTGATTTTCAGATATTGAAACATAAGTTTACAATAAGAAATTAAATGGGATCAAAATTAGTAACAAAAACGACATATGCCTTCTCTTAAGCATTTTGTTGAACAATTAATGTGCAATTTGAAAGACATGAAGAATATAGAGAATTTGCACAACTAAATCTCATTAAAAAATTTCAGAGTACAATAGTGATACAATCAATAGTAATCTTAGATTGGAACGAATCAAATTTTAAAAGTTTTAATTCAAATTAACAAGAAATAAATACTAAATACATAATCACATAACCAAGAATAATAATGTTGGAGAGTTTCAAGGACTAAAAAAAAAAAAAGAATAAAGAATGTGAAATGGACCACTTCAAGAACGAAAAATAATGACATTGACGATGAGATCCCATCGACGGTGAACTAAGGATGTCGACCAAGCACGAGGAAGGTGGTTGTGGCGACGACGACCACCACGTATGACAATGACGCCGGCAATGATGACGACGAACGACGGAGGACAAGGGGCTCATGTGCGCACGTGGGAAAAAAAATAAACAGATCGTGAGAGAAGAGAGAGAGAAAGAGTAGTGCAAGAGAGATATGGTTGGAAAAGAGCTAATTAAGAATTTTAATTAGAAAAATATGCTGCCAGGCGCTCCAAGATATTTACAAAAAGATCCAATCTTAAAGAAAAAGGCTTTAAACAAAATATTTAAAAGTATGAGGTGTTACAACGCCATTACCCGAAATGGTGAGTAGGCTCAAGAGGATGTCGCACTAGTATAAATAGGTGAATTTTTCTCTAAAAACAGGTTCACATAAGCGAGAGACCACTATTTTTGCTTTCCCTTCAATTCCTGTTTCTACAACTTTCTAGACTAGACTTTACTGTTTTCCTTACTGCTTTCCTAGCGTAGTTTTTCAACTTTTCCACACCACTCCAAGCTCCACAATACAATTTGGCTTGTCCAACCGACAAGTTTTCAAATGAGTTTAGTTCGACTCCCCTAGGTCGAACCTGGTTTGTGTTTGAGTAAGTGGAACCCGGTTGAGCGGTTCCTTTCTCAACCCGATAATTTGATCTGAGGCGCACTCTAGAGGGCAACTCCAAAGGTGGATCCTTGACTAGACGCAATCAGCGGTCAAACCCCGATTCAACCACATCAATTTCTTTGGCACTCCCAGTGGGACACTCAGGTAAATACCGATCAGATATGCATTTAGATTAAAATGCTGGAGGACAATAGTCTAAGTCTCCAAAATAGGGTCGTCCCTAGGTCTTCAAAGGACGACCAAGGCAATAGTGCTAGAAATGCAAACGAACAACCTCTGGCATTACCAGAAGTCTCAGAGACGAGAGGACGATTGGCTCAACAGAAGCCGACTCTAGCAGAAACTCTCGGGCAGATAACTCGAGCATTGAATATGTTAGATCGAAATAGTCAAGTGAATAGCACGCGCCTAGATGCAGTGTTGGTCGCAATAGCGGTCTCGAATGAAAGTTTTGTTCGAATTGGGCAACTGTTAATCTGAAACGAACAATATAATGGAGGTTTACATGGGTTTCTTTCCACATTGACTCAGAATGTTCTGGTATAACCGATTTCGATGGCACCGGCAATGACGATAGCACAATTACAAGAAATTGTGCAGCCAATGTCGCCCTTCTGGCAGCACAGTCATTGGGAGTAGTAAAATCGCAAACCACTCAATTTCATACGAGATACGATGAATCCAACTATTGGCCATAAGTAGAAAACTGCTTAAAAATTATTATCCTTCACATTCAGAAAGTAAAAAGTCGCAAATTTCCATTTTAATTCTAAGGATGAAAAATGCCAAACCAAACCAGCCCCAATTTAGGGGTAATTTAGGGGTAGTTTAGAAAACAAACAAAGAATCAATGAAAATTAAAGTTGAGCATAGGAAACAAACGAAGGATCAATGACAATTAAAGTCGAGCATTTCGATTTTAATAATAAGTATGAAAAATGCCGACCAAACACACTCCAATTTAGGGGTAGTTTAGGAAACAAAGAATCAAATGAAAACTTATAAAATTAATAAGAAAATAAAAAATAAAAAAAATAAAAAAAATATCGTTTATCGTAGATTCAGCATTCGTGTGGGGGATTTTTTTTAAACTAACCTTAAAAACTTTTAATATTTGCAAACTGACCCTTTAATTTTTTTTTTTTGCAAAAGTAACCCTGCTTTTGCCAGCAGGGCGCCACGGAGGCGGGACGATCTGAAGACGCTGAATGATTCAGCGCCTTCAGTGTATTTCCTGAAGGCGTCATAGTATATGCTAAAGGCGCTGAATAAATCAGCACCTTCAGCATATACTATGAAGGCACTGAATCAATCAGCGCCTTCACCATATACTATGAAGGCGCTGAGGACTTGGCCAATTTTCGCAAAAATTGGCTAAGTCCTCAGATATAACTGCTAAAGGCGCTGAATGGTTCAGCGCCTTTAACATACCTTTAACATCATATGTTAAAGGTGTTGAACCATTCAACGCCTTTAACATATGATGTTAAAGGCGCTGAACTTCACCACTATAACCACCCGCACGTGCTGCAGTGCCCTTATTTCCTCTCTTCAATCTCGCCGCAGCCTCTCTCCCACACAGTGCCTCCCCCTCTCCCACATAGTGCCGAGCTCCTATCGCCGTCGCCGTCGCCGAGAGGAAGCCCATTGTCGCCGTCGTCGTCTCTCTCGCTCTCTAGATCTCTCACTGTGAGCCTCGTTTCCTCTCTCTCTCCCTCTCTCTCTCTCTCTTTCTCTCTCTCTCTCTCTTTCTCTCTCTCTCACTGTAAGAGAGGGATCTCTCACTGTGAGATCGCTCACAGTGAGCGATCCCCTCACTGTGAGAGTTCTCTCACAGTGAGGACTTTGAGAGTTATCTCACTGTGAGAGAACTCTCACAGTCCTCACTGTGAGAGAACTCTCACAGTGAGGGATCTCTCACTGTGCGAGAGATTTTACTGTGTCCGCACGAGATCGCGCACTGTTGCCCTTAGCATTACCTTGCAAGATCTCACTGTGAGAGGTTTCACTGTCGCTCTCTCACTGTGAAGTTCAAATTATTATTTTAAAGTGCTTAATTTTTTTTTTTGTAGTTAAAATGGCTAATCGTCGCATGTCGCTAAGTGTTCATTGGGATGGACAGTTAGTTATCGATGAGAATGGTTCAAAATATATCGGCGGTCGAAAAAAAATTAATCGCGATACCTTCTGATTCTATATATACTAGTTTCGAGACGAGAATGTATCGTTTAACAAATTGTAGAGAGAAGAATTTCGTTTAAAATTCACTATTCGTTGCCCTAGTGTCGGTAATGAATATTTAGCTCACGAAGTAGTAGATGATGAATCATTAGAGGGAATGATTTGATTATGTGAACATTATGGTTTTGTGACGGTATATATTGAGAAAGAGCTACACCCGTCGAAAAATTTTGAACCGCAAGGTTATTACACAAGAATGCTCCACAATTATATTACTGTGGGTCCTTCTGCCAATGTAATGGATGATCCAAATATTCTAAGCGAAGGTGGTGTAAGAATTACAAGGTTAGTAAAATAACATAATAAATTGGTGATTTGTAATTTTCTGTAATTAGACTTTATCATTATATATACTGCAGAGAAAAATGAGCATTCGCCTATTGAGAGTGTTGTACCTTGCTCAGTTAGTGTGCCACCACCAACCACATGTGTGCCACCTACGACCACACACACGCAAGCCACAACCTCACGTGGACAATGCACGACCTCACGCGGACAATGTACGACTTCCCGTCTAGAACCTAGGTTGTCTCATCTACAACTAGAACCTTATGATTGGGGGTAAGTACAAATCAAATTAATGTTTAAATTAATGGGATGTGGAGGTGGTAATATTTACCAAATGTACAGGTTATCTACTTCCTATGAACATTGGAATAATCATGCTATTAATGATTTTGGTACTAATGTTGACGAAGGAGGTGAAAATATTGATGAATGAGATGCTAATGTTGACGGGGGTGGTGATAGTTATATTAATTATGAGGATTCACCAATCAATGATGATCACAATAGTAGTGAGGATGACGATTTGAATGATCCATCATATGAGATAGATGATGATCATGATAGAGGGTTAAATTATCTTGTAAATACCATTTTCAATGAAATAGACAACCCATAAATAAGCAACGAATATGTTGACAATCCTGACGAGGAAATTGAATTTGTTGATCATCCGGAACATTTTCCTATAGATAATAATTGGATGAATCAGTATGTTGTAGATCCTACAGAGGGTGATATTCGACAAATCAATATTGGTCTCCCTAGCATTGACGGGACTTGGGTTGGCCGCGTCTTTCGTGATAAGGCATTTTTATTGAATGCTCTAGACCGGTGGCATATTGATCATAATGTACAAATGAAAGTATTGAAATCTACTAGAACGACTTATACTGTCAAATGTTTCGTATAGAGATGTGCATGGAGATTACATGCTTCGGTACCTAAAGATACGATGTATTTTAGAGTAAAAACAAATGCTGGTCCACACACATGTGTAATTCCAATGCTGAACGCGGCACACCGTAATTGTAATTCGAGCCTTATATGTCAATTGATTCTCCCTACATTAAAGGCCAGACTTAATATGACACCAAAAGAAATTTAAGAAACGGTGCGAGAGACTTACCATATTGACATAACATATTAGAAGGCTTGGCAATCAAGGAGTAAAACATTACAGCTTATTTACGGGAGTTCGGAGAAGTCATACATAGACTTGCTTCGTTACCTTACTATGGTGAAGGAATCTAATCGTGGTACTTTATGGCGTCTCGATCATAGGTGGCCCGCTGATGGGATTTGTCGCTTTGGTCGTGTTTTTTGGTCATTTGGACCTTCGATTCGTGGATTCGCACAATGTAGGCCGGTAGTGAGTATTGATGCCACACATATGTACGGTAAATACGAAGGTCATGCGTTGATAGCGACGGCTGTAGATGCAAATAATGAACTATATCCTTTGGCATTTGCAATTTGTGAGGGCGAGAATGGCGGGAGTTGGCGATGGTTTATGCAAAAACTGCGTCATTATGTTACCCGCGATAGAGCCATTTGTTTTATATCTGATCGATTTTTTGGATTGAGAGAAATAGTGGCTACTATCTATCCTCCAACACAGAGTCACTCGCATCGTTGGTGTCTTCGACACATGAAAGCAAATATGAATAAGCGCTTCAAAAACAGAACTTTGTTAGATAAATTTTGGCAGATCTAAATTGCTTCAACACCGACGGAATATAACCAGTTGAAGGAAGAATAAGATACGTTGGATCACGATGCTTGACAGTGGGTCCATGATCTTGATAAATATAAAGAATACTGGGCAAAGGCATTTGATGGAGGCCGCCGGTTTGGATTGAATACTATGAATCTTTCTGAATTGTTAAATGGGGTACTTAAGGGCAGTCGTGGTTTGCCTATCACGGCTTTTGTTGCGGCTACATTTTATGTCACGCCCCGGGTGCAAATCAGGACCCGGGCCCGTCTACAGATCCGCCGTGCACATGGGATTTCCCGCGTACACGAAGCGCTGGTAACCTGCTCAGATATAAAATGTACAACAAGAGCATAATACAGAGCTGAAATAGAAGAACCACATAGTATCTCAGACTGGAAATAAAATACAAGCTGTAATAATACAATAATCTCCCAGCTCACTAAAATAGTACAACCAGCTGGCGGAAGCCAGACCCAAAATAAAAGGAGAATATCACAGTCTGAGTGAAGGGTACAATATCTGTCTAATAGCTCTCAGCCTCACAGGAGATCTATCTATTCAGCGATCCCCTTACCTCGATCAGCTGCCGATGGCCTAGCAGCTCCCGCAGATGACTCTGCAAAATAAAGGAGAAGAAAGAAACAGAAAACAACAATGGGGGTGAGAACTACCAGATAAACCAGCAGCCTCCCCTAGTGGGTAAAACCTCAACTCTGACGCACCCACTAGGACTACTAGAGGCAAAAGGAAAAAGGGGAAGTGGTAAGATACATAAGATGCTGAAACAGGAAAACTACCACTATTATGCTGTCAAAACTGTATGCATGCATCAGAAATAGTATCTGTCCAAATAAACCCAATCTAGTCACCAGTAACAACTGGTACTGCCTGCTCAGCGGAATCTGCACACACGGCTCGAAACCGCGGGATCGGCTCACACGGCTCGCATCCCAACATAAGTATCAGACCGGCACACACGGCTGGGTCCGAGAAAGCACACCTCCGGAGTGGCACTCGAGGGGAGCGACCCACACGAGTAAAATATCTCTGTCATCAGTATCACAAGTATCTCTGTAGCACATGTCTCAATATAGCAGGACTGGATCATGACATGATCAAAGTGGGAAACTCCATCCACTATAGAAACCCAATCCCCAACTGATGC
>CM054934.1:30143588-30145683 GCA_029168755.2 Tillandsia fasciculata | reverse complement strand
TTTAGGGTTTAGGGTTTAGGGTTTAGGGTTTAGGGTTTAGGGTTTAGGGTTTAGGGTTTAGGGTTTAGGGTTTAGGGTTTAGGGTTTAGGGTTTAGGGTTTAGGGTTTAGGGTTTAGGGTTTAGGGTTTAGGGTTTAGGGTTTAGGGTTTAGGGTTTAGGGTTTAGGGTTTAGGGTTTAGGGTTTAGGGTTTAGGGTTTAGGGTTTAGGGTTTAGGGTTTAGGGTTTAGGGTTTAGGGTTTAGGGTTTAGGGTTTAGGGTTTAGGGTTTAGGGTTTAGGGTTTAGGGTTTAGGGTTTAGGGTTTAGGGTTTAGGGTTTAGGGTTTAGGGTTTAGGGTTTAGGGTTTAGGGTTTAGGGTTTAGGGTTTAGGGTTTAGGGTTTAGGGTTTAGGGTTTAGGGTTTAGGGTTTAGGGTTTAGGGTTTAGGGTTTAGGGTTTAGGGTTTAGGGTTTAGGGTTTAGGGTTTAGGGTTTAGGGTTTAGGGTTTAGGGTTTAGGGTTTAGGGTTTAGGGTTTAGGGTTTAGGGTTTAGGGTTTAGGGTTTAGGGTTTAGGGTTTAGGGTTTAGGGTTTAGGGTTTAGGGTTTAGGGTTTAGGGTTTAGGGTTTAGGGTTTAGGGTTTAGGGTTTAGGGTTTAGGGTTTAGGGTTTAGGGTTTAGGGTTTAGGGTTTAGGGTTTAGGGTTTAGGGTTTAGGGTTTAGGGTTTAGGGTTTAGGGTTTAGGGTTTAGGGTTTAGGGTTTAGGGTTTAGGGTTTAGGGTTTAGGGTTTAGGGTTTAGGGTTTAGGGTTTAGGGTTTAGGGTTTAGGGTTTAGGGTTTAGGGTTTAGGGTTTAGGGTTTAGGGTTTAGGGTTTAGGGTTTAGGGTTTAGGGTTTAGGGTTTAGGGTTTAGGGTTTAGGGTTTAGGGTTTAGGGTTTAGGGTTTAGGGTTTAGGGTTTAGGGTTTAGGGTTTAGGGTTTAGGGTTTAGGGTTTAGGGTTTAGGGTTTAGGGTTTAGGGTTTAGGGTTTAGGGTTTAGGGTTTAGGGTTTAGGGTTTAGGGTTTAGGGTTTAGGGTTTAGGGTTTAGGGTTTAGGGTTTAGGGTTTAGGGTTTAGGGTTTAGGGTTTAGGGTTTAGGGTTTAGGGTTTAGGGTTTAGGGTTTAGGGTTTAGGGTTTAGGGTTTAGGGTTTAGGGTTTAGGGTTTAGGGTTTAGGGTTTAGGGTTTAGGGTTTAGGGTTTAGGGTTTAGGGTTTAGGGTTTAGGGTTTAGGGTTTAGGGTTTAGGGTTTAGGGTTTAGGGTTTAGGGTTTAGGGTTTAGGGTTTAGGGTTTAGGGTTTAGGGTTTAGGGTTTAGGGTTTAGGGTTTAGGGTTTAGGGTTTAGGGTTTAGGGTTTAGGGTTTAGGGTTTAGGGTTTAGGGTTTAGGGTTTAGGGTTTAGGGTTTAGGGTTTAGGGTTTAGGGTTTAGGGTTTAGGGTTTAGGGTTTAGGGTTTAGGGTTTAGGGTTTAGGGTTTAGGGTTTAGGGTTTAGGGTTTAGGGTTTAGGGTTTAGGGTTTAGGGTTTAGGGTTTAGGGTTTAGGGTTTAGGGTTTAGGGTTTAGGGTTTAGGGTTTAGGGTTTAGGGTTTAGGGTTTAGGGTTTAGGGTTTAGGGTTTAGGGTTTAGGGTTTAGGGTTTAGGGTTTAGGGTTTAGGGTTTAGGGTTTAGGGTTTAGGGTTTAGGGTTTAGGGTTTAGGGTTTAGGGTTTAGGGTTTAGGGTTTAGGGTTTAGGGTTTAGGGTTTAGGGTTTAGGGTTTAGGGTTTAGGGTTTAGGGTTTAGGGTTTAGGGTTTAGGGTTTAGGGTTTAGGGTTTAGGGTTTAGGGTTTAGGGTTTAGGGTTTAGGGTTTAGGGTTTAGGGTTTAGGGTTTAGGGTTTAGGGTTTAGGGTTTAGGGTTTAGGGTTTAGGGTTTAGGGTTTAGGGTTTAGGGTTTAGGGTTTAGGGTTTAGGGTTTAGGGTTTAGGGTTTAGGGTTTAGGGTTTAGGGTTTAGGGTTTAGGGTTTAGGGTTTAGGGTTTAGGGTTTAGGGTTTAGGGTTTAGGGTTTAGGGTTTAGGGTTTAGGGTTTAGGGTTTAGGGTTTAGGGTT
>CM054934.1:30123588-30136088 GCA_029168755.2 Tillandsia fasciculata | reverse complement strand
GTTTCGGGTTTCGGGTTTCGGGTTTCGGGTTTCGGGTTTCGGGTTTCGGGTTTCGGGTTTCGGGTTTCGGGTTTCGGGTTTCGGGTTTCGGGTTTCGGGTTTCGGGTTTCGGGTTTCGGGTTTCGGGTTTCGGGTTTCGGGTTTCGGGTTTCGGGTTTCGGGTTTCGGGTTTCGGGTTTCGGGTTTCGGGTTTCGGGTTTCGGGTTTCGGGTTTCGGGTTTCGGGTTTCGGGTTTCGGGTTTCGGGTTTCGGGTTTCGGGTTTCGGGTTTCGGGTTTCGGGTTTCGGGTTTCGGGTTTCGGGTTTCGGGTTTCGGGTTTCGGGTTTCGGGTTTCGGGTTTCGGGTTTCGGGTTTCGGGTTTCGGGTTTCGGGTTTCGGGTTTCGGGTTTCGGGTTTCGGGTTTCGGGTTTCGGGTTTCGGGTTTCGGGTTTCGGGTTTCGGGTTTCGGGTTTCGGGTTTCGGGTTTCGGGTTTCGGGTTTCGGGTTTCGGGTTTCGGGTTTCGGGTTTCGGGTTTCGGGTTTCGGGTTTCGGGTTTCGGGTTTCGGGTTTCGGGTTTCGGGTTTCGGGTTTCGGGTTTCGGGTTTCGGGTTTCGGGTTTCGGGTTTCGGGTTTCGGGTTTCGGGTTTCGGGTTTCGGGTTTCGGGTTTCGGGTTTCGGGTTTCGGGTTTCGGGTTTCGGGTTTCGGGTTTCGGGTTTCGGGTTTCGGGTTTCGGGTTTCGGGTTTCGGGTTTCGGGTTTCGGGTTTCGGGTTTCGGGTTTCGGGTTTCGGGTTTCGGGTTTCGGGTTTCGGGTTTCGGGTTTCGGGTTTCGGGTTTCGGGTTTCGGGTTTCGGGTTTCGGGTTTCGGGTTTCGGGTTTCGGGTTTCGGGTTTCGGGTTTCGGGTTTCGGGTTTCGGGTTTCGGGTTTCGGGTTTCGGGTTTCGGGTTTCGGGTTTCGGGTTTCGGGTTTCGGGTTTCGGGTTTCGGGTTTCGGGTTTCGGGTTTCGGGTTTCGGGTTTCGGGTTTCGGGTTTCGGGTTTCGGGTTTCGGGTTTCGGGTTTCGGGTTTCGGGTTTCGGGTTTCGGGTTTCGGGTTTCGGGTTTCGGGTTTCGGGTTTCGGGTTTCGGGTTTCGGGTTTCGGGTTTCGGGTTTCGGGTTTCGGGTTTCGGGTTTCGGGTTTCGGGTTTCGGGTTTCGGGTTTCGGGTTTCGGGTTTCGGGTTTCGGGTTTCGGGTTTCGGGTTTCGGGTTTCGGGTTTCGGGTTTCGGGTTTCGGGTTTCGGGTTTCGGGTTTCGGGTTTCGGGTTTCGGGTTTCGGGTTTCGGGTTTCGGGTTTCGGGTTTCGGGTTTCGGGTTTCGGGTTTCGGGTTTCGGGTTTCGGGTTTCGGGTTTCGGGTTTCGGGTTTCGGGTTTCGGGTTTCGGGTTTCGGGTTTCGGGTTTCGGGTTTCGGGTTTCGGGTTTCGGGTTTCGGGTTTCGGGTTTCGGGTTTCGGGTTTCGGGTTTCGGGTTTCGGGTTTCGGGTTTCGGGTTTCGGGTTTCGGGTTTCGGGTTTCGGGTTTCGGGTTTCGGGTTTCGGGTTTCGGGTTTCGGGTTTCGGGTTTCGGGTTTCGGGTTTCGGGTTTCGGGTTTCGGGTTTCGGGTTTCGGGTTTCGGGTTTCGGGTTTCGGGTTTCGGGTTTCGGGTTTCGGGTTTCGGGTTTCGGGTTTCGGGTTTCGGGTTTCGGGTTTCGGGTTTCGGGTTTCGGGTTTCGGGTTTCGGGTTTCGGGTTTCGGGTTTCGGGTTTCGGGTTTCGGGTTTCGGGTTTCGGGTTTCGGGTTTCGGGTTTCGGGTTTCGGGTTTCGGGTTTCGGGTTTCGGGTTTCGGGTTTCGGGTTTCGGGTTTCGGGTTTCGGGTTTCGGGTTTCGGGTTTCGGGTTTCGGGTTTCGGGTTTCGGGTTTCGGGTTTCGGGTTTCGGGTTTCGGGTTTCGGGTTTCGGGTTTCGGGTTTCGGGTTTCGGGTTTCGGGTTTCGGGTTTCGGGTTTCGGGTTTCGGGTTTCGGGTTTCGGGTTTCGGGTTTCGGGTTTCGGGTTTCGGGTTTCGGGTTTCGGGTTTCGGGTTTCGGGTTTCGGGTTTCGGGTTTCGGGTTTCGGGTTTCGGGTTTCGGGTTTCGGGTTTCGGGTTTCGGGTTTCGGGTTTCGGGTTTCGGGTTTCGGGTTTCGGGTTTCGGGTTTCGGGTTTCGGGTTTCGGGTTTCGGGTTTCGGGTTTCGGGTTTCGGGTTTCGGGTTTCGGGTTTCGGGTTTCGGGTTTCGGGTTTCGGGTTTCGGGTTTCGGGTTTCGGGTTTCGGGTTTCGGGTTTCGGGTTTCGGGTTTCGGGTTTCGGGTTTCGGGTTTCGGGTTTCGGGTTTCGGGTTTCGGGTTTCGGGTTTCGGGTTTCGGGTTTCGGGTTTCGGGTTTCGGGTTTCGGGTTTCGGGTTTCGGGTTTCGGGTTTCGGGTTTCGGGTTTCGGGTTTCGGGTTTCGGGTTTCGGGTTTCGGGTTTCGGGTTTCGGGTTTCGGGTTTCGGGTTTCGGGTTTCGGGTTTCGGGTTTCGGGTTTCGGGTTTCGGGTTTCGGGTTTCGGGTTTCGGGTTTCGGGTTTCGGGTTTCGGGTTTCGGGTTTCGGGTTTCGGGTTTCGGGTTTCGGGTTTCGGGTTTCGGGTTTCGGGTTTCGGGTTTCGGGTTTCGGGTTTCGGGTTTCGGGTTTCGGGTTTCGGGTTTCGGGTTTCGGGTTTCGGGTTTCGGGTTTCGGGTTTCGGGTTTCGGGTTTCGGGTTTCGGGTTTCGGGTTTCGGGTTTCGGGTTTCGGGTTTCGGGTTTCGGGTTTCGGGTTTCGGGTTTCGGGTTTCGGGTTTCGGGTTTCGGGTTTCGGGTTTCGGGTTTCGGGTTTCGGGTTTCGGGTTTCGGGTTTCGGGTTTCGGGTTTCGGGTTTCGGGTTTCGGGTTTCGGGTTTCGGGTTTCGGGTTTCGGGTTTCGGGTTTCGGGTTTCGGGTTTCGGGTTTCGGGTTTCGGGTTTCGGGTTTCGGGTTTCGGGTTTCGGGTTTCGGGTTTCGGGTTTCGGGTTTCGGGTTTCGGGTTTCGGGTTTCGGGTTTCGGGTTTCGGGTTTCGGGTTTCGGGTTTCGGGTTTCGGGTTTCGGGTTTCGGGTTTCGGGTTTCGGGTTTCGGGTTTCGGGTTTCGGGTTTCGGGTTTCGGGTTTCGGGTTTCGGGTTTCGGGTTTCGGGTTTCGGGTTTCGGGTTTCGGGTTTCGGGTTTCGGGTTTCGGGTTTCGGGTTTCGGGTTTCGGGTTTCGGGTTTCGGGTTTCGGGTTTCGGGTTTCGGGTTTCGGGTTTCGGGTTTCGGGTTTCGGGTTTCGGGTTTCGGGTTTCGGGTTTCGGGTTTCGGGTTTCGGGTTTCGGGTTTCGGGTTTCGGGTTTCGGGTTTCGGGTTTCGGGTTTCGGGTTTCGGGTTTCGGGTTTCGGGTTTCGGGTTTCGGGTTTCGGGTTTCGGGTTTCGGGTTTCGGGTTTCGGGTTTCGGGTTTCGGGTTTCGGGTTTCGGGTTTCGGGTTTCGGGTTTCGGGTTTCGGGTTTCGGGTTTCGGGTTTCGGGTTTCGGGTTTCGGGTTTCGGGTTTCGGGTTTCGGGTTTCGGGTTTCGGGTTTCGGGTTTCGGGTTTCGGGTTTCGGGTTTCGGGTTTCGGGTTTCGGGTTTCGGGTTTCGGGTTTCGGGTTTCGGGTTTCGGGTTTCGGGTTTCGGGTTTCGGGTTTCGGGTTTCGGGTTTCGGGTTTCGGGTTTCGGGTTTCGGGTTTCGGGTTTCGGGTTTCGGGTTTCGGGTTTCGGGTTTCGGGTTTCGGGTTTCGGGTTTCGGGTTTCGGGTTTCGGGTTTCGGGTTTCGGGTTTCGGGTTTCGGGTTTCGGGTTTCGGGTTTCGGGTTTCGGGTTTCGGGTTTCGGGTTTCGGGTTTCGGGTTTCGGGTTTCGGGTTTCGGGTTTCGGGTTTCGGGTTTCGGGTTTCGGGTTTCGGGTTTCGGGTTTCGGGTTTCGGGTTTCGGGTTTCGGGTTTCGGGTTTCGGGTTTCGGGTTTCGGGTTTCGGGTTTCGGGTTTCGGGTTTCGGGTTTCGGGTTTCGGGTTTCGGGTTTCGGGTTTCGGGTTTCGGGTTTCGGGTTTCGGGTTTCGGGTTTCGGGTTTCGGGTTTCGGGTTTCGGGTTTCGGGTTTCGGGTTTCGGGTTTCGGGTTTCGGGTTTCGGGTTTCGGGTTTCGGGTTTCGGGTTTCGGGTTTCGGGTTTCGGGTTTCGGGTTTCGGGTTTCGGGTTTCGGGTTTCGGGTTTCGGGTTTCGGGTTTCGGGTTTCGGGTTTCGGGTTTCGGGTTTCGGGTTTCGGGTTTCGGGTTTCGGGTTTCGGGTTTCGGGTTTCGGGTTTCGGGTTTCGGGTTTCGGGTTTCGGGTTTCGGGTTTCGGGTTTCGGGTTTCGGGTTTCGGGTTTCGGGTTTCGGGTTTCGGGTTTCGGGTTTCGGGTTTCGGGTTTCGGGTTTCGGGTTTCGGGTTTCGGGTTTCGGGTTTCGGGTTTCGGGTTTCGGGTTTCGGGTTTCGGGTTTCGGGTTTCGGGTTTCGGGTTTCGGGTTTCGGGTTTCGGGTTTCGGGTTTCGGGTTTCGGGTTTCGGGTTTCGGGTTTCGGGTTTCGGGTTTCGGGTTTCGGGTTTCGGGTTTCGGGTTTCGGGTTTCGGGTTTCGGGTTTCGGGTTTCGGGTTTCGGGTTTCGGGTTTCGGGTTTCGGGTTTCGGGTTTCGGGTTTCGGGTTTCGGGTTTCGGGTTTCGGGTTTCGGGTTTCGGGTTTCGGGTTTCGGGTTTCGGGTTTCGGGTTTCGGGTTTCGGGTTTCGGGTTTCGGGTTTCGGGTTTCGGGTTTCGGGTTTCGGGTTTCGGGTTTCGGGTTTCGGGTTTCGGGTTTCGGGTTTCGGGTTTCGGGTTTCGGGTTTCGGGTTTCGGGTTTCGGGTTTCGGGTTTCGGGTTTCGGGTTTCGGGTTTCGGGTTTCGGGTTTCGGGTTTCGGGTTTCGGGTTTCGGGTTTCGGGTTTCGGGTTTCGGGTTTCGGGTTTCGGGTTTCGGGTTTCGGGTTTCGGGTTTCGGGTTTCGGGTTTCGGGTTTCGGGTTTCGGGTTTCGGGTTTCGGGTTTCGGGTTTCGGGTTTCGGGTTTCGGGTTTCGGGTTTCGGGTTTCGGGTTTCGGGTTTCGGGTTTCGGGTTTCGGGTTTCGGGTTTCGGGTTTCGGGTTTCGGGTTTCGGGTTTCGGGTTTCGGGTTTCGGGTTTCGGGTTTCGGGTTTCGGGTTTCGGGTTTCGGGTTTCGGGTTTCGGGTTTCGGGTTTCGGGTTTCGGGTTTCGGGTTTCGGGTTTCGGGTTTCGGGTTTCGGGTTTCGGGTTTCGGGTTTCGGGTTTCGGGTTTCGGGTTTCGGGTTTCGGGTTTCGGGTTTCGGGTTTCGGGTTTCGGGTTTCGGGTTTCGGGTTTCGGGTTTCGGGTTTCGGGTTTCGGGTTTCGGGTTTCGGGTTTCGGGTTTCGGGTTTCGGGTTTCGGGTTTCGGGTTTCGGGTTTCGGGTTTCGGGTTTCGGGTTTCGGGTTTCGGGTTTCGGGTTTCGGGTTTCGGGTTTCGGGTTTCGGGTTTCGGGTTTCGGGTTTCGGGTTTCGGGTTTCGGGTTTCGGGTTTCGGGTTTCGGGTTTCGGGTTTCGGGTTTCGGGTTTCGGGTTTCGGGTTTCGGGTTTCGGGTTTCGGGTTTCGGGTTTCGGGTTTCGGGTTTCGGGTTTCGGGTTTCGGGTTTCGGGTTTCGGGTTTCGGGTTTCGGGTTTCGGGTTTCGGGTTTCGGGTTTCGGGTTTCGGGTTTCGGGTTTCGGGTTTCGGGTTTCGGGTTTCGGGTTTCGGGTTTCGGGTTTCGGGTTTCGGGTTTCGGGTTTCGGGTTTCGGGTTTCGGGTTTCGGGTTTCGGGTTTCGGGTTTCGGGTTTCGGGTTTCGGGTTTCGGGTTTCGGGTTTCGGGTTTCGGGTTTCGGGTTTCGGGTTTCGGGTTTCGGGTTTCGGGTTTCGGGTTTCGGGTTTCGGGTTTCGGGTTTCGGGTTTCGGGTTTCGGGTTTCGGGTTTCGGGTTTCGGGTTTCGGGTTTCGGGTTTCGGGTTTCGGGTTTCGGGTTTCGGGTTTCGGGTTTCGGGTTTCGGGTTTCGGGTTTCGGGTTTCGGGTTTCGGGTTTCGGGTTTCGGGTTTCGGGTTTCGGGTTTCGGGTTTCGGGTTTCGGGTTTCGGGTTTCGGGTTTCGGGTTTCGGGTTTCGGGTTTCGGGTTTCGGGTTTCGGGTTTCGGGTTTCGGGTTTCGGGTTTCGGGTTTCGGGTTTCGGGTTTCGGGTTTCGGGTTTCGGGTTTCGGGTTTCGGGTTTCGGGTTTCGGGTTTCGGGTTTCGGGTTTCGGGTTTCGGGTTTCGGGTTTCGGGTTTCGGGTTTCGGGTTTCGGGTTTCGGGTTTCGGGTTTCGGGTTTCGGGTTTCGGGTTTCGGGTTTCGGGTTTCGGGTTTCGGGTTTCGGGTTTCGGGTTTCGGGTTTCGGGTTTCGGGTTTCGGGTTTCGGGTTTCGGGTTTCGGGTTTCGGGTTTCGGGTTTCGGGTTTCGGGTTTCGGGTTTCGGGTTTCGGGTTTCGGGTTTCGGGTTTCGGGTTTCGGGTTTCGGGTTTCGGGTTTCGGGTTTCGGGTTTCGGGTTTCGGGTTTCGGGTTTCGGGTTTCGGGTTTCGGGTTTCGGGTTTCGGGTTTCGGGTTTCGGGTTTCGGGTTTCGGGTTTCGGGTTTCGGGTTTCGGGTTTCGGGTTTCGGGTTTCGGGTTTCGGGTTTCGGGTTTCGGGTTTCGGGTTTCGGGTTTCGGGTTTCGGGTTTCGGGTTTCGGGTTTCGGGTTTCGGGTTTCGGGTTTCGGGTTTCGGGTTTCGGGTTTCGGGTTTCGGGTTTCGGGTTTCGGGTTTCGGGTTTCGGGTTTCGGGTTTCGGGTTTCGGGTTTCGGGTTTCGGGTTTCGGGTTTCGGGTTTCGGGTTTCGGGTTTCGGGTTTCGGGTTTCGGGTTTCGGGTTTCGGGTTTCGGGTTTCGGGTTTCGGGTTTCGGGTTTCGGGTTTCGGGTTTCGGGTTTCGGGTTTCGGGTTTCGGGTTTCGGGTTTCGGGTTTCGGGTTTCGGGTTTCGGGTTTCGGGTTTCGGGTTTCGGGTTTCGGGTTTCGGGTTTCGGGTTTCGGGTTTCGGGTTTCGGGTTTCGGGTTTCGGGTTTCGGGTTTCGGGTTTCGGGTTTCGGGTTTCGGGTTTCGGGTTTCGGGTTTCGGGTTTCGGGTTTCGGGTTTCGGGTTTCGGGTTTCGGGTTTCGGGTTTCGGGTTTCGGGTTTCGGGTTTCGGGTTTCGGGTTTCGGGTTTCGGGTTTTTTCGGGTTTCGGGTTTCGGGTTTCGGGTTTCGGGTTTCGGGTTTCGGGTTTCGGGTTTCGGGTTTCGGGTTTCGGGTTTCGGGTTTCGGGTTTCGGGTTTCGGGTTTCGGGTTTCGGGTTTCGGGTTTCGGGTTTCGGGTTTCGGG
This sequence comes from Tillandsia fasciculata, assembly GCA_029168755.2. Classification (NCBI taxonomy): domain Eukaryota; kingdom Viridiplantae; phylum Streptophyta; class Magnoliopsida; order Poales; family Bromeliaceae; genus Tillandsia; species Tillandsia fasciculata. Next base: position 30,128,559 of record CM054934.1, on the reverse strand, counting down.
TTTCGGGTTTCGGGTTTCGGGTTTCGGGTTTCGGGTTTCGGGTTTCGGGTTTCGGGTTTCGGGTTTCGGGTTTCGGGTTTCGGGTTTCGGGTTTCGGGTTTCGGGTTTCGGGTTTCGGGTTTCGGGTTTCGGGTTTCGGGTTTCGGGTTTCGGGTTTCGGGTTTCGGGTTTCGGGTTTCGGGTTTCGGGTTTCGGGTTTCGGGTTTCGGGTTTCGGGTTTCGGGTTTCGGGTTTCGGGTTTCGGGTTTCGGGTTTCGGGTTTCGGGTTTCGGGTTTCGGGTTTCGGGTTTCGGGTTTCGGGTTTCGGGTTTCGGGTTTCGGGTTTCGGGTTTCGGGTTTCGGGTTTCGGGTTTCGGGTTTCGGGTTTCGGGTTTCGGGTTTCGGGTTTCGGGTTTCGGGTTTCGGGTTTCGGGTTTCGGGTTTCGGGTTTCGGGTTTCGGGTTTCGGGTTTCGGGTTTCGGGTTTCGGGTTTCGGGTTTCGGGTTTCGGGTTTCGGGTTTCGGGTTTCGGGTTTCGGGTTTCGGGTTTCGGGTTTCGGGTTTCGGGTTTCGGGTTTCGGGTTTCGGGTTTCGGGTTTCGGGTTTCGGGTTTCGGGTTTCGGGTTTCGGGTTTCGGGTTTCGGGTTTCGGGTTTCGGGTTTCGGGTTTCGGGTTTCGGGTTTCGGGTTTCGGGTTTCGGGTTTCGGGTTTCGGGTTTCGGGTTTCGGGTTTCGGGTTTCGGGTTTCGGGTTTCGGGTTTCGGGTTTCGGGTTTCGGGTTTCGGGTTTCGGGTTTCGGGTTTCGGGTTTCGGGTTTCGGGTTTCGGGTTTCGGGTTTCGGGTTTCGGGTTTCGGGTTTCGGGTTTCGGGTTTCGGGTTTCGGGTTTCGGGTTTCGGGTTTCGGGTTTCGGGTTTCGGGTTTCGGGTTTCGGGTTTCGGGTTTCGGGTTTCGGGTTTCGGGTTTCGGGTTTCGGGTTTCGGGTTTCGGGTTTCGGGTTTCGGGTTTCGGGTTTCGGGTTTCGGGTTTCGGGTTTCGGGTTTCGGGTTTCGGGTTTCGGGTTTCGGGTTTCGGGTTTCGGGTTTCGGGTTTCGGGTTTCGGGTTTCGGGTTTCGGGTTTCGGGTTTCGGGTTTCGGGTTTCGGGTTTCGGGTTTCGGGTTTCGGGTTTCGGGTTTCGGGTTTCGGGTTTCGGGTTTCGGGTTTCGGGTTTCGGGTTTCGGGTTTCGGGTTTCGGGTTTCGGGTTTCGGGTTTCGGGTTTCGGGTTTCGGGTTTCGGGTTTCGGGTTTCGGGTTTCGGGTTTCGGGTTTCGGGTTTCGGGTTTCGGGTTTCGGGTTTCGGGTTTCGGGTTTCGGGTTTCGGGTTTCGGGTTTCGGGTTTCGGGTTTCGGGTTTCGGGTTTCGGGTTTCGGGTTTCGGGTTTCGGGTTTCGGGTTTCGGGTTTCGGGTTTCGGGTTTCGGGTTTCGGGTTTCGGGTTTCGGGTTTCGGGTTTCGGGTTTCGGGTTTCGGGTTTCGGGTTTCGGGTTTCGGGTTTCGGGTTTCGGGTTTCGGGTTTCGGGTTTCGGGTTTCGGGTTTCGGGTTTCGGGTTTCGGGTTTCGGGTTTCGGGTTTCGGGTTTCGGGTTTCGGGTTTCGGGTTTCGGGTTTCGGGTTTCGGGTTTCGGGTTTCGGGTTTCGGGTTTCGGGTTTCGGGTTTCGGGTTTCGGGTTTCGGGTTTCGGGTTTCGGGTTTCGGGTTTCGGGTTTCGGGTTTCGGGTTTCGGGTTTCGGGTTTCGGGTTTCGGGTTTCGGGTTTCGGGTTTCGGGTTTCGGGTTTCGGGTTTCGGGTTTCGGGTTTCGGGTTTCGGGTTTCGGGTTTCGGGTTTCGGGTTTCGGGTTTCGGGTTTCGGGTTTCGGGTTTCGGGTTTCGGGTTTCGGGTTTCGGGTTTCGGGTTTCGGGTTTCGGGTTTCGGGTTTCGGGTTTCGGGTTTCGGGTTTCGGGTTTCGGGTTTCGGGTTTCGGGTTTCGGGTTTCGGGTTTCGGGTTTCGGGTTTCGGGTTTCGGGTTTCGGGTTTCGGGTTTCGGGTTTCGGGTTTCGGGTTTCGGGTTTCGGGTTTCGGGTTTCGGGTTTCGGGTTTCGGGTTTCGGGTTTCGGGTTTCGGGTTTCGGGTTTCGGGTTTCGGGTTTCGGGTTTCGGGTTTCGGGTTTCGGGTTTCGGGTTTCGGGTTTCGGGTTTCGGGTTTCGGGTTTCGGGTTTCGGGTTTCGGGTTTCGGGTTTCGGGTTTCGGGTTTCGGGTTTCGGGTTTCGGGTTTCGGGTTTCGGGTTTCGGGTTTCGGGTTTCGGGTTTCGGGTTTCGGGTTTCGGGTTTCGGGTTTCGGGTTTCGGGTTTCGGGTTTCGGGTTTCGGGTTTCGGGTTTCGGGTTTCGGGTTTCGGGTTTCGGGTTTCGGGTTTCGGGTTTCGGGTTTCGGGTTTCGGGTTTCGGGTTTCGGGTTTCGGGTTTCGGGTTTCGGGTTTCGGGTTTCGGGTTTCGGGTTTCGGGTTTCGGGTTTCGGGTTTCGGGTTTCGGGTTTCGGGTTTCGGGTTTCGGGTTTCGGGTTTCGGGTTTCGGGTTTCGGGTTTCGGGTTTCGGGTTTCGGGTTTCGGGTTTCGGGTTTCGGGTTTCGGGTTTCGGGTTTCGGGTTTCGGGTTTCGGGTTTCGGGTTTCGGGTTTCGGGTTTCGGGTTTCGGGTTTCGGGTTTCGGGTTTCGGGTTTCGGGTTTCGGGTTTCGGGTTTCGGGTTTCGGGTTTCGGGTTTCGGGTTTCGGGTTTCGGGTTTCGGGTTTCGGGTTTCGGGTTTCGGGTTTCGGGTTTCGGGTTTCGGGTTTCGGGTTTCGGGTTTCGGGTTTCGGGTTTCGGGTTTCGGGTTTCGGGTTTCGGGTTTCGGGTTTCGGGTTTCGGGTTTCGGGTTTCGGGTTTCGGGTTTCGGGTTTCGGGTTTCGGGTTTCGGGTTTCGGGTTTCGGGTTTCGGGTTTCGGGTTTCGGGTTTCGGGTTTCGGGTTTCGGGTTTCGGGTTTCGGGTTTCGGGTTTCGGGTTTCGGGTTTCGGGTTTCGGGTTTCGGGTTTCGGGTTTCGGGTTTCGGGTTTCGGGTTTCGGGTTTCGGTTTCGGGTTTCGGGTTTCGGGTTTCGGGTTTCGGGTTTCGGGTTTCGGGTTTCGGGTTTCGGGTTTCGGGTTTCGGGTTTCGGGTTTCGGGTTTCGGGTTTCGGGTTTCGGGTTTCGGGTTTCGGGTTTCGGGTTTCGGGTTTCGGGTTTCGGGTTTCGGGTTTCGGGTTTCGGGTTTCGGGTTTCGGGTTTCGGGTTTCGGGTTTCGGGTTTCGGGTTTCGGGTTTCGGGTTTCGGGTTTCGGGTTTCGGGTTTCGGGTTTCGGGTTTCGGGTTTCGGGTTTCGGGTTTCGGGTTTCGGGTTTCGGGTTTCGGGTTTCGGGTTTCGGGTTTCGGGTTTCGGGTTTCGGGTTTCGGGTTTCGGGTTTCGGGTTTCGGGTTTCGGGTTTCGGGTTTCGGGTTTCGGGTTTCGGGTTTCGGGTTTCGGGTTTCGGGTTTCGGGTTTCGGGTTTCGGGTTTCGGGTTTCGGGTTTCGGGTTTCGGGTTTCGGGTTTCGGGTTTCGGGTTTCGGGTTTCGGGTTTCGGGTTTCGGGTTTCGGGTTTCGGGTTTCGGGTTTCGGGTTTCGGGTTTCGGGTTTCGGGTTTCGGGTTTCGGGTTTCGGGTTTCGGGTTTCGGGTTTCGGGTTTCGGGTTTCGGGTTTCGGGTTTCGGGTTTCGGGTTTCGGGTTTCGGGTTTCGGGTTTCGGGTTTCGGGTTTCGGGTTTCGGGTTTCGGGTTTCGGGTTTCGGGTTTCGGGTTTCGGGTTTCGGGTTTCGGGTTTCGGGTTTCGGGTTTCGGGTTTCGGGTTTCGGGTTTCGGGTTTCGGGTTTCGGGTTTCGGGTTTCGGGTTTCGGGTTTCGGGTTTCGGGTTTCGGGTTTCGGGTTTCGGGTTTCGGGTTTTTCGGGTTTCGGGTTTCGGGTTTCGGGTTTCGGGTTTCGGGTTTCGGGTTTCGGGTTTCGGGTTTCGGGTTTCGGGTTTCGGGTTTCGGGTTTCGGGTTTCGGGTTTCGGGTTTCGGGTTTCGGGTTTCGGGTTTCGGGTTTCGGGTTTCGGGTTTCGGGTTTCGGGTTTCGGGTTTCGGGTTTCGGGTTTCGGGTTTCGGGTTTCGGGTTTCGGGTTTCGGGTTTCGGGTTTCGGGTTTCGGGTTTCGGGTTTCGGGTTTCGGGTTTCGGGTTTCGGGTTTCGGGTTTCGGGTTTCGGGTTTCGGGTTTCGGGTTTCGGGTTTCGGGTTTCGGGTTTCGGGTTTCGGGTTTCGGGTTTCGGGTTTCGGGTTTCGGGTTTCGGGTTTCGGGTTTCGGGTTTCGGGTTTCGGGTTTCGGGTTTCGGGTTTCGGGTTTCGGGTTTCGGGTTTCGGGTTTCGGGTTTCGGGTTTCGGGTTTCGGGTTTCGGGTTTCGGGTTTCGGGTTTCGGGTTTCGGGTTTCGGGTTTCGGGTTTCGGGTTTCGGGTTTCGGGTTTCGGGTTTCGGGTTTCGGGTTTCGGGTTTCGGGTTTCGGGTTTCGGGTTTCGGGTTTCGGGTTTCGGGTTTCGGGTTTCGGGTTTCGGGTTTCGGGTTTCGGGTTTCGGGTTTCGGGTTTCGGGTTTCGGGTTTCGGGTTTCGGGTTTCGGGTTTCGGGTTTCGGGTTTCGGGTTTCGGGTTTCGGGTTTCGGGTTTCGGGTTTCGGGTTTCGGGTTTCGGGTTCGGGTTTCGGGTTTCGGGTTTCGGGTTTCGGGTTTCGGGTTTCGGGTTTCGGGTTTCGGGTTTCGGGTTTCGGGTTTCGGGTTTCGGGTTTCGGGTTTCGGGTTTCGGGTTTCGGGTTTCGGGTTTCGGGTTTCGGGTTTCGGGTTTCGGGTTTCGGGTTTCGGGTTTCGGGTTTCGGGTTTCGGGTTTCGGGTTTCGGGTTTCGGGTTTCGGGTTTCGGGT
>CM054934.1:29940109-30120988 GCA_029168755.2 Tillandsia fasciculata | reverse complement strand
ATTTAAATATAGTTTATAATTTAAAATTAATTTACTTTAATTAAAATTCATTTTAAATAAATATTTCAAAATTTGAATTTTTATTCGTTGTAAAAAATTAAAATTAACAATCGCCTATAAGTGAAATATTTTTAAAAATTTTTAATTCAAATTTATTATGCAGAAAAAAAAAATTAGCAATATAGAGTAAAACTACATTTTCACGCTCCTAAGTGGTTCCGATACCTGTCTGGCCGATAGCTTGGCCAAGATCCCCATCCCGGTTGGCCTGCTCGAATCCCTTCTCGGACCGAGACTCTTTCATGTTCGATTCCGATCCAATTTGTCCGGCCGATAAATGATTATGGTGATAGCATGCAAACCCACTTTTTCTCGGGCCTGAAATGGGTCCAATTTCGTTCCCGGCCGGATATCGGTCCATTACATGTCCAAATCGGGCCAATCCCGGTTTACAGTGACCAATCTTTATTTTGAGTTTTACAAATTTTCACTTATTTATATAGCAAAAGGTTGAAATTTATTAATTTGAAAAATTCGAGTCACGTAAAAATTTCTAAATAAAATTAAAAATTATACCAAAGTAAAATACTAAAATAATTAAAAAATTATGCTTGTGAATAAGTTGATTTAAAAATAGATATGTCAAATCGATAATTGTTAGATTTAAATATTAAATTCGAAATTAAATTTATATTTTAATTTTTGCGTATCTGTCAACAATTTCCGAATTTTTTGCGTATCTTGTCCCAATTTACTCGATAACCAATAAATCCAAAAACAGTCCAACTTATCGGATCCGTAACAACTCTTCACCGAAACAGCCCGGCTCGGCTCGTTGTGCGTCGGCCCGGCCCGCATCCTGGATGGGCTCAGTCGGCCTGGGTTAAGCTGGACAGGCCTTTGAAGGCTCGGCGCTTGCTTTTTTGAGCTGGGCATTCAAATCAACAAAGTTTTAATATCAAATAGCAGTTCAAAATGAAGTGTATAGTTAAATTTTATTCATAAATTTAAATATATTTCAAATTTATTTTTTATCAACTTTACTTAAAATTTGTTAATTGTAAATTCAATTTAATTACAAAATATATAGCTGATAATTTAACTAAAATTTAATTTAAAAATTATAATTTAATTTAAATTATAAAAATAATTTAAGATATGATTTCTATATTTAAATTAGATATAATTTCGTAAAGCTTTTTTAATTACAATTAATGGGATTTTTTTATTTTCCATATGAATCCAAAGGTAAGAAATCGATTTAAAAAAAGTGATCGAAATTTAATTCCATTTAAAAAATTAAAATTTAATTTTTCTGGAATTTAACATATTTTAAAAAAAATTTAAATTCAAAGTTATTATTAAAAAAAAAACATGAATGATATACAGTAAACTAATTTTCAAGGGCCTAAATGGGTCCGATTGCCTGGCAGGCCCGATAGCACAAGATCCCACTCTCAGTTTGGCACGCTTCGATCGATCCCGCTCCAATATCTGCTCGGGACCAAGATTTATTCTTGTTTGATTCGGTCAAGCCCGGCCCAATCCCGGTGCAATACCCAGTCTAAATCCGGTCCAATTCAGTACTATTCCAGTCCAAATCCGGTCCGGTAAAATTGCAACCAAATTATTTTGATTTGAATTTTAAAGATTTAAATTAATTATATAACAACAATTATAAGTTATAATGTGAAAAACTTGTGAGTTGCGTGAAATTCTAAAATAAATAAATTATATAAACAAAATTAATATAAAAAATAATAATAAATTATGTTTGATGAATAAGTAGATTTAAAATTAGATGTGTCAAATCGACAATATTTAGATTCCAGTGATAAATTCAATCAAATGTTATATCATAATTTTTATTCAAAAATTAAAAATTGTTTACAATTTAATTTTAATACACTTTAATTAAAATGCTTTTTCAGAGTTTTCAACTTGTTTTACATACGAAAAAATAAAATTTAATAATTGAAAACTTTTGAGTCACGAAAATTTCAAATAAACTATAAAATTTTACAAAAATAAAATACTAAAATAATTAAAAAATATGTTTGATGAATAAGTTGGATTTAAAAAACATATGCAAATTGACAATTAATTTAGATTTAAATAATAACTTTGAATTAAATTTTTATTTCATATTTATCCATAATTTAAATATAGTTTATAATTTAAATTAATCCACTTTAATTAAATATGGTTTTTAAAATAAATATTTCAAATTTGAATTTTATTCCGATTAAAAAATTAAAATAAATCTCCTATAATTTAAATATTTTTAAAAATTTTTAATCAATTTATTATGTAGAAAAAAAATTAGCATATTTATTTTTTAATTATAGGAGATGTATTACAAAACTATATTTAGCTTATACTTTAAACTCAAATTTTAATTTAAAAATATAAATTTAATTTTTTAAATTATAAAAATAAGTAAGATATGATTTCAATAATTTAATAGATATAATTTCGTATAACTTTTAATTACATATTAATGATTTTTTATTTCCATATGAATCCAAAAGGTAAGAAACGTTTTAAAATAAATGTATCGAAATTTGAATTCCCATTCAATTAAAAAATTTAAATTTAATTTTTCTGGAATTGAAATATTTTAAACAAATTAATTCAAAAATTATTATTAAAAAAAAAATTAATGATATACAGTAAAACTAATTTTTCAAGAGCTAAATGGGTCGATTCCTGGCAGGCCCGATAGCAGCAAGATCCCACTCCCAGTTTGGCCCGCTTCGATCCCGTCCCGCTCCAATATCTGCTCGGACCAAGATTTCTTCATGTTTAGATTCCGGTCCAAGCCCGGCCCAATTCCGGTTCAATACCGGTCTAAATCCGGTCCGATTCCAGTCCAAATCCGGTCCGATCCCGGTTAAAATTGAACCAAATTATTTTATTTTGAAATTTAAGCATTTTAAATTATATATATACAACAAATATAATTATAATTTAAAACTTTGAGTTACGTGAAATTCTAAAAAAAATAAATATATATACAAAATAAAAATCAAAAAATAATAATAAAATTATGTTTGATGATTAAGTAGATTCAAAAATAGATGTGTCAAATCGACAATTATTTAGATTCAAAGGATAAATTCAAATCAAATTTATATCATAATTTCTATTCAAAAATTAAAATATAGTTTATAATTTAATTTTAACACACTTTAATTAAAATTGCTTTTTCAGAATTTTCACTTATTTATATACGAAAAAATAAAATTTATAATTTGAAAAACTTTTGAGCACGAAAAATTCTAAATAAAATAAAAAAATTATAAAAAATAAAACTAAACATAAAAAAAAAAAAATATGTTTGATGATAAGTTGATTTAAAAACACAATGTCAAAATAGACAAGTTATTTAGATTTAAATAATAAATTGAAATTAAATTTTTATTTCAATTTTTACGTAAATTTAAATATAGTTATAAGTTAAATTTTTACTTTAATTAAATATCATTTTAAAATAAATATTTAAAATTTGAATTTTTATTCGATTAAAAAATTAAAATTAAAATCTCCTATAATTAAATATTTTTAAAAATTTTAATTCAAATGTATTATGCAGAAAAAAAAATTAGCAATATATAGTAAAACTACATTTTCACGCTCCTAAGTGGGTCCGATACTGCCTGGCCGATAGCTGCAAGATCCCCATCCCGGTTTGGCCGCTCTTGAATCCATGCTCGGACCGAGACTCCTTCATGGTTCGATTCCGATCCAATTCCTGCCGGCCGATAAATGATTATTGGTTGATAATAGCAAACCACATTTTCTCGGGCCTAAATGGGTCCAATTCGTTCCCCGGCCGGATATCGCGTCCATTACAGGTCCAAATCGGGTCCAATCCGGTTTACATTGAATAGAATTCTTTTATTTTGGGTTTTCAAAATTTCCACTTATTTATATACAAAAGGTTGAAATTTATAATTTGAAAAATTTCGAGTCACATAAAATTCTAAATAAAATAAAAAATTATACAAAAGTAAAATAATTAAAAATTATGCTTGTTGAATAAGTTGATTTACAAATAGATATGTCAAATCGATAATTGTTTAGATTTAAATATTAAATTCGAAATTAAATTTATATTTTAATTTTTGCGTATCTAGTCAACACATTCCGAAATTTTTGCGTATCTTGTCCCAATTTTACCCGATAACCCAATAATCCAAAAACAGTCCAAATTATCGGATCCGATAACAACTCCTTCACCCGAAACGGCCCGGCTCGGCTCGTTGTGCGTCGGCCCGGCCCGAATATCTTGGATGGGCTCAGTTCGGCCTGGGTTAGCTGGGCCAGGCCTTTGAAGGCTCGGCCTTGCTTTGTTGAGCTGGGCATCAAATCAACAAGTGTTTAATATCAAATAGCAAGTTCAAAATTAATTTTATATTTAAATTTTTATTCATAAATTTAAATATAATTTCAAATTTATTTTTTATCCACTTTAATTAAAATTTGTTAATTGTAAATTCAAATTTAATATACAAAACTATATTTAGCTTATAATTTAAACTCAAATTTTAATTTAAAAATTATAAATTTAATTTAAATTATAAAAATAATTTAAGATATGATTTCATATATTTAAATTAGATATAATTTCGTATAACTTTTTAATTACATATTAATTGATTTTTTTATTTTCCATATGAATCCAAAACGTAAGAAATCGTTTTTAAAATAAATGTATCGAAATTTGAATTCCCATTCAATTAAAAAATTAAAATTTAATTTTTCTGGAATTTAAATATTTTTAAAAAAATTTAATTCAAATTTATTATTAAAAAAAAAAATGAATGATATACAGTAAACTAATTTTCAAGGGCCTAAATGGGTCCGATTCCTGGCAGGCCCGATAGCAGCAAGATCCCACTCTCAGTTTGGCCCGCTTCGATCGCGTCCCGCTCCAATATCTGCTCGGACCAAGAATTCTTCATGTTTTGATTCCGGTCCAAGCCTGGCCCAATTCCGGTTCAATACCGGTCTAAATCCGGTCCAAATCCGGTCCGATTCCAGTCCAAATCCGGTCCGATCCCGGTTTAAATTGAAACAAATTATTTATATACAACAAATTATAATTTATAATTTAAAAACCTTTGAGTTGCGTGAAATTCTAAAAAAAATAAATATATATACAAAATTAATATAAAAAAATAATAATAAAATTATGTTTGATGAATAAGTAGATTTAAAATTAGATGTGTCAAATCGACAATTATTTAGATTCAAACGATAAATTCAAATCAAATTTATATCATAATTTCTATTCAAAAATTAAAATATAGTTTATAATTTAATTTTAATACACTTTAATTAAAATTGCTAAAATAATTATGTCAAATTGACAATTATTTAGATTTAAATATTAAATTTGAAATTAAAATTTTATTTCATTTTTTATCCATAAATTTAAATATAGTTTATAATTTAAATTTAATCCACTTTAATAAAATATGGTTTTTAAAATAAATATTTCAAAATTTGAATTTTTATTCGATTAAAAAATTAAAATTAAAATCTCCTATAATTTAAATATTTTTAAAAATTTTTAATTCAAATTTATTATGTAGAAAAAAAATTAGCAATATTTATTTTAATTATAGGAGATTGTATGTACAAAACTATATTTAGCTTATAATTTAAACTCAAATTTTAATTTAAAAATTATAAATTTAATTTAAATTATATAAATAATTTAAGATATGATTTCATATATTTAAATTAGATATAATTTCGTATAACTTTTTAATTACATATTAATTGATTTTTTTATTTTCCATATGAATCCAAAAGGTAAGAAATCGTTTTTTAAATAAATGTATCGAAATTTGAATTCCCATTCAATTAAAAAATTAAAATTTAATTTTTCTGGAATTTGAATATTTTTAAACAAATTTAATTCAAAATTATTATTAAAAAAAAAAATATGAATGATATACAGTAAACTAATTTTCAAGGGCCTAAATGGGTCCGATTCTTGGCAGGCCCGATAGCAGCAAGATCCCACTCCCAGTTTGGCCCGCTTCGATCCCGTCCCGCTCCAATATCTGCTCGGACCAAGATTTCTTCATGTTTTGATTCCGGTCCAAGCCCGGCCTAATTCCGGTTCAATACCGGTCTAAATCCGGTCCAAATCCGGTCCGATTCCAGTCCAAATCGATCCGATCCCGTTACAATTTAACCAAACTATTTTATTTTGAATTTTAAACATTTTAAATTATTTATATACAACAAATTATAATTTATAATTTAAAAACTTTTGAGTTAAGTGAAATTATAAAAAAAATAAATATATATACAAAAATAAAATCAAAAAATAATAATAAAATTATGTTTGATGAATAATTAGATTCAAAAATAGATGTGTCAAATCGACAATTATTTAAATTCAAAGGATAAATTCAAATTAAATTTATAACATAATTTCTATTCAAAAATTAAAATATAGTTTATAATTTAATTTTAAAACACTTTAATTAAAATTACTTTTTCAGAATTTTCACTTATTTATATACGAAAAAATAAAATTTATAATTTGAAAACTTTTGAGTCACGAAAAATTCTAAATAAAATAAAAAATTAAACAAAAATAAAATACTAAAATAATTAAAAAATATGTTTGATGAATAAGTTGATTTAAAAACGCATATGTCAAATTGACAATTATTTAGATTTAAATAATAAATTTGAAATTAAATTTTTATTTCAATTTTTATCCATAAATTTAAATATAGTTTATAATTTAAATTTAATTTACTTTAATTAAATATCATTTTAAAATAAATATTTCAAAATTTGAATTTTTATTCGATTAAAAAATTAAAATTAAAATATCCTATAATTTAAAATTTTTTTAAAATTTTTAATTCAAATTTATTATGCAGAAAAAAAAAATTAGCAATATATAGTAAACTACATTTTCACGCTCCTAAGTGGGTCCGATTACTGCCTGGCCCGATAGCTGCAAGATCCCCATCCCGGTTTGGCCCGCTCGAATCCCTGCTCGGACCGAGACTCCTTCATGGTTCGATTCCGATCCAATTCCTGCCCGGCCCGATAAATGATTATTGGTTGATATATAGCAAACCACATTTTCTCGGGCCTAAATGGGTCCAATTCGTTCCCGGCCGGATATCGGTCCATTACAGTTCCAAATCGGGTCCAATCCCGGTTTACATTGAACCGAATTCTTTTATTTTGGGTTTTCAAAATTTTCACTTATTTATATACAAAAGGTTGAAATTTATAATTTGAAAAATTTCGAGTCACGTAAAATTCTAAATAAAATAAAAAATTATACAAAAGTAAAATACTAAAATAATTAAAAATTATGCTTGTTGAATAAGTTGATTTAAAAATAGATATGTCAAATCAATAATTGTTTAGATATAAATATTAAATTCGAAATTAAATTTATATTTTAATTTTTGCGTATCTAGTGAACACATTCCGAAATTTTTGCGTATCTTGTCCCAATTTTACCCGATAACCCAATAATCCAAGAACAGCCCAAATAATCGGATCCGATAACAACTCCTTCACCCGAAACGGCTTGGCTCGGCTTGTTGTGCGTTGGCCTGGCCCGAATATCTTGGATAGGCTTAGTTCAGCCTGGCTTAGATGGGCCGGGCATTTGAAGGCTCGACCTTGCTTTTTTGAGCTGGGCTAGACTTTGTACATACAATCTCGCCTGCGCTCGGACCGGCCCAACCTAGCTAGTCTGGCCTAGGACTGGCCCGGATAAGCCCGGCGAGCGGCAAGGCTGTGCGGCAACCAGTCTTAAATTATTATATTTAAATTATTTATATGCAAAAATTTAAAATTCGCAATTAATTTTGTTTTGAATCACATAAAATTCTAAATAAAATAATAAAATATACAAAAATAAACAACAAATACAAATATAAATTTTTAATTCAATTTACTTTTTCATTCAATTTATTTATTTTTAAAATTTTTTAATTAAAATTTGAAATAATAAACCCGAAATTTGTAATTCAAATCCAAATATTTAAATTGGATATATATTTTTTCTAACTATTAAAAAGTTAAAATTTGAGTTTAATCTTGTATAATTAAAATTAAAATTTATGAAATTTTAAATTAAAGTTAAAATTTGAGTTTAAATTGTGAATTAAATTTAATTTTCGTTAACAAGTTTGAATTAACAATTTAAATTTTTAATTAAACTGAATGAAAAATAAATTTTTTTTTTGAATTAAGTATGAATTAAAATTTTGATATATTTCTTTTATAACGCATACTTAAATGTCGATCTGAATTTAAAAAATACACAAAAATATTTAATCTTTATCAACAATTAGGTCAATATAAATTACGATACCTATAATTTAAAATTTTTAATTTACCATCTATATCTTCATTACTTTCTAATGTCTAGATTAATAAAATTATTAAGGCACAAAGAAATACTATTAAATTTTATCAAAAAAAAATAATATTGAATTATTTAAATTTTGAATATTTTAAATTAAAATTCGAATAATAACAAAAAAAATTTTAAAAAATAAATAAATAAAATTTGGGCCGAGATGGGCTGAGATGGGCTGAGCCGGACCAAGCGGTGCCCATGTGGGCCTTCTTTTAGGCGCGGCTAGGCCCGCTCGGGGAGACTCGGAGCGGCTCAGCGAGGATCAGCGCATCTCAGCGCGGCTCGGCTCCGCTCGGCTCCCCTCGGCTCCGCTCGGCTCCTCTCAGCGCGGCTCGGCTCCGCCCGGACGATACGGGCCTTGCGGAGCCCATGCAGGCCTTTTTTAATGCACGGTTAGGCTCGGCCCGACACCGCCAGAAGATATAGCAGGCAAGGCCCGGCCCATCTTTATGACTCGCCCGATGGCGGCTCGGCGCGGCCCTGCCCGGCGCGGCGCGGCGCGACTCGGCTCGGATCAGTGCGGCTCGGCGCGGCTCGGCTCGGCCCGGTCCGGCCTGATTTTTAATCCGGGCCAGGCCGGGCTGGGCTTATGCAAAGAGAAAACAATTTTAAAGGACAAATGTATAATATCCTGTGCTGGCCCGGTTAGGCCCATTTTATTTATAGTGCATATCCAGTTTGGTCTCCATTCTCTTTAGATTTTAGTTTCTAATTTTTTTGTAAAATAAATTTTCTTTTGAATATCATATTTGAATTAACAATTAAACAAATAATTAAATTGGAGAAAAATTAAATTTTAGTTTTTAAATTAAATATGCAGTAAAATTTTGATATATTTTTTTTAAAACATGTATTTACATCTTGCTTATGTCTCAATTCAAAAAACATACCAAAATATTCAGATGAAGATATGATTTATATTTTTTAATAAAATATAGCAGTTGAATTTATTTTTTTAAAATTGATTTATAAATTTCATAATTTTTTTGACTTTTAAATTATCAATTTTACATTTTTTTTCTATTTTATTTCTCAAGTTTTATTTTCTTCCCCTCATGTGCAGTATTATTATATCTAGAATTTTAAATTTCAATAAGATTTAATTTAGTAGTTATAAACCACAAGAATAGTGGAAAACCACATAACAATGAACCTGCTAACCAATAGGCACGTAGACCCAGATAGTGGAGGGTAGAGCGGTAGAAGCAACACCCTGGACTGTTATTGTCGCCCGATCTCTCCGGGAAAAAGTGCGGTCGCGGGATGTGGCGCGCAGGGGCGAAGTGGGCAGTAGGAGCTGCTCTCCTCGGGGCCGGGGGTGGAGCAGCCGCCATCGCCGCGTCGGACGATCCATCGACCTCCCTTAATATCTGCTCCATCGTCCCCCTTCGCCTCTTCCGCGACGCCGTTACTGCTGCCACCATCGCCTTCGGCACGCTTCTCCCTTCACTTTCTTCGTTTTCCTCATCCCCATCCATTAATTGCAGTTTTAGAATTATAGGTTTAGATCCCAAGTTCCACTCACCCCTTTCGGTTCTGTCCGCTCACAGCTGTTCAATGAATCAACAAAAATTAATGTAACCTGAATTGAAATGTAATTCGGAATCCAATCATAAAAACCATCTAAATGAACCTAAACGAACCCAAAATATAAATATGTATTTTTAAGATAAATATATTTAAATTTAAATTTTCATTCAATTAAAAAATTAAAATTTATCATCATCTGAGTTATATAATTTCAGTAACCAAATTATTGTAGAATAAAATTATCCCCAAGAGGTAGCGAGTATGGTCACCCCCGGTGAAGTTACCCCGCCGCAACATCGGCCTATTTGCCACAAAATAATTTTTTTATTGGAATTCACATATAAAAATTTTGAGGTCACGAATACCGGGAGGTGACCGTAGCGACTATTAATAGAGATTCAACCGGGCCCAGTACGGCCCGGCCGGCCTATTCCGAACAGACGGGCAGGGCTGGGCCCACAGATTTAGTCTTGTACGCCGACCCCTAATGGGATTTGGCAGAATTAGTGGGCTCCCTTCTCCCAACTTCTAAGGGCCCAAGAGAGTTCATATTAAATAAAATTTTAAAGTAAAATAAAATTTAACTTAAAGTTAAATATATATACTTATAAATAAATTAAAATATAAATATTGGTTGTGGTTAATAAAAAGTTAATATAACATCTAATAGATAGAATTGAGATAACTTTTAAATATTATTTCCTGTTTAGATGAATATTTAAAAGTTAAATTAAGGTATGATATATAAATATATTTTTTTTTATAAAATTAAGCTGATGAATTTAGTTTTCTTTTTTAAAAAAATAAATTCTTCATGATTTTTTGAATAAATGTGATTCATATTTTTTTTTTTTTTTTTGATTGATTTCAAAATTCAAATAACAATTAACTAAGCAGGGGTTAACCAAATAACAATAGGACTAAAATAGTGAGTATGGTCACTACCGGTGAGGTTACCCCGCATGCAGCATCATCCCAGTTGTAGCAAAATATATGCTTTTCTAGGAATTAGCATAAAAAAATTTGAGGTAACAAATATGGGGAGGTGACCGTACTCTGTTACTTGGAGCCCATTATTATTAGAGATTAAAACAGGTCCAGCTCAGCTCGGCCCGGCTTAAAGAAACGGACTAGGCCTACAGATTTAATATAGAATCCGAGCAGGTTTCATCCGGCCCGGTCTATTCCGCACAAACAGGCCGGGTTGGGCCTACAAAATTAATGCCCAAGAGATTCCATACTTATAATTTTTTTAAACTTTTATTCAAATACTTTTTAAAAATTATTTATTTTTGTTAAAAATTTTTAAAAAATAAATTTTAAAATTATTATTTTTTAACCATAAAAGCTTTTTTAATAGTTAATCTTTTGTATTTTTAAATATAATTTTTGTTTAAAACCTAAAAAAAAAAACACTACGACCGGCCCGGACCGGTACGGCCCGTTCTAGGATAAGGGTCCATATTCTCGGCTCGGCCCGGATCGATCGTCTCGGACCAGATTCGGCCCGGTCCGGCCCGGCCCTCAATTGACAAGTAGTTGTTTCAGTATGGTCACCCACCAGTAATCTCACCTCCCTCTACAAAGTCGAACGTGATGATGAAAATTATTTTTTTTGTGGGTCGTGGCCTAAAATATTCGCGGTGACAATTACCGGAAGGTGAGCGTACCTCGCGCGCATATATATATATATATATATATATATATATATATATGAAAATTTTTAGGACTATAAATTTCTAAATAGAATACAATTTTTTTTTAAAAAAAAAAATTTAAAATAAATTAGTTTTGAAAAATATACCGATTTAACAATAGACCCTTCAAATTAGCAATTGTTTAAATTCTTATTAAATTTAAAATTTATGTTTGATTTATAAATTTAAATAAAAATTTTAGATGAAATAAAAATTTATAATCAAATAAAAATATAATTATATTGAAATGAAATGAATATTTAAAATTGAATTCAAATTTGATTATTTGTTGCGATCAATATAGAGTTGAAAATAAAAATTAGAATATTTTAAGTATTTAGAAAATAAATTTTGCGTTCGTAATCGAAATAATTTAAAATTAACAGCTGAAAATAAAAATTTTACAAAATAAAATAATATGATACTAAAATTTTAAATTAAGTATATTGATTTTGTTTTATATATTATAAAAAAATTTATCAAAATTTTACATGATTTGAATATTTCTATATCGTTAAATTAGTAAACGGTCCACCATAATTATTAAAAAAAGTTAATTCTGAGCCGGTTTGATCAGTAGGCAAATAATATTAAAAAAAATTATAAAATTTAATTTTTAAATTTTTAAATACTTTACATAAAGTTTAATGGAGCGGGAAGCCTTCGTGCTTCTAAAAGCACAAAAGTCTAGTTCTATATTGTTATTAGAAAAAAAAATTTATTGAAAAAAAAAAATGTCATGTGTTATACCATTATCAGAGAAAAAAAAAAAAAAGGGAAAAAAAATTTATGGCCAACTATATATTTCGGTTCCAGTGTAACTTTTCAGACTATTTTCGACTTTACCTAAAATGTTTACCAATTAAGTAGGGCGGCCCATTTTAATTATAAAACAGATCAACTGTGGATCAGGTTGGCTGTTATTGGACAATTTTTTTTAAACGACGTAGTAGACCCAGCTCCAATTAACTTAGCAGGGCCCTACGCTGGGCCCGTTAAGCCCCATTTTATTTATACAACCAATCCATCTTGAATTAAGTGTTCCCTTAATTTTAAATTTTAAATATTAAAAATTAAAAATTAAAATTATAAATTTCAAATATTCAAATATTTAGATTTTGAATTTTAAATTTCTAACTGCAAATTTTAAATTTAAATTTTAAATTTTATATTTATATTTTCAAATTGAAATTAAAATTTTTTAATTTTTATATTTAAAAAATCAATATTTAAAATTTAAAGCTTGAAAATTAAAATTATATTTTAAATTAAAATATCAAATTTTAAATTTTTGTCCAAATTTAAATTTTATATTTGAATTTGTAAATTTTACATGATATTATGGTTAGAAATTATTAAAATTTTAAATGTTTTATTAAAAATTTAAAATTGTAAAAATACTTAAATAAAAATTAAAAAATATTAGAAATATTTATTTAACAAATTATTTGGCCAGAGCTTACAAAATTAAAAATTGAAATTATTTGAATAGAATTAAAAATTTAAAAAATGAAAAAAATATAGTTGAATAGTTGTAAAGTTAAAACAATATTTTAAAATTTAATTTTTAAAAATAAATTTCTTACTCTCATTCCTACCTGTTACATTGCAATTTCTTGCTCATTACTTATTGTAGATCCTTGATGAAAACCTCATTAACATGTTGCTCATATACCATATCTTTTGGCAAGGAAATGTTGCAATGAAAAATTAGAAATGATTAACAAGATGAAAGATAATAAATTAGTTTTTAAAATAGTATGTCGCCAGTAAAAAGATTATTCATGTCTATGACCATTCACGTCTAGATTCTTCTCGATGCGTAAAGGTCCTCCTTGACATTTTCTCTCCAAACTCAAATTAAGAAAAAAAAAAAAAAAAAAAGTATTTTACCAAAAGTCAAATCCAATTCAAAAGACACCGTTTAGGCCCTAAAATAATAGAGAATCAAACTTTCGATTTGTTTGAGAAAAAAAAAAGCAAAACTTGGAAAATATTGCCACCTAGGTGGTGGCATCGAATTAAGTTCAACAACTGGTCGTTAAAACTTTTGTTAAGGGCCGCAGCATACTTTTTATCTATTCATGAAAAATCGGACAGGATGTTTTTCGATTTCATTTATCATATCATCATATCGTTTTTTATGATCTATAGCAACTAAGAAAACGTACCTGAGTAGCGAATCGGATGGTGAAACGAGGAGAGGAATTTGTTGGGGACCGACATTAGTCCTCACGTCCCAGTCCCAATCCCAATCCCACGTGATATATATTCTCCAATATCTCCCAAAAGATTAAATTCGCTAATTAAATATTTGCTGTGATATTGAAAAATTTTGTTCCATGCACTTTACTCTAGCCACTACTGGCAAAATCCAACTACTTTTGATTAATTTCTTTTTTTTGGGATGAGTTTTTCACTTTTTCTATGTTGTTGTATAGTTTTTTTGGCTTAGACTTTGCTCCTCTTTATTGCTTTTACATTGCTTACACCATTCAAAGCAAACCTATTTATTTTTGTGAATCTTGAAGGTTTGAATTCATAATTTTGAGAAAGTTGTGGGATTATTCGAATTTCAACTCACAATTACATAAAAATTGATCTTTCGACTTTGCTATAGTAGAAAAGTTTACAAAACTTATAAATTTCAAATTGTCTTTCGACTTTGCTACATCACCAATTACTTTGTATCTTACTATTTAGTAGGAGCTCATTTCAAGGAGAACGTCATATGCTAGAATATCATACTATATTAGTTATATTTAGTCTAAAATTCAAATTGTCTTTTCATAATGTAACTTATTTTACTTTGTCATTCTGTAATTTAAAATTTTTTATTTTGCAATATTTGTAAATTAGTTAATTTCTACTTTGTCGCCATGTAATTCAAAAAATAATAATAATAATTTTTTTTTTTCTTACCGTTTAGCCAATTTTTTACTTTGCCTTCACACAATATTAGTATAATTTTCATTTTACCTTCTATATTTGACATTTAATTTTTTGCTAAAATAAAGATTAAATCACAGAAAAATAAAATAAAATCTTATAAAACAGAAATTTATTTTTTTTATTAATTCTATTATTTAATAATCAATGAATAAAACTGCCACACAAAAAGGTGGAGACATGCAGGAGAGCGAGAAAAGAGAAAGGAAGATGATAGAGAGAGAGGAATCAATGAACCTCCCCCAGCCCGCACGTCTCTTATCTAAAGTCTAAACACATGTTCTGCAAAAAAAAGATACCAAATATATTCATTCATTCACCTACGTGATCTTTTTTTTTTTGTTTTTTTTTTTCCGCTCTCTTATGTGTTTATCACTAGCTTGTCGCTAATTTCTTTCTCTATCACTACCTAAATAAACACCAAACACCAAAATGGATCCCCACCCACTCGGAAACAAAAGCATGCATGCATATATATATATATATATATATATATATATATATATATATATATATATATATATATATATATATACATATATATACATATATACACACAAACACACACACACACACACACCGGTGTAGTACATGCATTATGCTGCCGATATTTTTTTTTGTAAAAATTTTATTTTTTTATTCTGATTTTAAATTTAATTTCATAGATTTTAAATTTAAATTAATATTTAAAATCTAATTACGAATTATATTATAGTTATATTAAATTTTATATTTTTACTCTGATTTTAAATTTAATTTCACAGATTTTTAATTTAAATTGACATTTAAAATTCAATTACAAAAAATAATTGAATGAAAGTTACACTGTTTAAAATTATTTGAGATTAAGTTATATCACAAAAAATAAAAAGCTACACCGTTTGAGACTAAATTGCACTTTATGAACGAATTAAAATTTTACTATTTGAAATAAAAATTATATTATTTAAAATTATTTGAGATTAAGTTTTACCATATAAAATAGAAGTTATATTTTTTAGATTAAATTATACAACAACATATTAAAACTAATTTTTATTACAAAATATGTTGACTAATTTTTATTACAAAATATGTTGAGGGGCTACTTTCTTATTAAAAAGAAAATGTAAAGATCTTATCTAGAAATTACAGCTGATATTTTTTTTTTTTTGTGGTAACATTGGGTACAATCGAGATGAAAAAATAAAAAAACTAAATTATTAGTAAAAAATATAATACTATAATATTTGAATAAATTATACTATCTAAATATATATTATACAATATATTTATGTATCGAAAAAATAACTAATTTAATTTTTTTTTATTTCCGAACGACCACTTTTTCAGTTTCTCTTCTATCTTCTTTAAACTACACTTTCAAAAGTAAAAAATATTCAAAACTCTTCATCTTTCATTTTTTTTTTATATAATTTTATTCTTTTAAAAAATAATATATTAAAATTAATTTTTAAGTCTTGAGGTAAAGAGAGAGGAGGAAAAGGATGAAGGAGTGGGAGTTGCGGTAATGTCGCCTCCATGGATGAGAGCTCACCATTCTACAAAGAACACTCATAGAAAAGAAAGAATTGTTTCATTATTTTTTTTTCTAATTTTTTGGAAGTCGATGTTTGGACGAAAATAGATATTTGTAATTCTTTTGAAGGACATGATTTTTTTTTTTTTTTTTGAGAAAAAGTAAAAGCTATAGTAATTTTTTCGTAAAATTTGTAAAAAGATAATTTAATTTTTCTTTGCGAGAAAAATGAAATACTTTGTTTCTGTTTTTTTTTTTTTTTTTTTTTTTCTTCATTGTACTTTCCTGGAAATCAAAGGATTTCTTAGTTTTATAAAAAAGGTTCTTGGAATTTATTTTTTTTTTTCAAAATTCATGGGATTTGTTTTTTTTTTTTTGAAAACAAAAATTATGGAAAATAGATTTTCCACATATATGAGGAAAAACGATAAGAGGAAGAACGTCTAATCGCTCAAGCTCATCTGAGAGATTTCCAATCTCTCGAGAATGTTAGCGTTTTCGATTAATCCAGTCTCATCCATCCCTATTATATTTGAGAAATAGTTATTTCATTTCAAAATTTTCGTCCTTCGTGATCCGTCACATTGAACACTAAAAAACCAAAAATATCAAAAAAAAATTATATTAATTAAATTACATTTCATATTTAGAATATATATATATATATATATATATATATATATATGACTTTTAAAAAAAAAACAGTTCTTTTTACTATCCTTACCATACATAAATCAACCACAATCTGAAAAAATATATGGGTTTACCGTCCATAAACCAACCACAGTATAAAAAAAATGTAAACGTTGGTGATGATAAAGATTCAAATAAGTAATCACTGACTACTTCAAAAGGAGTTCCATGCATGTTGAAACTAGCCAACTAACTAAAAGAAAATTAAAAAGAAATTAGTATTAATTTTTTTAAAAAAGTAATATTGTTTTTGGTGATTTTTGCAAGCTTTGCTCGCGCATCTTTTCGGGGCGACGACGGTTGCGTAGTTGAAGGAGCTCCGGATGGCAATCGGAGCAACGACGGGCGCGAAGTCCGCGAAGCTCCACCAGCGCACCGTAGATCGATCCGGATAGTAAAAAAGTGAAAAAATTAAATTAGCAAAGTCTAATCCTATAGAATAATTTTTTTTAGCATGACTTTAAATTTAACCAAATTTCTTTTAGCATGCCAAAGACACGAACAAGGACGCATTAGAACCGTATAAAATCAGTAATCATTTAAACTATTTCAAGTAGAGTCTCATACATGTTGGAACTAACAAACTAATTAAGAGAAAATTTAAAAAATAAGATTAGTATTAATTTTTTTTTTAAAGTAATTTTTTTTTTTTTTTCGTGATTTTTGCAAGTTCTGCCCGCGCATTTTTTTGGGGCGACTACGATGGCGAAGTTGACGGAGCTCTGGATGGCGATCGGAGCCACGACGGAACTCTGCCCGCGCACCGTAGATAGGATCGGATAGTAAAAAGGTGATAAAATTAAATTAGCTAAAAAGTGAAAAAATTAAATTAGTTAAATCTGACGTATAAGATAATTTCTTTTAGCAGGATTTTGAATTTAATTAAATTTTTTTAGCATGTCAAAGACAGCAACAATAAGGACACATTATAAAATCCAATATTCAAAATTAATTGGGTGGTTGTGGAGGATCGGGATGGTGCGGTCACACACGGCTCAGGCGGAAATGTCGCGGTTCTAATAGTGGTCGAAGTCGGGGAAGCGGAGACGACGGGCGAGGATGCCAGTGGCTACGAAAACGGTGGAGGTGGAGAGGAGGGGAATCGATAATCCGAATTATGAACTCAAGCTATTAGCTCTGAAATTTTCATAACATTTAAAAAATTATCGATAAGAACGCATTTCTATCGAATCAAATAAATCCATATTTACCTCTAAGAGTTATAATTCATATTCCTATATAAAAAAAAAAAAAAAATTTGAAAAACTAAAAAATAAACGTAATCATTCTGCAAGAAAATACAAATCTAAATGAAACTGCAAACATAAATACCCAAAAATAGCATATATATATATATATATATATTTGTACAGAAAAAAAAGAGTTGAAAAATAAAAGAGAATATAAAAATGCAACCTTAGCAACTTTGAATATTTTCTCAGATTTGTCAAAGGTGAAAAAGCTCTTCTTCTCAACGGAGATCGTATTTTTTATCACGGTGGTGACACGGCGGCTCAACGGTGGAGACAGAGAGGACGTGGAAGGAGCAGGAGGCGAAGTCGACGGAGGTGTCGGACTCGGTGAGGATGGCGATCGGGACGACGACGGTAGCGAAGTCGACGGAGTTCTGGATGGCGATCGGGGCGACGACGGTTGCGAAGTAGACGGAGCTCCGCCCGCGCAATGTAAATTGCGATCGTGTGGCCGGGGAAGAGAGAGAGAGAGAGGGGGACCGACTGAGGGGGAGACCGGTCAAGCCGGTAATAATCCCTTAGAACACAACATGAGAGGGAATGAGAGAGATGAAAGGGAAAGGGAGAGAGAGAAAGAGAGATAGAAAGAGAGAGAGCGGGGGGAGGGGCGAATCACAGATATTTTTAGAATAGGAGATATTTTGGTACGGTAGGATTTTTGGGATAGGAGATATTTTAACGTAGAAGAGAGAGGAGGGGGAGGAGGATCTCAATTAATATTAATATATCTATAAATATGTATAAATATAGATATAGATAGATGTAGGGCGGAAAACAAAAGCATATGCATAGCCACACATGAGCACGCATCCCGATCGCCTTGCTCAGTCAGCATCGATCTCTTCGGTCCCAACAATTCCAAAAACTCTCTCTCTCTCTCTCTCTCTCTCTCTCTCTCTCTCTCTCTCAACAGCATTGGATTACGTGGAATTCTTGTACATAACGTGACATATGATGATCGTAGGTAGCAACTGGGGAAGGCACTGACAAAGTACCTGTACAAAGTCCGTTCATTAATCTTATGGGGCCTTCTTGGAGCGACGCGCATACATTGTATGGTATACAGTATGAATGAAATTAGCCACATGTTCTCCTAATCTGTAACATATTAATAGTTCTAAATAAATTGGAAGTGAAAGGGATCACACGAGGAAGGTCGACGAAGCTTTTTCTATATATTATATACAAATTTTATAATTATATTCTTTATTTCTAGCCTTGTATTTTTCATTTTATTTATAATTTAAACCTTTATTTATATCTTCCATTCTATTTATAATTTTATTATTACTTAGTTCTAAATTGGAAGTGAAAGAGATAGGATGATATATATGGCACTAATTCTTTATGTGTAAAAAGGATTATTATTATTATTATTATTATTTTACCGGCCGCATGCATGTATAATACTAAAAGGAGATGAGATAAACTTAGTCCGCTTGACAAGGAAAAAAATAATAATGTTCTTCGTGAAAATTAATTTGTAGATCCACCAAAACTATAATACGATCCAAAATTTTACCCTCTATTCTCTGAGTTTATTTGGCGCATGTTTAAGCCGCCTTGAGAGAAAAAATATTATTAATTAACTGTAAAAAATTAATTATATTAACTGGACACTCCATTTATGTAAATACGATATTCGAATTCTATTATAAATTAAAGTTTAAAATTTTATTAAATGTTTTAATACAAATATTTCTAACTTCTACAATTTTTTAATACAAATATTTATTAAATTTTAGAAGTTAGGAACAATTTCAGTTCAAAATAACTAAAATAAATTTTTTTAAAAAATTAATCCATCAAATTTTATTTTATTTTATTTTTTGACTGCGTCACTATTCAACTTATCTGATCAGCTAGGATCAGTTGGCAAACTTTAGGTTCTATATACAGGGTTTAGTTTGGAAGAGATTGGGCAATAATATTAGATCGGGTAATAATTAAGATGATGCTGAACATTTATTTATTTATTTATTTTTATTTTGTTGAGAGAGAGAGAGAGAGAGATAGTGTGTTATTTGCTTTGTTGATTTTTAAAATAATTTTAGTTGAAAATGTAAAATAATTAATTTTTGAACTCAAAATATTAAATATAATCTTATTAAATTTTTTACCATTTGTACTAAAAAGTGTTGTTGATGTTAAACACTTTTTTTTTTTTTTTAATTAAGTGCACTAGCTGTGGTTCGAATCATCAACGTATATATGTTGACCCATTCATGCAATTCATATACGCCGTTCTCAATATTGTACGGATGCTGTAATTAATAGCCATAAATTAAACCTGAATTATGTACTGTCTATGGGGAGTTTCTCCACTAATCAAATTAATTAAAAATAATCACGTCATGACCAAATCAAGGAAACGTGTGCAAGTTTTATTAGCTTGTGTTACGTTTTGCCGCATCATTCTGACTATAATATTAATAGAAATAATTATTTGTGTAACCCTGAAATCTGAAAAATATTTGATTTATTCCTCTTATTTTTTTCATTCCAATATACCCTTCATACGTTCTACCGTTATTAAAAATACCCCTACCGTTTTCCTTTGTTAAGTTAACTAGGGTTAAACTAGAGTTAAATAATAATCGGAGTTCTTCAAATTATTAATTAATTTTTTGTATCTTCTACGGTGATTTGACTAGTTAATTCGTTTATTTTGATTTTACAATATTAGCAGTAAATAATTTATAAATATTTAACTCTGATATACCTTTGTTAATATTTAACTTTGATCAATTCCTTATTTGCACCCTAACTTTAACTTTTGGTGGGTTCAGAGATTTTTAGTTTTTTTAGTTTTTTGTTTTTTGTTTTGTTTTTTTTTTTTAAAAATTATGTTGTTATTATTATTTATAAAAAAATTGTATTTATACATCCCAAAATATATGTGTAGATTTTACATTTTTAATTCTATACTTTATAAAAATTCAAATAAACTATAGTTAAAAAAATTAATATAAAAATAAAAAAATGATGATTTTTAAATAAAAAGTGATATAAATGTATACCCTATATATATAGCATTGCTCTAGTATCCCGTTAAGTTTTCTTTTAATAAAAGAAGTGCACAGATAAATTCTTTAAAATTTGATTCATTATAGTTAAAACATATATATTAGGAGGATCATGCACGTAAATTTTTACAATATTCGAAATAGAAAACTAGAAAATAATGGAACATGACATTGAGGTATTTTTTTTTTTTTTTTTGTTTCCCTCCGATCGAAATAAGGTAGGATTAAAATAAAAAAATATACATTAGCTGGTCTAGACTATAAATTATTTTGATTTAACTAATTTATTTTAAATTATTTAAATTTTAATTGTTACTTGTATTTGATCTTTTGATTTATTTTTTAATTCAGAATTTGAAGGTTATATTGCAAAGCTTGATTTGAATATTTTATATAATTTACGTGGATAAAATTTTATTAAAATATTTGATGCATTTAAATTTTCTTATAGAGAAGCCATATCAAATAACTTAATTTAAATAAAATTAAAAATTAAATATAAAATATAAATATTTTATTACAGTTCAGTAAATGCTATTTGTACACTCAATTATGGATGTATATCTTACGCTCCCATCCATTCAAGGCTGAGGGATTTTTTCATCCATCACATTAAGTGATGGATGAAATTTATTCCATCTTTGAATAGATGGGGTGTAAGATATATATATTTTTTGGATTGTATAGTTAATTTTTTTCATATTTTTATCAGAAATAAAAATTTTAAAAAAAGTTTTATTGCACAATATTGTCTAGTCGAGGCCTCCAGGGCGTGACTCGGCATTTTCACATCATCACGCTTTTAAACGGCTGACGGTCTCCTTCAGAATTCAGACGGCGGAATGCGCGACTCGACAGGCCAGTCTACTGTAGCCGCCGGCGCCGCGCATGAAAGCGACGTCACTCACTCATTTCATTCATCAGCACCTGCTTTGTATCGTTACCCAACGGAGGGGCTTTGCTACCCATACACCTCAAAAGGGGGTGTATGATGCACACCCCATCCATTCAAGGATGGGGCTTTCTTTATTGGTCACTTCGATGTGATCAGTGAAATTCACTCTATCCTAAAATGCGTGGGGGTGTAAGATGTACACCCCGTCAGGGGTGTACACTTATATTTACCCCCCAACGGAGCCGTGAGTTCAAGAGAAAATGACGTCACCTCTACTGTTCTGTTTGTCCGCTAGTAGTAACGTGTATACTGAGAGGGAAAAGCCGGACAGGGCAAACTCAAAACAAGTGATATAACAATAACCTCACGAGCGAAGCCACTGTATCAGTTTAATTAAACTTTTTACTTAATACGTACAAAGAACAAAATTATTATATTATTAGTAACATCAAATTGTTAACATTATTATACTTTTGGTCTTAGATGAAAATATGTCCGATTAAAATGCTAGTAATCTTCTATAATTTAGTAGGTAGTCGGTGAAAATGTATAATTTGTTAGGAAAAATAATCGCACTAAACTTTGATTGTGACTAAATAATCTAACTAGTTTACATTTAAATTTGAAAAACAGAACTTACCTTTCATCGCTATAAAAATACCAGAAATTGTAGAAGAATGAAACCACAATAAATTTATCCGGAAGCGTGCGAGGCACTGCCCTAAGGCGTATTTCCGTCCTTCGTGCGGATTAATCGGAGATACCACCCCAAGGTACGACCGGAACTCCCCTTCCTACGAGCACGACCGCGGAAGAGGTTGACGAAGTTTCTTTCAACACCCGATAAAAAGATAAAATAAAAACAATAAAATAAAATCTCTCAAAAAACGAATTTTTCTCTTTCACTATTTTCTCTTTAATGTAAAAACCAACTCTGCTTTTCTCTTGTTGTATTTTTTCTATGCATGCAGAGAAGAGATATTTATAGAGTAAATAAAAGGTGAACGTTGGATACGTTTTGAGAGCAACATAAATGGCATTAAGTGCCATTCATTTACAACGTATCCAATAAATACATAATTAAATAAAATTAATAAACAAAATTAAAAATTAAAGAGAGTAAATTAATTAGTAAATAAGAATTAGTAAGAACATTATTGTTGAGGGTTTTAGGAATTTTGATTTTTATTCCAACAATCCCCCACAAAAATCAAAATTTCGAAATAAGATTAAACTCAAACATAAAACAAAATAAAATAAGATTATCGGGTGTTTATACTATGTAATAGGTAAGGTGTCTTTAAGAGACTTAACCTCACTTAGTGTAAGCAATTTTCATCAGAAGGAATCGGAGTGAACCAGGTCTTGAACTACGTTCCTTTCACCCTGACTTCAACTGCCACACACACAGTACAGAATTCTCCGTCGCGAGTCTGTGCGTTAAAGGCCATGCACAGTACCTTGATTTTTCATAAGAATTTCTATGGACAGCCCACATCTCATAGTCGCGGCCTTATACGAATATTCTTATATAGGTGGTATCCTCCAAAGATGTGTGTAGAGTCACATCTTGCGAAAATTATCGCCTCGGATTCCATTAAGAGCTGTAAGCTCAACCTCAACCACTACACAGAGCACAACTCATCATATGGATGGAATTGGAACTAAAGTTCCTTTGAATAAACTGTAGAAAGTGCTCTTTGGCCAACCTGACAGCTTGTTTTTACCACATTGAACCTTCTTCAAGGGATCTCCTATCACAAAGGTTGGGTTCCCACTGCAGGAAGGCCCTTTATGGGCAAAATCCCATCCCCCTCGATGACTCTAGGACCTTAGTCCTATTCAGGTCTTTCGTCAAACAATCTGCAAGATTCTGTTCAGATCTGATAACACTCAAAGAAATAATATCATAAGAAGTTAGTCATCTAACAGATTTTTTGTTTCAATTTAATATGTAGACTAGTCTTCGAATTTTTTTTTATTTTCTTTTTATAAAAATTAATTACAGTTCGAAAATAATAGGGGATGCAACAAGAGGACTTCCCAAAGGTCAGCCATCTTAGTACTACTCTCGCCCAAGCACACTTAACTGCGGAGTTCTGATGGGATCCGGTGCTTTAGTACTGGTATGATCGCATCCATAATTAAAATAGTATACTTTTACTATCAGATAATAATAATTAAACAGTATTTTTTTTTTTCTTCTATGTAGCTAGAAACAGAAAATAAATGCAATCAAATAAAATATGTAAGCTGCAGAACAATATAAAAAACTAAACTACTTTAACATATATAAAGTAGGCTTTGTGCTTATTGGTTATGTGTCTTTACCTTAAGACTAAGGTTGCAGGTTCAAACACCATCTAAACAATTTTAGAACTAATTTACTGTAATAGTTATTTTCTCTTTTTCTTTTCGAAGCTATCTTTTTCTTTTTTCAAAACTAAAACAGAAAAATATGCTTTTATATATATTACTGTAGCTATTATTATTATTATTATTTTTTAAAGCTACAGAAAATAGTAAATAAACTTTTATATATATATATATATATATATATATATATATATTAGAGTAATTTTTTTTTTTAATTTATTTATTTTACTGTAGCTAAAATGAAAACAGTAAAAATAATTTTAAAGAGAGAGCAAATAAATCACTATAATCTATATGCAATTAAAAGTTTAAAATGCTAATTCTAATATGTTTAATTTTGAATATTAAACATACTAATAAGTTGACAACAAAATTATATGTAATATGCAATATTTTTCAGATTAGCACTCGTTAGATTTAATCACAAACAAATCGGATATACGCCTTAGACTGTTAGGAAAAATAATCGCACTAAACTTTGATTGTGACTAAATTATCTAACTAGTTTACATTTAAATTTGAAAAACAGAACTTACCTTTCATCGCTATAAAAATACCAGAAATTGTAGAAGAATGAAACCACAATAAATTTATCCGGAAGCGTGGGAGGCACTGCCCTAAGGCGTATTTCCGTCCTTCGTGCGGATTAATCGGAGATACCACCCCAAGGTACGACCGGAACTCCCCTTCCTACGAGCACGACCGCGGAAGAGGTTGACGAAGTTTCTTTCAACACCCGATAAGAAGATAAAATAAAAACAATAAAATAAAATCTCTCAAAAAACGAATTTTTCTCTTTCACTATTTTCTCTTTAATGTAAAAACCAACTCTGCTTTTCTCTTGTTGTATTTTTTCTATGCATGCAGAGAAGAGATATTTATAGAGTAAATAAAAGGTGAACGTTGGATACGTTTTGAGAGCAACATAAATGGCATTAAGTGCCATTCATTTACAACGTATCCAATAAATACATAATTAAATAAAATTAATAAACAAAATTAAAAATTAAAGAGAGTAAATTAATTAGTAAATAAGAATTAGTAAGAACATTATTGTTGAGGGTTTTAGGAATTTTGATTTTTATTCCAACATAATTTAAGAATAAATCTAAAGATAAAAAATTTGATTATATCAAATAATTTTATTAATAATATATAAAAATAATATTATGAGATATATTTAGAGTGCGTTTGATTTCATAAAAAATTATGAAAAATAATTTTTAGTGATAATTTTTTTTCCGGAGGAAAAAGAGTTTTAAGCATTTTAGTAAATTAAAGAAAAAGAATTTTTCATCTATACTTTTTGATTTGTAGAAAAAAAAAAAGATACAAAATATTTTATATATATATATATATATATATATATTAGAGATAGAGAGAGAGAGAGAGAGAGAGAGAGAGAGAGAGAGAGAGAGAGAGAGAGAATTAGGCTAGAATACTATCGATAGCATCAAGCTATTATTACTATCAAGTTTTTAGCCGTTGGATGAAAAAATATGCGGTTGGGATTATAATGGTTCCCTAGGGTTTACTAGGTGATTGGTTGAATAGTAAAAATTTTAGGGGACCACTATAATCCCAACTGCATATTTTTTTATCCAACGGCTGAAAACTTGATAGCACCAATTGTTTGGTGCTATCGATAGTATTCTAGCCGGACTATATATATATATATATATATGCTAAAATATTATTGGTAGCATCAAGTAATTAATGCTATCAATTTTTTAACCTTAGATTAAGAGATGTGCGGTTACAATGATAGTGGTCCCATAAGGTTTAATGGGTGGTTGGTTGAATAGTAAAAATTTTAGGGACCACTATAATTTCAACTGTATTTTATTCAAGGTCTAGAAATTTGGTAGCACTAATTGTTTGATGCTATTGATAGTTCGATAGTATTTTAGTCAGACTATCTCTCCTTATATATATATATATATATATATATATATATATATATATATATATATATATATATATATATATATATATATAATTAGGCTGGAATACTATCGATAGCACCAAGTCATTGGTGCTATCAAGTTTTTAGCCGTTAGATTAAAGAATGTGTGGATAAGATGATAGTGGTCCCCTAGGGTTTACTAGGTGGTTGGTTGAATAGTAAAAATTTTAGGGGACTACTATAATTCCAACCGCATATCTTTTCATCCGACGGTTGAAAACTTGATAGCACCAATTGTTTGGTGCTATCGATAGTATTTTAGCCGGACTCTCTCTCTCTCTCTCTCTCTCTCTATATATATATATATATAAAATTAATTAATAAGAGATATTTATATGGACCTCTTTCTCTCTATCTCTCTCTCTCTCTCTATATATATATATAAAATTAATAAAAGATATTTATCATGGACCTCTCTCTCATGTGGTGGAGGAGGCCACCCTTAGCTCGTGGACTGCCTAAAAGCATTATCGTGAGCGATCGATACTTTCCTATCATTGTTTTTGTTAGCATTTTATTTAATTTAATTTAATTTAATTTATTTATTTATTTATTTATTTATTTTTTTGCCGCTCACTTGCAAAAAAACGAAAAGAGAAATTTTCATTCAAATGCGTAAAAATATTTATCAGTTTTTTTTTTACATCAAATCAAACAATCAACAAATTATTTTTAAATAAAAAATATTTTTTTCAATTACTTTTACTCAAATCAAATTATTAAAGAAAATACTTTTTGTAATTTTTTTAAAAATATACATTTTATATTTTATCTATATAAAAATAAAATAAAATTTTCTGATCATATTAAAATAATTAATAATTTTTTTTTATTTTCAAATAAATAAAATATATATCGGATATTTCAAAATAGAATATATGTGTGGCATTCCTCAATCACCGAACACACGTTTAGCGTTCCCACACGACAAAATCGTGCCCTTGAGTCCACACCACCACACGATCTGCCAAACAGCACACATCCAATAAATCGACCGTTCAAGCGCCGTCTGTAGCTCCGATCCGCTAGCGGGTGCCAGGTAATTAATTAGCAATTTGGCGGTGATCCGTTAGTGTGTTTGGTGTTTGTGTGTTTGGCGTTTGTGCTCGTGCAGGAGATCTGCCGAAACCTTCCCCAAATGGATTGGGATGAAGTCGGTAGTAGGGGAGAGCAGTATGCAGAGTTTAATTAGACGAGACGAATACTTTTCCCCGCTAATTAATAACTTTATTCTTATATAGAAATATTATTATATATTATTTTATTTATAAATATATACCAGCCACCAAGTCCTTATAAATTAACCAATTACGCTAGACTAGATGCTACCTAGGATAGTTGTTTAAAGAATTAATGACTAGTATTAAAATACTAATTACTTTATATTTATTGTTGAATTCATTTAAAAAATAAATAAGATGGAAAGAAATAGCTTGATAATTTTTTTTCTTGTTAACAAAAAAATGTGTTTGTTTTTAAAATTTACGGACGAAAATATAATACTTGGATGATGAGAATTAATTACAAAGAGATTTTATGGAAAATTATTATTTAAAGCAGTTGATTATCAATTATAGTGTTGTTCAAGAGTCTAGAGATTCGAAATTTTGAGTGTATCGTTCACAAGCCTTCGGGTTCAGAAATGGGGTTGAGTTTGCTGCTGTAATTCAACCCATTCCCAGGGAACGGTTTGGGGTACACACGGTGCGTGCATGCCGGAAGAGTCCAGTTAATTATCCGAGTCGCCATGCAAATGGTGGATTCGTTACTCAGTAGTAGTTTGCCTAGTCGGCGGTGGAGGATAGCCGCAGAAACAGTAAATTTACTAAATCGAAAGATTAGATTGTTTCATATTAATTAATGCTAAAGTGCTGTGTATTCTGACTCCTCTACGTACTACAATATATATATATATATTTGTAACTCTGTATTAGTAAAGCCCCTAAACTCGTTTATTAGACTGTCATCTATCCCTTCCTATCCATCCATGTCACACCCCGCTCAGCGCAAACCCCCGGACCCTTCGGTGTCACGGTCGCATGCCACCCACATGTTCCCCACATGTCAGCCTCGCCGCGGCCGTGACATACCACCGTTGCAACTTGTTTCGCAGGCGCCGCCCCCACGCCCCACCCCACAATTCAGTCAATCTTTAGTAGAAGATTCAAATTATATATATATATATATATATATTTATTTATTTATTTATTTAATAAATAAAATAATTTTTTATTTATTATTTAAATATAGTAAAATTATAATATTTCAACTGTTGAATAAATCGGACGTAAAATGTACTTTAGATAAACGGGGTTCGTGAGAAAAGGTTCATCACGAGATGCACAATGCACTGCACCGCCCACTGGCAGAGCCATGCACGTCTGTCCCACCCTGCGTACGCCCGCACGGGTAAATTTCTACGCGACGAGCCAGATCATCGCCACGTCATCGCCCTCTCTGATAGGTCCCAACGACGGACGGCGCTGATGGGGCGGATCACCGCAGCACTCTTAATTTGTGGGCGATGGCACATACATACAGTGACATCTCGGGGGTATTCTAGCTGTTGCGAGATTATATCTCACAGCATTCAGTACGAATTTTGGCACTTACGCCACTCCCCTTTCCTCTTATGTTTTGGGGACTAATTTAACCCTACCAGGGTTAGGATTTCTTAACCCTACCACCCAAGGGTTAGTTTCGGGCCTTTAAAAGGCGGTGCGGAGCGCTCCTCCTTCCTCACCCATTTCCATCGTCATTCCTCTCCTCTCCTCTACGAAATCTCGAGCTCATTACTGTGCTGTATTCCTCTCCATTGCATGATCGCTGCTCCCATCTTCTTCTCCTTGTTCGTCTTTTAATTTTTTTTCGCGTAATTTTGGTGGCGACTTCTTCGCTATTCATCTAGGTACGTAAGGCCGTAATTTCGATCACAATTTCTTGATAATTAACAGGATCTCATTTGGTTTGGAATTGATCGAATTGGGGATCGATCGTAGATTCGCAGGTAGGGTTTTCGGGAAATTAATCAACTAAGAAGGATGGCGGCGGAGAACGCGGATTTCAGCTTCGCGAACGGGGTTGTGGTGGCCCGTAACGGGCTGCCGCGGATCCAAACGCGCGGCGGCGACGCGAATTCGAAGAAAGAGGAGGATAACAACGACGGGATCTGCCACGACGACAGCGGCCCCCCCGTGAAGGCGCAGACGATCGACGAGCTCCACTCGCTGCAGCGGAAGCGTTCGGCCCCCACCACCCCCATCAAGGGCGGCGGCGACGCGAAATCGAAGAAAGAGGAGGATAACGACAACGGGATCTGCTACGACGACAGCGGCCGCCCCGTGAAGGCGCAGACGATCGACGAGCTCCACTCGCTGCAGCGGAAGCGTTCGGCCCCCACCACCCCCATCAAGGGCGGCTCCGGCGCCGCCGCAACAGCCGCGTTCGCCACCATCTCCGAGGACGAGCGCCAGCAGCTCCAGCTCCAATCCATCAGGTCTTTACGTCTCCTCTTTTATCATTCAAAATCCATTTTAACCCCCTTTTTTTTCTTCTCTTTATTATTTTTTTTCTTTTTATTTTATTTTATTTTTAAAAATATACCATATTTAATAGATCTACATATTAATCATCTACTAATTAGTTTACTTAGTGATGGGTGGTTATTTAATAATGTTTAATTCACGAGAAATGCGTGGAAAGAGAACGGGTGGGACATATGAGGACGGTGACGGCGGGAGAACCGTCCGACGGATTTGTTTTGATATGGGACGGATGCATCAGAACCGTAGGTTTTTCAGTAGATTTTGTAGGTTCTTTGTTGGGCAGCAGCATAAACAAGATCGAGCGGATTAAGAAATAATAATAAATAAATAAATAAATAAAAGTTACTTTTATATATAATAAACAGTTTGTTTTAATCCTACGAAATAAAATAAAATAAAATAAAATAAGCGAGTTATTCTCGTTTATATATCCCATACAGAGAAATAAATGATTTTGGTACAAGAAAGAAACAATATATCTTCTTTAGACAATTAATTAAGAACAAAAGTATAATATTTGTAAACATTATAGAAATATTTCAGCTAAAAGTAAAATTACCAATATTAATGTTTTAAGTTGAAAAGGCAAAAAAGAACTATAAATCAAACCTCTTGCCAATACAAATGAAAGTGTCGAAACTGGGCTTCATTTATTTTGATATTAGCATTTAATGATTTTTTATTTAAAATATTCACTGGATTGATGATATATATAAACAGCTCTAAGTAGTAGTCTTTTTTTTATTTATATTATTATTTTTCCTTAAAATAGAGTTTTTCTCAAATTTACTTTTGGACCCTCTAGGGTTAATTTGTCTTTATTATTTAGTTATCTACTTTATTTGGAAGTGAAAATGTTTATTCTTTACAAATTTATTTTTGTTGTTTTACAAAATAATATATTTAGCTAGATATTTTTCTATCTACGTTACGTTGTCAATTATTAGTTGGATCTAGATGGATCGTATATTTGGGAGGGCTGAAATGCTAAATTCAGAACTCAGAAGGGCTAATGTCTTATAATCCTTCATCCTAGTGCAATAATATTCTAACCTTCTTTGTAAGGGCTATAAATTTTCTGACGAATGCTAAATTTGTAACCAACGACTATAATCTCTATTCCTTGTTCCTGGGCCTCCTAAAATTATTCAAACTCTTTTTTTTTTTTTTATTTTTAGTGTTAGGAGATAAAACTAATAATACAAGTTGAAAATAATCGGTCCCTGGTTTATTTTTAAGGGTAATATCAAATCTCCAACTCACTCTGTGTAAAAGTTTTTTTATATCTACTTTATCATTTGTTTGATTAAAAATTATAAAACAAAGGTTAGCAAATCCTAAAATTAAAACCTTTAGACAGGGATTGTAGAGGTTATGAGTTACAGGCCTTTTAGTTGTCGACTTTGCGTTTTTTTTTTTTTTTTTTTTTTTTTTTTTTTTACCGCCGGTGTCACCATAGTCCAAACCTCCTAATATAATATTTTAAAAAGAGCACGTGTCCTGCACGAGCCATCCTATAGTAGTTGTTGCCAGGTCAATTGTAGTAGACACGAGAGGTCAAACAGCAGATTGGTTTTCATTGACTCAGTTTCACAGGGTGATGAATTCATTTAGAATGTAAAATCGTAAAAAAAAAAAAAAAAATTGATGAAAAAAATATTTTATATTTTGTAATGTTTGGTTTGTAGGAAAAAAGGTTTTCTATCAACATTTGTTTGGTTGAAAGGAAAAAAATATATATTTTTTTTGATTCGGTGGAAAAAAAATAAATGAAGAAAGTTTTTTGAAGCTTGCGTTTTTGTTTTCCGCCGAAAATTGGCGGAAAATAAAAACACATTATTTTTCTTAAATCAGTAAAAATAATTTTTTGAAAAAAAGTTTTACGCCAAAACAAACACGAAAAATAATTTTTCAATCCGAAAAGTAATTTTCACTGCATTATACAGCGAACCAAACACACCCTTAGTGGTTGTGTCGCATTCTAAGTCGATGGGTCCACGGATGACCCAGTAGGCAAGATCGATGCGACGTCTTTGTTTGATATAACCCAGAGAGGAGTCAGGGAATCGGTAAATTCTTAGGCTGGTAATGCAATTGTAGGGTACCTACTTTAGCATTCGTAAAGGTTTTAAGTAGCAGAGGTTCCTTTGCGGTTGATACTCTCCTGGGCCTACCTGAGTCAAAGTGAACATAAAGTGAGCCTTGCCATTAAACACTCTCCTTTTTCTTTTCTTCTTGAACATTAAAAATTTGTCCACTTCTTTGCTCTTGAAAAATTATTTGCCCTTGTCTGGAAGAAAACTTTACTCAATGCCAGCCAGTTGTTCTTCTTTTTTTCTTTTTTTTTTTCTTATTCCTTTTTTTTTTTTTATATTTGTAACAAGCCATAGGCTTGCATGCACCAACATGTTCAAGCTCTTATGTGTTACTTAATATGAAATCCATCAGTTTTTTAAGGATACCAGACCTACAGTTATTCTACATAGAATTTACAACATCTAATCAAATATTTTCACATTGCATAAGGATACAAATTATATTTTCAACATCATTTGACTATGAAATTTCTCTTTTAACCCTCAATAGACTTTCTTCTATCTACTTTCTTCTATCTTGCATGGCATAATATGATTGGTTTGTGGTATATTATATGTGGTGTAACTATTACAATAAGAATACCGTTCTTATGTAGTACAGATTAGTGATATTGACATAAATAATCTAGAGGTATTACTTTGATTTATGCATGTATTTCAAGGTGCCATGAATTTGCTAATACGTCTATAATATTGTAGAATAACCCGCAATGGGAATCCAAAGGATTTTCGTATGCATTGGGTGGAAATTTTTGGAAGCGCTGTTCTGTTTTTTTAAGTAGAATATTATTTTCATAAGCTCTTGATTTATTAGTATACATAGTACTAAAGTTTTTGACTAGTTCATGCATATAAGTTAAGAGCGTTATATATATTAGCCAATATTTCAACAGTTAATAAAAATAAAATTCTTGAGAACTTATTAACTTGATTCCAAGTGCTAAATTTATATCAGTTGGTTTACATTATTGTATTTTATGTTGACAGTGCATCATTGGCGTCACTGACCCGGGAGACGGGGCCCAATGTGGTGAAAGGTGATACAGCAAGAAAGGCCTCGACCACACCCAAGGAAGGTGCTGCGCATCTCCACCAGTACTTCACGCCCACCATCAATGTCACCGACAGTTCCCTCAAGTCCACCCATGTCTTCTACAACCTCTCCCCTGCTGGTATGCATGCCTCTTTTATCTTTTATACGATTGCAGCTTCCAATCATTATGTTTAGTTGGTAACATTGTATGTATACCCCTTAACTATGTGAGAAATTTTTGCCGACAACCCACTGCATCCATTGCATCCTGCTGTCCGCCCATTATATCTCATGCTTCAATTCCACCATTTATTATTCGCAACGAATTTGTTTGTGGTGGTTGGATGGCGGAGATCGCAGTATGAGATGTGATGGGGGATTCGAGGATTATGGAAGTAATGGATGCAAAAAACAGTTTCCTCTCAACTATGGACTATGTTGACCCCAGAATTTCTTGGATCTGACAACCCCTCTACATTCGGCTTTTTGATTTTCTCTAATTCAGTCTGTTGAGCTCAGAATTTCGTTTAAATCAATGGCTCTATTATCTATTCGACAGACGAGCTAATAGGATCATCAAATTTGATAGTATTATTGTTTAATTTATTGAAATAACCAATTTTCTTAGTTAAAATCTCTGGTGTCTTCTCTAAAAAAGAAAAAAAAAAAAAATCTCGGGTAAAAGTTGAGGGTTATTAATCAGAAAATATTGAAATCCCATGGGCCTATTTTGAAATGTTCTATAGTTGAGAGCTTCTCCATACACTTTTACTGTTTTGTTAGGATGTTACTCACCATTTATGTCCTTAAATATCCATGTTCATGTAGAATTGTATGAGCAAGCCATTAAGTATGAGAAGGGTTCATTCATTACATCCACTGGTGCATTGGCGACCTTGTCGGGAGCCAAGACGGGTCGTTCTCCGAGGGACAAGCGAGTCGTGACAGAGGACACCACGGTGGAAGAGCTCTGGTGGGGAAAGTAAGAACTCTCACTCACCATTTTTTTTTTATCATTGTCCTCGTTTGCAATTTTATTCATGTCTTCAAATCTTCAATCTTCTTTTTTGACCTGTATTTGTGTAGGGGCTCACCAAACATTGAGATGGATGAGCACACGTTTCTCACCAACCGAGAGAGGGCCGTTGATTATTTGAATTCTCTTGAGAAGGTATTAGTATTGCCATTGTATTCTGCCCTATCTTAATTTCCATCTATTGTACAACATTATCTAGGAAATTGGGTCTTTATTCTTTTGTATCTTACTAGTTGATTTCTAGTACAAATCTATTGTGGCTTGGAATTCCTTAATCATGTAGAGTATAAATAACTAAAACACCGCTTTTTTTAGATCGTCCTGTTAAAAAAGTTCTTTTAGGTCTCACCAAGAAAATCTGAATGAAATTGTTGGAGACTCATAGTGTCATTTAATTCAAATCCACTAGGTGGCATCATGGTCAAAATTGGCCTACACACACTGGGGAGTGCCGAGTATCAATGATTAGGATACTCTTTTATCTTGTTTCAAAAAAAAAAAAAAAAAAAAAAAAAAAAAAAAAAACTATGTTGTTAGTGGCTTAGGACCCACTAATCAAATATTAACTAGAGAATCAAGATATTGTTTCACCAATCCTTACTATGATGTAGTATGGTCTAAACATACATCTCTGTCAGTGGACCTATTCTCTTGTAATTTATGATCTATTGATTTCACTGTCACATGCACTTGGGTAAGATGCAGCTCAATGACATATGCCTCCAAAATTCATGATTGGCATGAAAATTCAGCGCACCTCGTCAAACCTCAGTCATTCTTTCAATATATGTTTCTAATTGAAATTGCGTTTATTGATAAATGACTATTCTATGTCTCTAAGATCCTGGCATTTTCTTCATGTGTGCTTCCCTCCCATTCATTATCCCCATTTAGATTCGCTCCATCACGCCAACTTTCCATGCTTGTAAGATTTGTATAGTGGGCACCGATGTCTTGAAAGACTAATTTGCTACTATGCTATTGCTTTTCTCATCAATTCCAAATGTTATGGGTATTCAAACATGAAAGTTAAAGTCAAGCAAATCTCTCTCTCTCTCTCCCTCTTTTTTTTTAGGTGTTTGTAAATGATCAATTCCTGAACTGGGACCCCGAGAACAAGATCAAAGTCCGGATTGTCTCGGCAAGGGCGTATCACTCACTCTTCATGCATAACATGTAAGCATTTATATGAAAAGCTTAAATTAATTCTCCAGCCCTGGCTCAGTACCGTGTCTCAGATAAGTCCATCCTGACGTTGCCTACATTATATTAACTAAAAATATTAGTTAAAATAGTAATACTCCTCTTGCCTTCCAGTGGGGATCAATATCTTGAGAATTGAGTGAAATACTTGGTACGTATAGCTGTTGTATGTACATGCGATAACTGGGTGGGTGACAGGTGTATCCGGCCCACGCCTGAAGAGCTAGAGAGCTTTGGTGATCCAGACTTCACAATATACAACGCGGGCCAGTTCCCGTGTAATCGTTACACACACTACATGACCTCCTCGACCAGCATAGACATTAACCTTGCGAGGAGGGAAATGGTTATCCTCGGCACACAATATGCAGGGGAGATGAAGAAGGGTCTTTTCAGTTTGATGCACTATCTCATGCCTAAAAGAGGAATCCTCTCCTTGCACTCTGGATGCAATATGGGCAAGGATGGTGACGTGGCACTCTTCTTTGGTTTATCAGGTAAGTTGAAATACGAAATGGATCAACAGATTGTGGTGCCCGTACCCACCTGCCCACCTGCATCCACACTTTTTCTTTTACCCTCTCAGCATTAAATCCTATTGATTATTGGTACCTCGATAATGAGTGTATGAATAGTGATGCTATAATCTTTTACCATACTTCTGTTATTGCTGAAACTTTCCATTTTTTATGTCTTTTCTAGGTACCGGAAAGACCACATTGTCCACGGATCATAATAGACTCTTAATCGGCGATGATGAGCATTGTTGGAGTGACAATGGTGTTTCGAACATTGAGGGTGGTTGTTATGCAAAATGCATAGGCTTGTCCCAGGAAAAGGAGCCTGATATCTGGAATGCCATTAAATTTGGAACTGGTGATTTTAAGTTGCTCTTTTGCTCTCTGTTACCCTTTTTGAATTAATTCCCTACCGGTTATTGTTCAGATCCCTTATGTACTTTTTGGTTGTCATTTAACAGTGTTGGAGAATGTGGTTTTCGATGAGCACACTCGTGAAGTGGATTACACGGATAATTCTGTCACAGGTAACACATTTTGATTCATCTCCAAATGTAGATCTTATTCATGATCTTAAAGCTAATGAATTCTCATCAAGGTGCTTTAGATGTTATTGAAGCTAAGAGTAATTTGTGTTTAACATGCAGAGAACACCCGGGCGGCTTATCCTATTGAATACATCCCTAATGCAAAGATCCCCTGTGTTGGGCCTCATCCTAAGAATGTTATTCTCTTAGCATGCGATGCCTTCGGCGTCCTACCACCTGTTAGCAAGCTGAATTTGCCTCAGACTATGTACCATTTCATCAGTGGCTACACTGCTCTGGTATACAGAAACACTTACATTATGTTTAACCGGTGAAATCTATTTTTATTGAAACTTAATTGGATCGGAGAAGAATGTCAAAGCTTCTTGATTATTCTATCCTGTTGGTCATGGTAAATATGTAGGTGGCTGGCACAGAGGATGGTATTAAGGAGCCGCAGGCTACTTTCTCAGCTTGCTTTGGGGCAGCATTCATTATGCTGCACCCTACCAGGTATGCGGCCATGCTTGCCGATAAGATGCAGAAGTATGGTGCAACAGGATGGCTCGTCAACACTGGCTGGTCTGGTGGAAGGTACCCATTTTAGATTTTGGCACGAGAAAAGGATTTCAGATTGATTAAAAAATTTAAGTCCTGGAATTTTGGCTCTGTTTGAGTTATGTTCTAGGAGGTTCAAAAACAATTTAATTTCTACAGTTTGATCTTTATGACAACAATAGAAGTCTTATGTGCCTATTATTTTGAGGATTTAAGTGTCCATCAGCACGAGTCATAACTGTACCGCATGATTCTGCGACACGGCACTTAAATCATTGTGCAAAGCAGGCGTCATCATTAAAGCTTGTAGGCATGACGGCTTTTTGGAGGTTTCAGTTTTATGATGATGCAGATTCTCTTTTTTTGGAAGAAAAATTGTGTAGCTTTTCTTGATTGTAGGCGCAGGTAGAGCTCAGTTGTTTCATAGAACAAATTTAGCTACTTAAATTATTAAAATTGAATATTCTATGTAGTGTAGTTTAGTGGAATCAGGATGAAACTTACAGGGACCAACATTTGCAAGTAACTCATGAATCTAATTGTTGTTAGTTGTTATCTCTTTTGACATGCACCATTCTCGCTTTCCTTTGTTCCAGGTATGGTGTGGGCAAGCGCATCAAGCTGCTGTATACGAGGAGGATCATTGATGCCATTCACTCTGGCATACTTCTCAAAGCCAACTACAAGAAAACTGATGTTTTTGGGCTGGAGATACCAACTGAGATTGAAGGCGTGCCATCAGAGATTCTCGACCCGATAAACACTGTAAGATGGCCTTTTCAGGAATGTATTTTTCAACAGGTAATTTTCTTGGCTTACTGTATGATGTGGGTGATTGTTGGTTGTTATGATGATAGTGGGAGGACAAGGCAGCATATCGGGAGACACTGCTGAAGCTGGCAGGGCTGTTCAAGAAGAACTTTGAGGTGTTTGCGACCTACAAGATCGGCGGCAAGGGTGGCACGCTCACCGATGAGATCCTCGCTGCTGGCCCAAACTTCTGAGGCATCGAATCCTCATCAAAATTAAGCGTAAGGAGAGGGTGAGGCATAAAAAGTGGAAGGACGCAATATGGTAATATGTTGTATAGTTTATGCTTGTTTCATCTGCAATGTCAATTTGGTTTGTTTGTATATTTATAATTGATTAGGAACAACATGCTGTGTGGGGGCATGGGATATGTCATATGAAATCAATGCGAGTTACGTTTTAATCAAAACGATCTCTCTCTCAATTCTGCGCCAGGCTTATCATAGTTGTTAGCGCGCTAATAAAACGACCTGCACGGTTGTCGGTACACGAATAATTCTCTTTACCTAGAAAATTATTTGTCCAAATGCTTTTTCGACTTTCATTTATTTTAATTCAAGTAATCAGCCATTTAAATTAATAATTTTATGAAAATTAATAATTTTATAAGCTATTCATTATTATTTACCAACGAAATTTATACTTTACTCAGTCGAAGTACAATCAGAAAGTTGAGTGAGGGGCTTATTTCCCCCCATCCATAGTTTTATGCTCATTTT
This sequence comes from Tillandsia fasciculata, assembly GCA_029168755.2. Lineage (NCBI taxonomy): Eukaryota > Viridiplantae > Streptophyta > Magnoliopsida > Poales > Bromeliaceae > Tillandsia > Tillandsia fasciculata. Next base: position 30,082,617 of record CM054934.1, on the reverse strand, counting down.
GGAAGTCGTTTCTGGTGGATATCATCTGCAGCAACTCTCAAAACAGAAAAACTTTAAACAATTATATGAGGAAAAAAAAAAAAAAAAAACAGGAAAGCATAGACGAGCCATTGATGCTGGAGCAACACAACGGCACACTAACATTTGAAGGACGGTTCTTTCTATACATGAGGCCCTTCTCAGAATGCTAAACTAAACATTTTGCTAGGACGTATGTTAGAATCCTTCTTCAGAAAAAGAGGGAAAAATTTGCAATGTTAGGAAAGTCAACCTACTGGTTAATAACAGCTTGACTAACTGCTCAAGGTGTCTTCTCAAACAATGATAAATCATCTGCGGCTCCCATAGCATTGAGTAAATTTATCCGTCTCTCATCAAAAGGTGACAGAATTTCGTTATTTCCATTTTCCGTGGTATTCCTATCCAGAGAATGCAGTCCCATCTCCCCTGGCAACGGTTCAGACTTCGTTCTTGATTGTTCGGGTTCTCTTTGGCTCTCCTCAGGCGGATGAGGTGATGATTTAGTTACAGTGACTTCTTTGGCTTTGATCTTGGCCTCAATGGCCCTGATCAAAGATGCTGCAGCCTTGGGAGGTACGACGCGCGCCCCGCATGCAATGGCAGTGGCATGAACTAAAGGGTTGGGCCCTCTATATCGGTCGGAGTGACCAGATGGGGCTAGATTCTGCGATAGAGAGACAGGTTGTTCCACAGGGCAAGAAGAGAGAGGGAGTGCTTCGACAGGGGTAGCCACAAGTGTGTAAGACCTGCCTGGTGTCGCATCTGATTCACCCACATTAAAAATATAATAATAATTAGAGTCATTAAGTAATTGCTGAAAAGCAGATAGTGCAAAATAGAGAGATGCTTGTTACGCAGGCTCCATAAACTAAGATAAGTCATGATGGTACATCAGCGATAGTATAGCACATGCATGCCCAAGTACCTTTGATAAAACTTCTACTTTTTTACAGGTTCTTTAGATATTTCATGTTTTCCCCATTTTCAAGAAAAGGTAACAGTGCATCATCCTTTAATCCCCCTTCTTGGCTCGGTTTTCCTAGAAGATTGGTGAAAATCAAGGAAAACAAGATCATGGTACATGCATGCAGAAATATTACAGTTCGAAAAATAAAAAAACTCTTGATAATGATTTAGTCATGAACTAAGTACTTGCATTCCTAACATGCCTTTTCCGGGTACTCCTCAAACAGAAATATTTCTTTTGCACCAAAATTTTAGGCACTATATAGTGCAAGTTGAACTTGGATAATGTTCTCACTCCCACAATATCATTGCTGCAAATAATACTAAAAGACCTAATTCTCTGGACATTATTCTGTATAGGCAAGCAAAACAATTTTAACAGGGTTAGAACTAGTCTGACAAGTGACAAAGTAGGCATACTTCTAAATTAACGATTTAATAAACCGGGAGAACTAATTTTAACTCTGCTGTATCAAATAACAACAATTGTCCCTGTAATTGATTCCCACTCTTATACTGAGCAGATATTTTCCTCAAATCTTGATCACCAAAAGCTTAGTAGTGTAAATGAATTATTGAAAAACCAAGGACAAAGTTGCTGATTTATTTACTCATGAATTTTAAAATAAACTTGAAAAGAATATAGGTTAAAAGTCATGATGGTAAATAGTGTTTTATCTTCAAAGCTTGACATTCATAAAGAGCTTTGAGAACCAACAGAATGGTATCCAGTAGACATTTAGTGGAAGTTTTCAAACACTCGGCTCATTCTGATCTCTGCCATTCTATGCTCAACATTACAGGTTCAAGTAAAACTATCACAAGACGAGTAAATTCAAAAATCCAACATTGATATGTCCTCACTTATCTCAAAAAAAAAAACATTTTATATCCTCAGTTCGTCACAGAACTTGAAACAGTTACTATGTGTGCATGGCCTACCAAGATTACAAATAAAGTTAATAAAATGAAGGTTATTAACCTATAGTATTAAAATGGGACAAAAAGGATAAGGATGGTAACCTGCACAAGCTGTTGGTAAGCTTCCCACAACAGGCATATACAGTGTGACTGGGAGTGCAGGAACAGCCACCATATTTGTTTTTGAAGGCCCGGAAATGCTTCTGTCGCTGCTCTGTATTATGCTGATCTGCCCATCGCCGGCTTCCTGCAAATGTAAAAAAAAATATTTTTGTTTATTTTTTTAAAAAAAGGCAATGCTCATAGATGTAATAACTAGAAACAGGTTTTGTAAAGGAAAAAAATATAATCAAGGAAAAGAAGGCCATGCAGAGGACCTTTTACAACTTGAAATGGCAAGTTACTAAGAGGTTTCTGAGATTATTTGCAGTATAAAGGTTAATGATTACTCGCAACAATTAAAGACTAATCATAAGCAGATTTCTACTAATAATCTTGAAATAAGGCTAATAAGCAATTTATTTGGATAACAATCAATCAGCATGAAGATAGCACATAAACTCAATACTTTACAAGTGTTAAAGGTAGAGATACCTGAGAATTCTGGGAAGATCCAGATCCATTAACATGCATATATTTATAAGTTGTCTGCACTTCCCTTTTGTTTTCTGTAGACAAATCCAAATCTTCAGATTGATCTCCACCTTGCCCTCCTGTAGATGATTGTGACACAAGAGATAAATAATTATTTAATTAGCAACAAAGTCAAATAAGTCTTTCGACCCATTAACTACTACGGGAGGTGAAATATACCATTTGAAGGAACATTTAGCATCATCGAGCCTTCAGTAGAACAATTAGATGAGCCTGAATTGCCTAAAAGATTCGATGGAATTAGCACAAGACTGACAGGCTGTTGCTGTAGAAGCTTGAGTTGCTGTTCTGTATTTGCCAGTTGGACCTCATTGGAACATTGTACCTCATTCAAAGATTTCCCTTGTGTCGTGTTAGTAAAGTTACTTCTGTGGGAAACAATAAAAGCTTGTTTCCTCAAAATCCCTCTTTTAGCTGCAGAAACCTTCTCCACTGCCTCTTTCAAAGCAGACATGGCGACATTGTAAATTTCTTCCGTCACCGAACCTTCTTGTGCGTATTTAATGGCTTCATGACATAACTGATTATACAGATCTGTTAGAGATTCATGAGAAGCACCACCTTGAGTCCCATAATAACATTCTCCTTCAATTTTTACGCCATTAGGCACTAGATTTTCATCTAGTGAATTGAATAGTTCTTTCCCAGAGCCAATATCCAACTGACCATACGGCACTTTATTTGTAGTTAGTAAATCATGGTTATGCTCCTTCTCGAACTTGGTCACCACCCATTTTCCAGAATTTACCTTCTTGACAATAATCATTGCTTTGCAACCAATTCTTGTTACCATTCTGGTGCGCTTGGCTTTTCCTTCATCTGCACTTATCTCCTTCTTCATCCTTATTTCTCGAAAACCTTCTTTAGAACAAACAATTTGGCGAGAAATAATAGAATTATCACGTCTTGACCGACAATACTTACTAATGCGTGCTCTAAAACCTGTATTTCTAGCATAGTTTATGTAGAACAACTTTGCCGCCTCTTCAGAATCAAATTCCATACCCTCAAATGGTTCTTGAATAGTATCGCCTACAATAAGGTATGGATTCCCAATCAAATCGTGATCAGGCTGAACTGACGTAATCTCCGCTTTTCTCGGAGGCACCGGCCCGTGGTTGTGTTCCTTCACAAATTTGGTAACTACCCATCTGCCAGGTTCAAACTGTTTAACCATAATCATTGCCTTGCAACCAACCCTAGTGACAGCTCGTTGCCTGTGTCTTTGCTCCTTCAAGAAGCCTTCATGGGCACGCACTTCACGAAAACCCTCTTTGGAACACACTAAGCTCCGAGAAATAATAGAGTTATCTCGCCTAGACCGGGTGTACCTACTGATGCGGATCCTAAAGCCAACATGTCGCGCATACGCACTGTAGAATGCCCTAGCAGCCTCTTCTGATTCAAACTCCATTCCTTCACATGGCTCCATGTCTGTGTCACTTTGCGATGCAACTAGTTTACCTCTATCGAGGTCAAGTGCTGATGAAGGTTCAATATCCATGGAAACCATGGAAACTTCCGTTTTGGCATCTTCCGACTCAATGTCAGCTTTGGCATCACTAGTGGTGCTAACTAGTTCGCCTTCCATTTCTGACATCCACTGCCATAAAGTGCACCAAAATTTAGGAAATAAAAATTATAGATCCACAAAACTGGTTGAAGAGAAAGGCAACATATTCATCCATGATTATTAATAATTGAATTTGCATATGTAATTAGCTTCGCAATAACTTGTTGGGAATTAAATATTGACGGATAAAATAATAAAAACATTGTTCGTGTTAGCAACGAGCGCACAAACCAAACAAAATCAATTAGCAATCACGACACAAAAATAAATCCAAAAATGTACGACAGAAAGATAACACACAGATTTACGTGAAAAATCCTTTGCAGGAAAAAAACTACGGGCGAAAGAGGAGAATTTCACTATGTCGAAAAGAGGGAATACAAAAGTTCTTATTCGTACTACTTCGCTCGATCTCTCTAGGGCAAACAAAAGAAAAAATTAGGATTTTTCCACCACAGACATCCATTTTTGTTTCTCAAAAATTTACCAAATTTGTCGTCGCACCGCGAGCCCATCGGCGAACCAGAACCCCAAAATCGAAGCGATTCTGATTTCGAGTCACATCTAACAGTTCATTCTCTGGTTGTTTCACATGGGATATCAATGCAAGAGTTCCCGAGATCGAATATCACGAGGCTCCTAATTTGGTTTAATTTTCTCCCATTTAATTTAAGTCCACATCTTGAGCTCAAATCCCAGACGTGAGAGAGAGAGTGTGTTGACAATAAGATATTAAAAATACCGGTATCCAATAGCTTACGTTTTTTAGAGTATGTAATAGTTTTACATTAAGAACATTTTGCAGTGAAAACATAATGTCTAAAGCAGAAAGGCAGATTTTTAGAATTAGATGCCAAAACTAAAATAAAATGATAGAAAATTTCAGATTGCAGACTCATAATGCATGCTTAAAAAATAAATATATCAACATTCCTTGCACGTGGACGCGCTAACATGTTGTAATCTTCCCAATGCATTGCAATAAGCAATAATTCAAAACTCCCTCATTAGGCCAAAAATAATTACAACTTGTAAAACTGATATCAAAAAAAAAATAAAGAATGGTATACTTTTTAAATTTTGGAAGACCTAAACCATATATGGGACGAACCCATCAACCAGTCCCCACCATTTTAGATACTCAAAAAGGGCAAACATTCCAACCAAAACCTACCTCCTTTATAAGGCAAACAGAAACATCAAAAAGCTACTTTTTGTGCCCGCATTAGCTACTCCAATGCTACTTTACAAGAAAGAACGCACTAAACTCATCCAAAAAAAAAAAACTTTGGGCGACTCAGTTTAGAGCCAATTACCTCGAGAGAGACGTCTAAAGCCCCGCGTTTTGGAGCTAAGAATCGTTCTAATCCATGGTCGAAAATGGTAAGGCGGACACCCTAGCTCGGTGAGCTATGCTTCTACGACCATGGCGACCATAAAACGAGGGATTCTGAGCTTCGATCCATGGAGGAGAATGGGTTAGAGAGAGAGAGAGACAGGGAGAGATCGGAGGAGAGAGAAGAGAAGAGAGAGAGAGAGAGACAGAGAGAGACAGAGAGGGAGAGAAATGGACGGTGGAAGTTGCGAGGTGGGCGGAGATCTCGATAAAGGCAGGGAATGAATAGAAGGGAATGAGAGGTCACAAATTATTGCCTGTCCGTTTTTGTGGGCCCTACAGGCCCACACTCCTGTGTGATATCCCTAATATATATATACATATGATTCTGCAAAATGGGAAAACATTGGGCCGATTTGGGCTTCCAGAATATGTCTTGTTGGGCGATAATCGATTGCCGGTATAATATATGGAGAGTCCTTTGTCTCTGTAAGTTTTTACTTGAACAAGGAAAAGTATACATGAAAAAATACCAAGTTTATAGATAAAAATTTGTTTAGGCTAAATTACAATTTTGGCTCTTAAACTATAAGGCGTGTGATATTTTTATCCTTAAATTTTAATTTATTATAATTTTTTTTTAAATTTTTTTTAGAATTATTATAATTAAATCTCACAGCTCAATTTAACTCAATTTAATTAAGAAAGTAATGTAGTAGGGATTGATTACACAATAATAATTAAAATATCACATAACTTCTATATTAACGATAGATTAATATTTAGTCGACTAATTTGTATTGTAAAACTGGATTATGATAATTTGTAAAGCTTGAATAAAAAGTATTATAAATTAAAATTTAAGAATAAAAATATGCATCGTTAGGAGTGTAATTTATTTGACATGTTTATGTCTGAAATAAATGCGTGTAACGCTCGTGATTATGTAAGATTCATGAAATAGTCCAATAAATTTCTCCTCTAAAACAAATTTAGTAATTAAACAGTTGGAATTCATTTGTAGCCTTGCGAATCACTGAAACCATCGGTAGCAGCTCCCTAGCGGAAATCAGACCGGCGGATAGGCTACATGCACTCACACGCACATCTCACTCAAAAGGAGAGCCAAACTCAGGTTTCCTCGCATGAAAAAGAAGGTACGTACTTATTAAGGCCCATTTAATTTTGCGGCGACTATAAATATCTATTTAATAATTTAAATAATTTTTAAAAAATTAAAATAATTATATATGCTTTTATTATTATTATTATTATTATTATTATTACTATAAATTTATGATAATAAAATATAAAAGTGATTACCACCATAATATTAAAACATAAAAGAAAGAAAGAAAGAAAGAAAGAAAGAAAGAAAGAAAGAAAATATCTTAAAATTTTATAAAATATATAAAAATATTTTTAAATTTAGCCACTCGCGTACGTGCAGTGGGTAGTGGAAGACTGTCCGGTGGTTTCCTTGGGTTCCCGGTTTGGCTTGTTGGGCTGTGTCAGAAGGACTACAACTTACGGTCGCAGAGGGGAACCACCGAACCAGCTAGCTGTACCCCATTCTATTTGACCACGGTACAACGGAGAGCAAATTCGTAAATTCACCACGAGACCCGACAACCTTCGGGTACAACCTAGGGTGAGCAGCAGCAGCAGCAGCAACAACAACAACAACAACTCATTCCCCCTTCCCCCCCATTCTCTGCTCCGGCTACCGTCCGTCCCACCCACACTCACGACTAGTCTTCTGCGCCTCTGCAGCTGATAGTCGGCGGCGATTGCCCAGTTCGCCGCCGACTTTCTCACCCCAGCCTCGCCACCGCTGGTTTGTTCTTCTCCCCTCCTCCGCGCGTCAATAATCGTGCTCGTTCCTCGAATTTTGTCTGCGTTTTTTATTACCTGGGAATTGTGTTATTATTATTATTATTATTATTATTATTATTATTATTATTTTGGTCATTACCATCATTTTCTTGTAGGCTAATTCTCGATCGATTTATGCGTACCAAAAAGAGGCGGATGGAAAACCTATTCAGAGACTCTTCGGATAGTTCCTCTCCGAGCGACCGTCGCGGCGGCGACGAATCGGAGAGATCTCTGGAGCGAGAAATTGCTTCCGATGGGAGCTACGATAGCCGCGGAGAAGAATCCGAGGACAAGGGCGGGGACGGGGACGGGGACGGGAACGATGATCCGTCGGCGGCGGAGGAGGAGGAGGAGGAGGAGGAGGAAGCGAATGATTCGTCGGAGAAACCTGAAACGATTGCTGATACCCACGAGGAAGGGAACAACGAGGACGATCCGGTTCGCACGGCGGACGTTCGATGCATTCAAAAGAGGGAGTATTATAGCGAGGAAGAAGAAGAGGAGAAGGAGTATATTCCCAAAGATTTGGACGACGCGCTGACACCGAGGGTCGGAATGGTGTTCGGATCGATCAACGAGGCCTTTGGCTTCTACAAGACCTACGCCTACAGGACGGGCTTCACCGCAGTCAGAAGAACGAGCCATAACCTCGACGGGACTCGATACAGCTCCACCTTCGCATGCATCAGAGCCGGCAAGCCCACATTCGATCCGTACCGCAAGTTCGATCCGTTCCCTCGGAATCGAAGGCGGCAATCCGATAAGAAGACGGAGTGCCGGGCCACCATGGTGGTGAAGGATGCGAGGCTGAAAAATCGATGGAGGGTGCAGTTTCTCGAGCTCAGGCATAATCATCCTTGTGAGCCCGACATGGTCAGGTTTATGAAGTGCTTCAGAGAGTTGCCGGATTTGGTGAAGGAGAGACATAAGATCAGCGAAGGGAATCTCGGTGAATCCCTTAAGAAGTCGTTCAATGCGGCGACCCAAGGAAGGAGATGCACAATTAACCCTAGGAAGGGCGGTAGCAGGATGGAAGCAGGGGGGATAAGGTTTAAGGCGGGAGATATGGAGGCTCTTATGAAGTTCTTTGATTCCATGCAAGCGAATGACCCAAACTTCTTTTACAATTGGGATCTTGACCAAGAAGGGAGGCTAAGAAAAGTTTTCTGGGCTGATGCAAGATCTCGAGCTGCGTATCATTTCTACGGTGATGTAGTCGCAGTGGAGACGATGTGTTTTTCCGGTCAACCCGCTAGTCATTTGGCTGCCCTTGTGGGAGTGAACAACCATGGTCAGCTTGTGTTGTTGGGGTGTGGTGTGTTCTCTGATGAAGCTAAGGAAACTTATGCGTGGCTTCTCAAGAAGTGGTTGAGGTGTATGGACGGTAAACCGCCGGAGGCGGTGATTTTTCCATATTGTGAAGCAATAGCGGAAGCAGTTGCGGAGGTAATACCTGATGCTCGGTGCCGCTTCTGTGTATGGAATATCATGAAAAAGATTCATGAAAGGATGGTGCTTCAGGATAGGGATGCGATATGCTCCAAATTCAAAAAGGTTGTTTTTGATACCATCACTATTACCGATTTTGAAAATGAATGGGGGAAAGTGATTGAAAAACATCGGCTTGGTAATGATGCTTGGTTGTCTGCCTTATATGAGCGTAGGAAGCAATGGGCGCCCGTGTTTGTGAATCACTCGTTTTGGGCGGGTATTTCTGCCATCAAAAGGAATGAAAAGTTTGACTCCTTTTTTGAGGGGCAAATGAGTTCGAAGACTTCTCTTAAAGCATTTCTGGAGCAACACAATGCTGTATTGAAAAGCAGGTTAGAGAAAGAGGCTTATGAGGATCTTCAGTCATTTTATTCCAGGCCACAAATTTTATCTGGTTTTCAGTTTGAGGAGCAGATTGCTGATCTCTACACCGTTAACATGTATCAGAAGTTTCAGAACGAGGTGAAACAATTAATGCATGTTATTTGTAAGGAAGCTGATAGGAACGGGCCCTCAGTTACATATATGGTCAGTGAGTTGGCAGAGGGTAAAAAGGTCGACTACACAGTCGTTTACAACAATGCTGAGAAAGATGCTTGGTGTATATGCCGATCTTTTCAGTTTAGAGGTATTTTATGCAGCCACGTGTTGGCTGTGCTGAGACAAGAGTATGTTATGTTGATACCACCAAAGTACATTCTTGACCGTTGGAAAAAGGATTTTAAAAGAATCCATGCACCAACAAACTCACCAAATGAGGCCATGGTGCGGGACCTGCGAAGCTACGATGATGTGTACAAGCGTGGCCACCGATTCTTTGCGGACATTGTAGGTTTGGGATCGTTGGAGCCCGAATTGAAGGAGTTTGTTTTATCGGTTATGAAGGATGCAAGGGACAAAATGGTTAGATATGTGGAGATGCAGGCAGAGAGATTAGTTGACGTTAATATGGCTTCCACTGGCAATGTTGTGAATATGAACATGGGAAATGAGCAATTATCTATGGCTCCAACGGATTTCATGCAAGTACATCGTACTGATTTCCCACAGAAAAGGCTTAATAATCAGAGGGATAAGACTGTGGACGATGCAAATAAGAGGTTGAACATGCAAAGGGGCATTTATTTCATGAGTTCTGGCATGCATGTAAGTTTTGTTCGTTCATCTCAACTGTTTTCCAGATTTATAATCTGTAGATAGAATTTAACTCATTCTTTTGGTTTAATAATGTTTCCCTTTCTTTTTTTCCTGAACAGGTGTAAAAGGACAAATGCCAAGTACGTGCGACAACTGACCTAAAAGCTTTATAGTAGTGTTGTTCCATCTCATATCCGTCTCTTTATCTCTTCAAACCATTGTTTTATTTTTCTGTTTATTTCTCTTGAACCTCTCACTGTACAGTGTCGCTCCTTACTTCCGAATGCTGCTATTGGTAGGTTAGATTTCTTTGCTCAACCTGTACCTTTTTGGTGTAAACATATTAGATGGTTCTGCAAATGTCAAAACTTGGTACTTTTTGTACTTCTAGTGAAATCATCCCTATTTTTTAGTTACCAATTCGGTAAATTTTAACTTTGTAGACTTTTTTTTTAAAAAAAAAATTCTATTATGTTTGTAATGTATTGTATCTATAAGTGAAGGAACTTAAATGGAATGAGGCTGGGAGGGGCTACAACCACCCCAATTTCTTCAAATTTCTGTGTGTAGATGCGAGCCCGTGAAGTATCCAGTTTACTAGTTGTTGGCCGTCCCATTTTCTTAAATGGATCACTGACCGTATGGAAAACATGTGGACTGTTAATCTTAAATGAGCAGTTTTGTCGTAAATAATTAATTGAGAGAGCTCAATTAGCATTTGTTAGTTTCCTTACTTATTGGGTTGTTATCTCTCTATTTGTCTTTTAACATATAGGTAAACATAATTGTTCTAACATTTAATCGCATTTGCATACTTTTCATTCAACCCATTATCAAGAAATAAGCAATCTTTCTACTATAAAATTGGATTTGGGTATAATTATTGACAACTTGGATATTTTTACTTTCATATATGTAATAACTTAAAATGCAACTTTTATGCACCTTTGAAATATTTTATTAAATATCATACTTTCGTAATCACTTTTTACATATTTATTTGTTGGCCCCTGCATTTAGTAAATCCTGGTTCTGCCCTTGCTAGTAACAATGCTTAAAATGCTTATGCTCAAGTTGTATATATGCATTTACTCACTTATCCAATCTCTTCAGGATGACTATAAAAGTCTGACAAAGTACCTTGAAACATATCCATTAAGTTGGAAGACTAATCAAACTTTTGTGACCTTCCTCGTCCTATCGCTGCAGTTTAAATAAAGCCAATACATAAGATGCATAATTAGGGTTTGTGTGGAGGTTGGAGAGGAGGGGTATGTGAGTGCACTCTATGCGTATATACTTGCTAAGTGTGTCAGCAACGTAATTCAAATCAGTGGCTTTTATCTGTTTTTCTTCAAATAACTTGTTCGCCATCATCAAGCTCTTCCTCTTTTACAAAGAGACTTCATGTCTGGTATCATATCTTGATTACTACAGTGGATTACTCGGTATGCTTTACAGCACTTACTACTGTTAGCATAAAGGCCTAGGTGAGGCAACAAATCTGTTTCTGAGCGTGGGCATTTCAGACCTAGTATATCAGTTTACAGTGAAAAGGTTTGTAATTTGGAAAGCTCATAAGGTTGTCTTCTCATTAAGGTTATTATAGTAATGTGTTGTTATAAATCTCTAACCTTCAAAGTAGCGCTAGAAGGCTACCATACACTTGGATATTTTTAGGCTATTAACTTTATACATTGTTCTGTGAGTTCAAATATCCACTCTATATGATTGGATTGGACAACAATTGAGGGGCTGTTTATTGTCTTCCCTACCGTGTTAGAATTTTGTTGTTCTAAGGCCAAAATTTGTATCTTGTGCTTCCAATTTAGGTAATTTTACTTTGACTTATTTAAGTTATTCTAACAGAACTTGCATTGAAATCTTGTTTACTGAAATGTCAAAATTCTTCTATTAAATGTACTGGCTTGATACAGATTGGACCAAAGTTGAAGAGTTGGGATCCGTCACTTTTGCCGTTACATGCTGGTGGTATTGTTGACACTGGATTACCTACATATCTTAATTAAATAATAAGCTTACCTACGTGTATTTAGTATTTATCTCTATAAATCATTTGCCCGCCTTATAAATTGTCTCTTTCATTTTTGAGGCAATCTAACTTTTCATTTTGTCAGTGTGAAGTTTTCATACAATGCTTCTGTTAATGTTTTAGCTTCACTTTCTTTGGTATAGGCTAGATTACCTATTTAGACAGATCTGAGTGAGATTTCTAAGACTGCACTTTTGTCTACGCGCAGGATCCCTTAGAATTTATGAACCAATGTACAGCATCAAATTATCTAGAGCCTACTAAACATGATATGCAAAAGATTTTTATTGATTGATAACCTATGTTGCTTTATTCAGTTAATTTAGCGATCATTTATGGCCCTTATGAGCAATTACATCTGAAGGAAGAGAAAATGAATAGGAAAATCTGGGCCCGGTGAATATACGCCAGTATTGTTGGCTGGGCGATCATATACTATTTTTCTTGACTACACATGTTTGGAGTTCTAACTTTGATTGATCATCATTTCGGAGTAAAAATATTTGTTTCTTGCTTCATTTATGTAAATTAAGATTTTAATCTGCTTGGTTTATTGTTACAATAATGTTTTCTCATAGACTTGAAGACCTCATACATTGCCAACTGAATGTGTGTGCATATTGAAGTGTGTAAAGTTGTTATTTCTCGTTATTTTGGTTTTGGATTAGTAAGTGCTTGTTCTTTTTTCGGCACAGGGTGTGTTGGATTCATTCTTTTGACTTTAAACAGGATAAAAATTTCACATTTGTGTGAGAACTGGAATCATGGATTTTTAGCCGTATGTTTCTGTTTTCTAGATCTCAAAGCTAATTGATATGTTGTTTTATTTTCTGATGAAGAAGATAGTTAGGCTTTCTTTATTCCATGTGTTTAAATGCTGTGAATAAGGAGTCACCACAAGCTCAGTAGCCTTCTGGAGATATGAAATTTGTTTTATGATCATACCAGGGATTAGAGTATGAATGATTCGAGCGTGGCTTGTCATCCAAAATTTCCCTATCAAACAAGGAATCTACTATAGAACATTAGTCAATTTTGAGAAGCTTCACTAAAAAACTAGCCAATTATTATAAATGCAGAGCTGGGCAGTGATGTCTTATTGTGTAGTTTGGCCTCGCTTTAGTGTACCAGTATTTATTTTGTATCCTTTGTGGAGGGAAAGAGTTAACATATTTAAACAAATGATAGACGAATCTCAGTTAGAAGGATTGTAATAAGAATTACAAATGATCAAAAGAATGATACTGAAAACCACTCAATAGGTGTTGTATCGTGTTTTCATGGGCATGGTGCCTAGTTTTAAGATACTAACTAAATATTATGTTATTAACATATTTCTCTGATGATTCCAACTTTTATCTCAGATCCTTAACTATGTCTCCGTTGGCTCTTTGAATCTTTGAATCATCATACTTATTTGCTTATTACTTTGCTCGTAGTTGGTAAATTCTACTGTTTGGGACCTGCTACTGTAGCATCTTGTTTCTCACTTCTGAAGGCTGCAACTAATAGGGTGGATTTTTCTTTCCTAATCTTAGCACGTAACACGTAGTAAATGTAAACTATGCCTAAATATGTTTGGTGTTGATGGGAGGTATTGTGTGCTATTTATATAACATTCAAATTTGAATATAAAAATTTATAACTTTTTTGGATCTACTTTTTAGGCGTCGGACTTCAACTTAAAAAAGTAATTCGTGCTTATCAAATTCAAACCTCATTTAAATATTAAATATATGGAACATAAATTGTGGCGCACCGAAGCACCCTGATCATGGAACAATTTCCCAATCGTCAGCCACCGCCGTTCGGCGCAAAATGTGGCGCTCGAAAACAGCATAAACCTTACTAGAGTACAGTCCATCTAAAATGACCCAAAACTAACAAAATTAAAACGCCAAGGCCCATTTCTCATCATCAAATTCGAATTTTACTTGTTATTCGGGCTTTAAGATTAGGTCGCCGGGGGGGTCGTTGTTGCTACCCCTAGAAACAAGCCCTTTACTCCTCTCCCTCTCATTCTCTCGCTCTCTCTCTCTCTCTCTCTCTCTCTCTCTCTCTCTCTCTTCGCCCCCACCAATGGCGCCGTCGGAATCCCAAACTCCGCCTCCGCGCCTTCTCCAACCCCAAGGAAAACCCTAGCTCCCGCTCTGTTGGTACGGGTCTTCGATCGCGCTTCTTAATTTGATGTTGATTCTGATGTTGGTTTGGGGAACCACTAATTAAAAAGGTTTTTTTTTTTTTTTTTTTTTTTTTTTTTTGAAATCAGTTCTGGGATTTGGATTTGGAGTTTTCTTTTTTAAAAGTAACTGGGAGCGCAAAGAATAAGTGTTAAACTTGCAGTGAAGGATTGGCTTTGGGGATGTAATCTGTGACATTACCTCGATCTAGGGAGGGCTTAGGTTTGCAGAGAGTCTGTTTAGTTGTTTGTTACGACTTGGTAACTTTTTGATGGAAAATTGTCGAAGAGTTGAGCTGGGTAGAGATGAGAAGAGCTCCTTGTATGAAGATTCTTGCGATATATTAGACATTAGACATTGTGAAAAATGGTAGGTTTTCGCGCTAGTGTTCCTTTAATTTCTTACAATACAAACCCTAAACCCTAATGTATTGCTTAATGCCAGCCGTGTCATCTCATCTCCCCACTGTTTTCTCCAATCTTTCTCATCCTTTTGGATTGCTTCATCACATTTATTCATTATTTATGTGTGAGAAGTAGATCGGCGTTTCTTTTTTTTGTAGACGACCTTACCTTACGTATTCACTTGCAGTTGTGGTGTCGTATTTGTGCTCCTTGACTCCTCTGGAACTTGAAGTCGGAATATTTCTTTCTAATTGAGATCCTCTTGACTTTTTTTATTTCTCGTTAGGAAGCTCCGTCCGTATCTCGTTACATACCCATATGTTGATTGCGTTACTCTTTATTCGCTAGTCTTTCTTCCTATGCAGAAGGTCGTTGCACTGCTAATCCCCTCTACAAGCTCAGCAGTTTTTTATAGGTTGGTTGCCACCTGGTAGGAATTTCTTGTGTTGAGCCGATGGAAGAAGCACGCCATGATACCTTTGGATACCCTTCTTTGCACGAGCAATTCAGAGAGGGGAATGACTGGCTGGGAAATTTAAATTTTGCGAAAGAAAACCAATCAAACAAAGATGACGATCCTTTGGTCCCTAAGCTAGGTATGATCTTTGGGTCCGCCGAAGAGGCGTACCAATTCTACATGGCTTACGGCTACCGCATGGGGTTTGGAGTAATCAAAAGGAGCTGCCACAGCATCGATGGCGTCAAGGTCCGTGCGGCGTTCGTGTGCTGCAAAGAAGGCAAGCCAAAAGTACGGCCTGGCCCGAAATCGCGAAGGAGATTAGTAGCCAAGACCGAGTGCAAGGCCATGATGGTTGTCAAAGATAATGCTCGGAAGAGCCAGTGGGAGGTCGATTTCCTTGAGCTTAATCACAACCATCCATGTGATCCCGAAATGGTTAGGTTTATGAAGTGTTTCAGGGACTTGCCAGCATGGCAGAAGGAGCACCGCCCATTCAATGCCAAGGCTAGAGTGGCTCCTAAAAGGCTGTTGATGAATAGATCTTCTACGCAAGACAAAGAATATGTAAATCGTCCTTTCGCCCAAAGGGAGTTCAGAAATGAAGTAGGAAAGGGAGGTAAGTTGAGGCTTGTTGATGGAGATGTCGAAGCTCTTATGAAATTCTTCGATAAGATGCAAGCTCAAAACTCCAACTTCTTTTACAGTTGGGACATGGACGAAGAAGGCCGATTAAAAAATGTGTATTGGGCTGATGCAAGATCTCGAGCAATTTACCAGTATTTTAATGATGTTGTAACTTTTGATACAGTATACTTGGTCAATCAGTACATGATGCCATTTGTCGCATTTCTTGGTGTCAACAATCACGGACAATCCACCTTATTGGGATGCGGTCTTCTTGCCGATGAAACCATCGAAAATTATGTATGGATTTTCAAGAAGTGGTTACGTTGTATGAATGATAAGCCGCCTGATGCAATAATCACTTGTCATTCGAAAGTCATAGAGAGAGCTGTTGCGGAGGTGTTCCTGAATGCTCGGCATCGGTTTTGCCTTTGGCATATTTTGAAGGAGCTTCCAGAAATGTCCGGAAGAACAGAGGATAAGGAAGTCCTAAGTTTGAGAATGAAAAAGATGGTTTATGATACGTTAACTCCCACCGATTTCGAAGGAGAATGGGTGGAGATGATCAACCAATATAGGCTTGGAGATAATCAGTGGTTAATGTCCTTGTTTGAGGATAGGAAGAAATGGGTGCCGGCATATATAAAAGACACTTTTTGGGCTGGCTTATCCACCACTCAAAGGAGTGAGAGATTGGACGCCTTCTTCGATGGATATATAACGCCTGAAACTACGATCAAAATGTTTGTTGAACAATACGATGATGCTATGAAGCATAAGTTCGATAGAGAGGCTTATGATGATTATCGCTCTTTTCAACATAGGCCACAATTGTTATCCGGATTGCAGTTTGAGGAGCAAATCACAAATTTATACACAATAAACATGATTCAGAAGTTTCAAGATCAGGTAAAGCAACTAATGCATGTGATTTGTAGTGAAGTCAGTAGAAGTGGACCCGTGATTACTTATTCAGTCGCTGTTTTAGGAAAGGAGAGAAAGGTAGAATACACAGTTATGTACAACAATGCTGAGAAGGATGTTTGGTGTATTTGTAGGTCTTTTCAGTTCAAAGGGATTTTGTGTAGCCATGCCCTAGGTGTTTTAAGACAAGAGCTCGTGACAATAATACCAAACAAATACATTCTTAATCGTTGGAGGAAGGACTACAAGCGGTTGCATGCGTCTTCTTCATCACCTCCGCAAGTTTCACGAATTCGTGAAATGAGGATTTACGACTATCTCTACAAGCATGGCCACCAGTACTTTGCAGACATCGTCGAGATTGGTGCCACAGATGTTGATTCGATGGAGTTTGCATTATTAGTGATGAAGGAGGCAAGGGAAAAGGTGTTAAAGTACGAGGAATCGAGAGGAGATAGAACAGTTAATGGAAACAGAGCTTCTGATGCCACCCAAAGAGGTAATAGCTCAGCTGATCATCCAGTTAATGAGAACTTAGGAAATGGTGCATCTTCGAAGAGACTTGCAAATCAGAGAGAGAAAGCTCTTGAGAATTCAAAGAAGAAGAAGAGGGGATCCAACTGACAAACAGGAGCAATTATCTTATCAGACATGGTAGGTTATTTGCTCCACGTTCTTTTATAACATAATCTTCAAATTTTTAGTGTTCTTTTTTTTTCTCACTATTCTATTTTGGTTTTGAACAGGCTTTGCTCTCTCCTATGTATCTATTAGCTTTTTGTATAATTATTTTTTCATTATTGTCTTTCGGTGGAGTTGATGCTTCAAATTTTCAACTCTTCCTGCTCCTTCCAGTGGCGTGAAAACAATACTTTTGAGGATGGGAGGTGTCTAGGATTTTTGTTCAATTGGTGAAAGTTGCTTTAATATCTAAACTTGCCCAGCCAATCTGTATTACTACTGTTATGGGAAACCGTTCATCATGGAAGATCATGAAGATTTAGTAACTTGGTGTGAATCTCTGATGTTGGAAAACGTCGATTCCTAATTGAACTCACAACTTTTCTGCCTTAATTTTGTAAGTATAAATTGCTTCAGCTTGCAGATGCCTTTTACTTATTGGTGTAGAAGTTCTTTTACACTCGGGATGATCTTGCTTTGTATGTGATATTCCTTCTGCTTGATGTAAGAATGATGTTACTATTTCACTATGTTCAGTTAGAAATCCAGTTTGTTTAGTTGCTATAGGGAATTTCCTTCTTTTCATATTGGTATTTTTCTGTTTGGGGGGAATTGTTTCCATATCTGAATTAATAGAATCAAGCTATTGGAGCCGTTTGTGGCTTGGTCGTGCGTCAGTGTTGTTAGAGTCAGGCTATTGAAAAAACACTGCTGATTTTTCCATGAAAATTTTCCCGCCTTGCTGCAGAAAAAAACTTAAAAATAGAGTTTGCTTTAAGGGGACACAGAAGATTGCTCAGCATTTTGCAACAGCAAAAGCTAAAGCTTTGTGTCCGTTTGCCCTAGCTTCTGTATCTACTTTCTGTTGTTGTTCACCTCTACTATCAGAGGAATAGATCATTTGACAAACAAAAAGCCTTGAGCTTCTGTTGTTATGAAATGCAAAAAATAAAGATTTTGATGCCCTCTAGTGTTGAAGGGCACATTGGACATTTTATAGGCATCTCAGATGCCAATCTCGACTTCCAGGGAACTGGTCGCAGATGGTAGTCCCGGTGCAGTCTGCAGTCATTGAGTACGCAAATGCTGCATGAGGCTTCATAATCACTTGCACTCCTCTTAACTCAGAATGGTATCAGTAGATGACTCAACATTATTTAAAGCCACTTCGTTCTCAAATTTTTTGGGTTGAAAACAAAAGTACGCATAGAAAGTTAGCCGTTTTTCTTCACAGGTGAAGGTGGTCACTCATACACCCACAGAATTTGAAAAAATAAAATAAAATTTCAACCCGGCATTTTCTACATTATACTTTGAAAAAAATGTCTTTTATATCTCAATGACAAGCCTAAAATTCAAAATATGAAGCCAAATAAGTCAAAAGATAAATTGATATCGAACAAACAGCACATGCAATTGCAAAGTAGCTTAAGGGGTCCTCTCCAACTGTAAACTGTATAATGCAAAAGAACCCAAAAGAGTTCTCAGACATTTGCAGCGGCATCTCCGCGCGGTGCGACTTCTATGCTCCCTGCAGCAGTAGATTCCTCGGCTGCTAGTCTTTCCTCGAGTACCTTTTCTCCCCGCTCTCTGCAGCAGTTTGGTAAGAAAAGGTTAGGGTAATTCACTAAATTTCTCGTTTTGCAAGGACTATGATGAAGAAACTGATCAAGATTTAAGGTTAAGCATCATTTTCAACTGCTTAAAAACACATCTTATTGTAATATTCAAACAACGGTTTGAGAACATCAAAAGCAGTATCTCTAACAGGTTGTTGCTGTGTGAAACAACAGACAATCTGAGCACAATACAGCTTTTCAAACATTGACCAGATTGATGCTCAATTATTTGAGGGGATTAAATTAGAGAGTGCGTTGAATTTTGGGGTGTTGTCAAATTTATTTTTTAAGTTGATGAAGAAAAGATTTGTTTGGTGTGTTGAAGGGATGCTGAGGCTAAATTTTAGTCGAGTAATGCTGAAGTGGAAATTTTGAACCTTGTCTTTCCTATGGATGCAAAGTTCTTTAGTAAAAATAGTTCAGTCACAAAACTAAGCCAAATATTTTGCCAATACTTAAAATAGTATTTGCTAAATATTTCTGCTTGATATCATAAGTCAATTGATTCCAACTGATTTTGCTCGCAGTGAAGTTATGAATATTATAAATCACAATTTGTATACTTCGGAACCACTTGATGCAACCATCACAACAAAAAATATAAACTTTACAAGGACCATTAATTACCTTACGTATGCAAAATTGCATAAAGAAATGAAAGTCGAATAACAGTTTTAAGGAGTTTAAAAGTAGCAAAAGAACATACCTTCTCCTGGATGCCTCAACAGGCTCTGAAACAGGCAACTTTTGCTCGCCGACTTCAGCAGAGGATCTAGCTCCACAACAAATCCGGTCAAATACTGAGGCAACAGGTTCCACAACTGACCTGTAGTTTCAAGTTTTAACTACAATTATTAGCATGATTTGATGATACTAAATAAAATGATCTTGAATTAGTATTAGCATAAAGGGACAGATTTTACCCCATAAATTCCGGGAAGAAGCTGGCAAAAGAGAACTCATCACTTGGATCTCCCTTAAGGCCAGTTATAGGGTTCTTTTGAAAGTATCGTAGGTAAATCCAACTCACATAAGATCCAGCTAATAAAGTTGGGAGAAAATTTATAGATTCAGGCACAATGAAGGCCATCACAATTGAGAACACTGCAACAAAAAGTGGCATCCACTGCAAATATAGGAAAAAGAAAAGAAACCCAAGGTCACGTGGGAATTCTTTTTGAAATAATATAAATCAGGGGCTTTTGCATATATACCGCCTGCAAAATCATCTATTCACACATAATGCCCCTCAAAAGTGCACCATCTTAAAAAATCACGCATATCCTAAGTTGGGGAATCATCCAATTCATCAATTGCATTAGTACAAAATTTTTATAGAGGAGAATTTTATAAACATAAGGTGTATATGTAAGAAATTAAGCATTCGAAGGGAATAAATGAAAATTCAAAAATTTACAGAAGTACATATGTAGATAGACGATTTGTAAGAGTATGCGTGTTAATATTTATGCAAATAAATAATCAGATACGTAATGAAGGTAAGATAGATACCTTTGCTTTTATCTTCCAGAAAAAGCACATGGGCAGTTCAAGATTTGGTAAGAGTTGCTTCAAGCCCACTAGAAGTCCAGCAAGAACACCATGGAAGCCGGAAAGAGGGGTGTAACTGTTGGGAGAAAAGAAGAAGAAGTGAAAACAGGTGAGTTTAGCATAAAGATTGTGGAAACAAAAAACAATTAAATATACAGAAATCAGGGTTTAAGTAGGAATAAGCAGCAACAAGTAATGGATCGTCATTTTAGCTACTTACAGAAAGCTCTCTTTTCTTGTAATGTAGTAGAGTGCTATAGCAATAGCAAAGGCGCAGATGGAAGTGAAGAAATTAACCAATATAACGAATCTCAGTAATTCCTTGCGGCCCCATACTGGTTCAAGATCCTTCCCGCAAAACAGAAGGCCAAGAGAGCTCCCAATTGCCTGAAATTAAACATTTGTTAACTCCTGATTATTTTCCAAACAGAGAATTTGAACTTATAGAGCAAAGAAAAGCACAGCATATTGTAGCGTAAGTTTATGTCATATATACAGAACTGATTTAGTGCACGAATTAGCAGTTTCAAAACAAGACTTACACGCAATCCAAAGTTGGTTTCTTGTTTAAGGTGCAACAAGAGATGAAGCAATAGTACCCATGCCTAGGAAATGCACTGATGGGACCTAAACTTTTCCAAATGTTTCATTTGTTTTCAGTCCTTTTAGAGTGGAAAAGGGACACTCAGAACAGTCACACTGCACTTCGACGAGCGTTCCAAGCTAGCACTCTTTGTAATCATCCTGGCAAAGCTGACATGGCTGCCGCATCAGCTTTGCCAATTGCCATCACTCAAGTAAATCTGACTGCGGTGAAAGCTGATGTGGCTGCCATGTAAGCGTCATCATTACTCAATTTAGGTTGGCGTGGGGCTATCTATTCAACGTGATAGCCACGTCACCTATGCTGCTATTCAACTTGATGAAGATACTGAAGAAGGGCTTGCTTGGAAAACGAACCAAAGTTTAGGTTGTTGCTTGTCCATTTTAAGAGAACAGAGACCAAAGTGAAACTTTGAAAGTGTTCAGGGACCATCATCACAATTTTCTCATTCATTACTACTATGTACTTAAAGGAGTTTGTCAAAATTTATCAATCAGTTGAATGAAACAATTTCCAATTTAAGTAATGTGATAAATTTGTCTTAATGGCAGCCGGCCGTCGACAAGAAGGAAAAATATTTAACATATATGAGCTTTGCTGCTTTGTTAAGTTTAAAATCGTGCTGAAATATTATGAACCAGACTACTTGCCTAGACCTACTAATCATTCATAAATAACACGGTTATATATCAAATTTTCTTATTGTAGGAGAAGAACTAAGAAGATACATGGTCAAAATACTTGAAAAGGCAAGAACAATAAATGGTAGTTTGATGTTCACAAGCTTATACGAAGTAATAAATAAGGCCTAATTAAGCAGTACATAGCTGTTAACTCAGTTAAATGGAGTTCCCTGGATCATTCTTATCGAATTTTATTTAAAGATCAGAGTATGAAGTGTGAACCTTTCTTGAGCATTCCCTTGCACGCACTCCTCTAAACTTAAAAGATTGCCAACTCCATGAAATGAAGATTTTATTAAACAAAAATAATGAGGATTCAATATGGTAGCTTGTTCTTTTGCCTATGCAACTATACAAAAAAAATTCATAATTATTTAGGAAATCAGCATTACACTGATGTATTTAACATCCTTCAAGCTATAGTTTTAGTAGTTAAATAAAAGTGAGATAAATAACCATTTACATGGAAAAAACAAAAATATTACTCCAATAAGCCTAAAGGAGCACTTAACACAATATGCCTGCATAATGCACTAAAAATATCCATAAAAAAAAAAAAAAAAAAAAAAAAAAAAAAACATAATTCCATTTGCCTTCCTATTCTTAAAGCATAAAAAAAATTTAAAAAATAAAAAAATAAAAAAAAAATCAATAAAGGTTCAAAATATATGGAAGCATAATCACAAGGAAGATAAAAAACAAACAACATAAAAGTAAAACTACGGGAACAATGAGAATGTAGCATATACCCCCGGGAGAACTTGCTCGAGGTAACCAGCAGTGATGAGGTTCCATGCGAAAGGAATAGTCCTTCAAAAAATGAGTAAAACTTCACACGTAAGTACTACGTTAAGAAGTCAGTATTGTTTAGTAAATCTGAGCTTGCATGGAAACCTTATATTTACATGCCCCTGTTAGATTATAATTGCATTGGTATCTCTTAGCATTCAGACTAAAATACTTTAGTTGTTGCCACAAAGTTTGACCTGGATTTCATTTCATATTCAAAGGTTCAATTACACAAATATATCAATTTCGTTCTCAAAATTTATAACAATTTAGTCCCTATAATTTGGCCATGATTTCCAATTTCTCAGAGTTTAAATTCAAATGGACGGAAGTCTAATGTTGGTGGCAACATGGCACTCTTTCAGTCAATGAACTAAAGGGAGGACTTAATTGTTATGCAGAACAATGAAGCTATAAGATAAAATGAAATCCAGATTTAACTTTAGGGCCAAATATTTACCTAATCGCTCACCCCACCCAAAGAGAAATACAATCGTATGAGGCAACAAATGGAGCCAAAAAAGATTCAAAGGCCTAGAATTTGCTGCAGTTGAGCTTAAAGTTCTACGCCTACTGCGCCAAAAGCAAGCAGATAACTTACTAGTACTGGGATTAGCTGTACAATGATACAGGATAGATTTGTAGTTTTATAAAAAAAACAGCTATTTTATTCAACCGGCGAATGAAAAAATAAAGTTGCAGATTTCTAAATCTGCTCTTGCCATGCAGAGTCAATCATGACATCTACTCATAACATGTATACAAGAAAAGATTATAAAAGAACTTCAAACAGCTACCTTGCCGGGATGAGGGCGAGATAGTTGATAGCTGAAGGAAACACCTGCAGCAAAACATATCCTCCAAGAAGTACCGCAACAAGACCCTTACAGGTCTTAGTAAATCCTTTGCCAGGTTGAACACCCTACATTTAAGAACAAAAGGCAGTTATTAAATCAAGATTTTACTTGCATTACAAGGTCAATTCCATAGATAAGGCGGAAAACTTAAGCAAAATAAAATATCTCAATTGAACGTTTAGGAATAAAATAGAAACCCTAGGACCATTTGAAGAATGCTAACAGACTCACTAAACTAGATAATTATTACATAGAAAACAAGTTTCTGCATGCTACTGACGTGATACAAACAAGGGGAAGGACTTCTTTGAAATAGCCAATGAGGACTGTTTACAACGGACGCTAATTGAGTAACGAGCGCCACGTGGATCAAATATACAAATAACAGTCCTTTGTCATGGATATGGAAAGATAACGACAAAGACATTCCAAATAAACTTTGGCAAGTATACGTGCAGATGCAGTAGCTCCAAAATAACTCTACTTCTGTAAACTAATGCCCCGTTCGTCTGGAGAAGCAAGGAAGCAAGACAAGATTTTCTCCTTCCTGTGCAGGGATAACGTGCCCATGAATGGAAACGAAAAGGTGGCCGCCACCACACGACTATAATAGGCACGGTGGCGCCCGCAGACTGAACTAACGTCCTCTCTATAGTCATCTTCCATTAATGAATGGTGGCGATCGAGTGTAGGGTTGTTTTATGGTGGATCTCAAACCTCTGTATGTGTTACTACTCGCGGGAAAAAACGTCTGTTTTCCGAGTACTTGAAGTGTTTGTCGTTCTCCATTAATTAGAGATACTAGAGAACAAAAAGGGATAAAAGAGAATCATAAGGCTTGCACAACCTCATCGCCAGATGAGCTAAAACTGGAAAGTTTCGAGATTCATTGCAGTAAGCTATTGGAAGCAATAAATCCACCCTCAGCAATCAACACAATACAAAGATCTCGCTGAAAAGGAGAAACTCTACAGAATTCTAGAACCATGTTGTTGATGGTGATTCTTACGAGGTCGTTTAGCAGAGATCTGTCATATATCATGCACTAAAATAAATAATAATAATAATCTGTGGAAATCAAGTGGGTAGCTATTTCTCAGTAAGATCAAGTGTGAGGATATGCTAGATCCAGCCGCCGCGGCGGAATCTCTCTTAGCAATGAATTACCAAATTCTCTTCCTTAATAACCAACAAGAGTCGAGTTGCACCTACATGAGATATGCAGAAATAGCCCCCATCTTTACAACACAGATTTTTATACTAGATGCTTTTAATTGGTTAGGGGTTAACAACAAACATTCATATACCAGATGATTTTTAAGTGTTTTAATTCCAAATAAGCCTTCTAATTTAATAATCAATAATCTAAACCTCCGATCACCTCCACAACAACAACAGCAACCACCAGGTGCATAGATAAAGCCTAAGAAATGAAGAAAACTAAATTGGGGAAATGCCAAAAAAACCATCAGAATCCAGATCCAAAAGAGGTCTTTCTTCCTTTCTCCTTTTTTTTTTTTTTTTTTTTGAAAAAAAAAAAAAGGAGGAGGGGAAAGAACCGAGAAATGGGTCTAGTCTTACTCACTCCAGCTGAGGCAGAGGAAGGCTGGAGAGGCTGGCCCTCCTCCGCGGAAGAAGCGGCGCTCCCCTCCATCATCTTCTCTCTCTATCTCTCTACCTGAGATTAGTTGGATGAAGAGGCCTCTCTCCCCACCCACCTAACCCCTCCTACCCCCTCCCAGATCAGAAGATTTGGTAATGGAGACCTCTCCTCTCTCTCTCTCTCTCTCTCTCTCTCTCTCTCTCGCTTCTTATGAAGGTCAAATTGTGAGAGCCAAGTCGTGGCGGCCTCCCCTGCAATTTTTATTTTTTTTTTCTTGTCTCCTTGTTCCAAGGTGAAAGTGGGGAATGACATTATTTAGATGCGCCCGGTGCACTGTGCACCGCAACTCTATGAGGGAAAACGAATTTGACGGAGCAAACCAAATTTTAGAAAGTAAAAAATAAAATATAACAATTTTTATAAAACTTTAGCAACAATCACAAATTTAATCGAGATTTTTGTTATGTCGAAGATCAAACAACTCAAAAACCCCTAAATTCATGTAGGCATTAAGAAAAAAAAAAATAGTAACAATAAATTATAAAATTTTTAAAAAATAATGAATTTTAAAATGTCAAATATGACTATCACGAGTAGTAATTATTATAGAGTTTTATACAAATTAGAGTCGAAGGGTTTATTCAAATAAATTTTAAATCTTATAAATTTGTTTAATTTTTAAAATTTTAAGTGATTAAGTAAAATTATAGTTTGAAAGCAGTTAGTTTGTCAGGAAAATATTTTGTTAAGTAAATAAAATTTCTAGCGTTGCGGGTTTTTTGGATTTTACCAGGATGGCACACGGTGCACCCGGTGCATGAAACAATTTCACCACGTAATGTTCAACAATGCGTGTTCGGGCGGGGGTGGCGAAAAGTAAATGAAGTGTGGAGGTGAAATCGGCACCGAATACGGAGGATGGGCTGTAATTGTAATTGAAGTATACACCCAACCCAATCTACCGCGCAATTATGCATCTAATGTTGGGGTACCACAGCCAAACATTATGTTGATAGAGACTCTTCATCGACCACCAAAAACCTGAAAAAAATACAAAAACCTTTGCTCACATCTGTATAAGTAACTTAATTTTTTATTTTAATATTTCTTGCTATTATGAGAAGAGACAGAGAGAAGTCTCAAATTGAGATTTTATTTTTCTTTCCAAGTACAAAAAATTTATCCTGGCATATAATTATGGGTAAAGTTCTAAACTTGTTCGTTACGTGATAGTTAATTAATTAAGCTAAAAAAAAAAACAGGCCAAAAGTTTGGTGGGTTAATTAATTAAGTAGTAGTCAACAATGCCATCTCTCTCTTTCTCGGTGACTCAGTCGTACCGAACCAAACTAATGAATTGGAGAAGATGGAACTAATCAACTGGAGAAGAAGGAAGAGGGCACATGCAAATTTCCTTGAGAACGGCCTCTTCCTTACTTTATGCTGAATTTTCCAAAGGCCACTGCATGTAGTAATAATTTGCTTGTGGACGGATCTATATATTATTAATATATATGAGCACTACACAGCACAAACGACCCCACGTTCCCGCACAGGATGATGATTTGATTTTATTTACTGCGTACTTTCTCGTATCACGTACTTGTTAACTCCTCCCCGGCCACCTCTACACATAAATATATAATCAATTCCCTGAGAACTTATTTATTGTATACATAAATATTGTTATAAAATTATTCTAATTATATAAGTACTACTACTTAAAAATTGCAGGTTGGTGTTAAATCTAAAAAAAAATTAAAAAATATTGTTTTATTAATTTTAACATTATATCAGAATATTAGAAGCTTGAACTTTTTTTTAAAATAATTATTTTATTTTATTTTTTTGAGAAAAGATAGCTTGTTATCGCTTTATTAAAAGTCCTTGAACTAAACAAAGGTGCGAGACAACAAGCCTCATAGAGGAGAAAAAAAAGAAAAAAAAAAAACAACAGAAACTATCTCAAAGTTTAAACACATTCCCGGACAAACTCCCTCAACTGTTGATAACTGGCACATTTATTATCGAAAATTCTTCTGTTACGCTCATTCCAAATCATCCACCAAGACGACATGAGAGTTCCCCTTTCCCTCCTAACATAGCTACCCCCGGAGTAACATGACGTTCTCTAAAGTTTGCAGAGAGTTACAGTTATTCACACCCTGTTTATTCAGAAACGGGGTAAGCAATAAGGATTTGAAGTTTTCGCACGAAGCAAGTAGGTGATCTACGGTCTCAACCTCCGACTTGCAAAAGACACACCGCTCGTCAACACTCCATCTCCTCTTGAGGAGATTGTCCATCGTTGGTAACCTGCGTTTCAGGACCAGTCCATACAAAAATTTTAACCTTGAGCGGGAATTTAGCTGTCCACAATTGACCGAACATATCGACCTTAACACTCCCCTTATGCAAGAAGTTATATGCCGACTTTACGGAAAAGCCCTCTGAGCTTGTCCACCTCCACTTAATATGAAAGCATCGACTTTTTTAGAATAATTATTGATATGCATTATTTAATAAGAAAAACAAAGACTTCATATGAAGATAATTGTATGAGAAACTGAAATTCGAAATTCCATATTATACAATTTCAACAGGAAACCAAAAATTCTATGAAGATTTTTGAAATGTAAAGTTTCTAATATAATAGGTACGTAATTAGATCATTTTCTATGAGGCGTGGTATATATAGGGACGGGAAAAGAAGCTTCACCAAATAATAGCATGATGAATACATACATACTCATATATTTGAAAATCAAGATAAAAGGTAGAAATAATTAATCTGACAAATTGATACTTCATAATTAATCCCTTTGGGGAATTTTAATTTCTTAGGAAAAATCATATTATAAAATGCCAAAAAGATAAAGTTGATTGAAATTTCAAAACTTGTAAATAAGAATTTTCGAATGTCATTTTCCTTTTCCTTTTCCTTTCCTTGATCTTAATTAGGTAGAAAATCACCACAATAGGAGTTTTGTAATAAATATCATTTTCATCACTGCCTAACTTTGATGATGAGTTGAAAATAGAAAAATATTAAATAATTCTTAAAATATTCATCATTGCCTAATTAACCTGTTGCTTTTTCCCTTGTTGGCCAATCTATTCCCCACATTGAGGTTTTCTATTTGCCCCTCTCACCAAACTCAACAATGTCCTTTCTTCTTAAAAAAATATGCGGCTCCATCAATCGTTTGTCAAGTTTATTATAGGATCCATAGAAGAAATTCTGCAGAAAATGAAAAAAAAAAAAAAAAAAATGCATAAATGATCAACACAGTTCAAAGCTGCTGCTTAAGATGGTGTCGAATGATGTTTCCCCTTCTAGAATTTTCCAAATTAAAAGAGAGGAGCACATGATTAACTGAATTAAGTGTACGTAGCAGCAGTAACGCAAATACTGATGTCGAGAACTTCATCCTCACCTTTGTTAATTCCGGTTACCCCGTTGTTATGAGAATCAAAAGAAGAATTGTTGCGATTGTTCGATTGGTTACTGCTTCCAGTAGAATTACTGAGAAAATCTAATGCAGACAGGTGTATTGAATAAAAGATTTACTGAGACTTGGAATGCACGAAAATAGCAATCCAGAGATAGCTCATTCAGTCTTGGACTTTTTTGGCCTTTTGATTTCCGATGCATTTCGAAGCCGGCAAAAATCGCATGTGTTTGGATCATGCATGCATGTTTCAGTAGAGAAAACACAGTATTTAGCAGCATCGAGACCGGATTCTGGAAGAAGTTCGTTGTCGGGTCTCCTTGGACCAAACAATCGACGAACATGTCACATGTCCTCTCGCAATGAACTGATAAAAGAAAATCTGCAGAAACAAACTGTCGAATGACATCGAAATCAAACTCATATACAGAAGAAGCATAATCAGTTACAGCAACGTGCCTTCTCAATTGGCGAAGGACCAAAATTCTCGATGAATATCTGAAAGTGTTGCTATACATATATAACTGGCAAGAAGGCATAAATCCGTAACAAAACCAGTATTAAATTTACCTGCCCCTCAAAGCACATATAATTTCATAGTAAATTTACCTTCCCTTCCTTATACGAAATTTTGGTGATCCATTTTTCCAAGCGCAAATCGTAAATATAAATTTTACAATTGAACATCAATATCAAAAAAAACTTTAGAGCAGTTGGTTGTGCTCTCTTATTCGAATGTTGGATTTTAAATTTGAAATTTAAATCCAGTTGTAGGCCAAAATAGATGGTCTCGAATGACCTGCGAAAGAAGAAGACAAAAGCCCAAGCTAAATGACGTTGGATCACATTCAAGGCCAGTGGCTTGTCTCGTCCCTTCGAGAATGAGAGATTAACAGGGCAACGTTGGACAATCGGGCCCGCCCAAAAGGGGGCCCGCAACCCGGCCCAACTATTGCCTGCATCCGGTGTATCCGTATTCCTCGTCACTGCACCGATTTTTGAAGAACAACATTTTCGAAATCATAATTCAATCCAATTGATGCAATGCACACAATGTCACAATCTAAAGCCCTACAAAATAAAAATAAATAAATAAATAAATAAATAAAACTAAATCTATTACTATGACATAAAAAATTTACGTCTAAAATTTATAATATATTTTAGGTATTTTAAACGCTGTAGATGGTAGATATATCTAAGCAATACTATGTGCACCGACCTGTGTGCATTATGAACGGTCGGTTTTATATATAATAATGCGTTGGATTCTACTCGTAAGCTTTTACTTTAATCAGAATTGAGCGGTGCGGTGTACGAGATGTACGGGTACATCAGGTGCGGGAAATAATTTCGATGAAAACAGATAAAAAGAGAGAAGACAGAGGGGCTTTATCGTAATTGCAAATCTTAATGGGGGCAGCTCGAAAAGGATCTCCTCTTGCCCGAGTGGAGCTTTACGCAACCTTCCATTATAACCGAAAAAGAAGAGGTTCCTCTCTCCCCCTCCTCCTTCTCCTCTCTCTCTCTCTCTCTCTCTCTCTCTCTCTCTCTTCCTTTCTCTCGACAAACATTAGGGTTTCTGCGTCTCCGTGTTCATTCGC
Organism: Tillandsia fasciculata; assembly: GCA_029168755.2. NCBI lineage: Eukaryota > Viridiplantae > Streptophyta > Magnoliopsida > Poales > Bromeliaceae > Tillandsia > Tillandsia fasciculata. The sequence goes on along the minus strand of CM054934.1, from coordinate 30,052,552 downwards.
GTAGGAGACAGTAGGGTTACTTCTTTCCCTAAAATTTTCTTTTCTCGGATTAATGAGACGCGAAACCTGTAAACACCACAAATTTTCGTGTAAAACTGGCCTTAGAGATCCGAAGAGCGTCCAATTTTAGGCTTTTCCGATCGATTCGTGAAAGCCTTTTTTCGTTGTTTCGCGGAAGGAGTCGGTCGTGCGAGAATTCGTGATCGAATCGAACCCTGGTGAGGAGAGGGTAAGGAGATGGGGAACACCGGGAGCACGGGCAGCGGCGCCGGCGCCGGAGGGAACGGTCGCCGCAGGAATTCGAGCCACCACCACCACCACCACCATCAGGCCCCGCCGCCGTTCGGCCCCGCGCCCCCGCCGACGCCCCCGCAGCAGCCGCCGCAGGAGGTCGCGCCCAACCGGTACGTGTTCGCCGCGGCGACGCCGTACCCGCCCCAATACCCTAATCCTAACCCGCCCCAGTACTACCAGTACGCCGGATACTACCCTCCGCCGCCCCCGGCCATGCCAGTTCCCCTCCCAGCGCCTTATGATCACCACCACCGTGGCGGAAGCGGCGGTGGCGGGCCAAATGTGGAGTACCAGGCCCACCACCCTGGATGGGCCGGGACAGGGAGGTACACAAGCTGCCCACCGCCGCCCATGCCGGCTCCTTATGTGGAGCATCAGAAGGCGGTAACGATAAGGAACGACGTGAATCTGAAGAAGGAGACTCTGAGGGTTGAACCAGATGAGCAGAATCCGGGACGGTTTCTTGTTTCTTTCACTTTCGATGCCACAGTATCTGGGAGGTGATTTTCTCTTTACTTCCTGTCAGTTTTGATTTTCTTAATTCCTACAATTATATCTTGCATATGTATACCAAAATTCGTCGTCTTTACTAAACTTTTCGGCACGTAGACTGTCAAGAGTTTTTTTTTTTTTTTTTTTTTTTTTTTTTTTTTTCTTGGGGGTTGGGGGGTGGGGGGGGTTGTGTGTTTATATGATTGTATATTACTATTGGCATGTGGGGTTTTTCCTACGTTTGCCAGGTAATTTTTTTTGAACTACTGAATCTTTTTCTTATGCCTCCAGCGATTTTAAGCACCGTAGTAGGTTTTTGGCACAATAATGTAGTTATTGTTATTTCCAGTCTGATTAAGATCTAGTTTCAAATTAGGTAAATCAACTTTACCCTGGGCCTGCTTATCACCAAACCTTAACTCTTTGTCGAGATTTTTAAATGTCTTAGCTGCAGATTTTATCACAGGGCTCCGGTACATTTTTTTGAAGTATTTACTAAGGGCATGACTGTACTAGGCTGATGAGAATGATTGAATGATTTTAACCTTTGAATTCTAGGACTTGGTATAAATAACCCTCTTTCCAAACGGCACATGCTTAAAATTATTGCTGTTGAGAGTTTGCTTGGTTGTTTTTCAGATAGTTTGACTATGGGTTTGTCTTTACAGGTTTACACCCTGTTCAAAATTTTCTTGTTTACACACTTTTTTTTTTTTTTTTTTTTTTTTTTTTTTTGCTCAGCTTGTGTTTGTCTTTACCCTTTGGTTCTAATTATCAGAAATACAACATTTTCAACCTCTATTGTGTTAAAGTGTGCTTCTTTTGATCTATTTGTCTTCCAAAAGTAATTTTACTATTACATTATCTAATTCCCCCATTTATCTTCTTTCTGTAAACAGCATCACTCTCTTCTTCTTTGCAAAAGAAGGATTTGACTGCAATTTCACTGCAATGAAAGAGAATTTTCTTCAACCGGTCTCTGTCACCTTCAAGGAAGGCCTTGGCCAAAAATTCAGGCAACCATCTGGATCCGGAATTGATTTCTCTTTATTTGAAGATTCAGAATTAATGAAAGAGGGAGAAATGGACGTGTACCCACTTGCAGTAAAAGCAGAAGCTTCGTCATATAACACTCAAGGTTCAGATGGTGAAAACCAGAAGAATGGTTCTCCCAACTCTCAGATCACTCAGGCTGTGTTTGAAAAAAAAGACAATGGTGATTATCAAGTAAGAGTGGTTAAGCAGATTCTTTGGGTGAATGGAACTAGGTATGAGTTGCAGGAGATATACGGAATAGGGAATTCTGTCGATGGTGACACTGATGGAAATGATCCTGGGAAAGAATGTGTGATTTGTCTTTCTGAACCGAGAGATACTACTGTACTCCCATGCAGACATATGGTAAGTCTTTAAATTGTTCTTCTTTGATGTTTATGTTGTTCCTTGTTGTGCAATTGTTGGTCAGTTGCAGTATTGGCCCTGCCATATTTTGCAATTCCTCATTTGGTAATTTTACAAGTTGGAACCTGGTCACGAGCTAATGAAAACTTTAGAACAAGAGTTCTAAAGTTTATTTTTGTTGGAATTCTTCATCAAATTCTGAACTATCCTGATCTTAAAAATTGTTCTCAGTTACAAGAACATCTCTTAGAAAAGGGTTTTATATAAAATTGGATATTTGTGCTTTCTTTATGACCTTCAAGTCCATAGCTGTTGCGTAATTGGTACCTAGATTTAATTCTACTGACAAATTTACCAATTTTGTTGTCAGCATATAGCATTCAAAGCTCTAACATCTGTAAATACCTGATGTTTTGGATTTGTTGAATTGCTGCAGTTTGCTACAAATTTCATATATTTTTTTTTACATATGCTAGAGTATCTTCAGGCACTTAGCCCTTGTATAATTGATGAAAGGATTTTTTTTGTTAATGCAAACTCGTAGCTTACCTTAAGCAAACTCTGATTATTTGGTACAAATTGATTAAGCGTATGATGCATCTTTTTGGTGCAAGTCAATTGAGCTTGCTGTTCCATAAGGGTTCACGATCTGAACTCTTTAAAGTGACTTATTGTCATTTGTACCTAAGTGGCCAGGTTTTCATTTCCAATGTATATGATGTTCTTGAGCCCATGGATTTTCATATCATGGATATTATGTTCAGTGCTCACCACTTTAGTTGCATAGGTTCTTTGTGCACATATTTGAAGTTTAGAACTGCCATATTCTGTGTCCATGCCCCTGCTGAGCTGCATTAAACTTTTCCTCATACATGTGGCTTAGACAATACAAAATGATTAACGCCACTTTTGATACTGTGTCCTTTAGATGGTTGGAAATTACGAAAAAGTTATGTGCTTATTTGGAGTCGGACTAAATTATCTGTTTCAATCAGTAAGTAAGCAATTAGATTCTGGGAAGACTTATTTCGTAGGTCATCTTATTTGCATCTTTTGTCTTGTAGGCCATGTGAAGTTGGTTTCGTATAGTTGGAAAAATTTATGAAGCGATAGTAGTCAAGGAAAACTGGAAACAGTCTTTTACTATTTGAGACAGATGAGTTTAATTGAATGGATCATGCTCTATCTAATAATTGAAGGAGGCTTAAAAATGCAGTTGATGCTGCAACCTCTCGGGGTGATTCTCGTAGTTTGTAGATGCCTTTTCCGCTTTCATTTATCTTTCTTCTGAAATCATGAACAAGTTTTCTCCCTCCTAATTACTGGAATGACCATTATAGTCTTTTAAATCTTTGGAAGTTTGGGTATTGAATGCAGTTTCATATTTTGGTGAACAAACAGGCTAAGCTTGCTCGGTCAAATACTTGGAAATTGTTAGTATTGCAAATCCTTAACATGTGAAACATATGTACTCTTGTTGTTTTCTTCATTTGTGTCTCTCTATAGACGCTTATGTATAATCCTACCACAGTATATCCTTATTTCTCATGATTTCCATATTGGTGATCAGAACTATGGATGCTTTATGTGTTGATTTCTGTTCTTAGTTTATGCTCATGCTTACAACACAATCCTATTTTAGATGTTGGAGTCAAAGAGGAGAAAGTTGGAGTGGAGTCAGAGATCTTTTAATCTCTGGAGAGCAAATAAGCAAAAGATCGTTTTTTCTCTTATCTGTAGTGCATTAAGCCAATAAGATCTAAATGCTTTCACCTTCCTCACTATCGCAGTTACTTGATGTTATTTTCTCTCGATGATTATTTGCCTTATTCTTGTGCAGATTATGTTAATAAACCAAACTCCAGCTTGCTTTCAATTGTTCAAATTTGATAGAGTCCATTTTTATTTATCTATAGTTCTTGTTGGTGAATATGTACACACATTACCTGAACTATAGTGCATTTTTTGAATGGGCACCTCATTTCTGAATCTTTCGATTTAGTGTCTAACCTTTCGTCACTTCTGATTTCAGAAAATTCCATCCTGTTCGAACTTAATTCATTCTACCAAATAAGTTACAGAATATACCATTAACTAATGAAACATTTCACTAGATTACAGATTATTCTGTCAAGAACGTGTACAAGTACTGTTAAGTTCCGATGGAGAGCTATTTAACTAGAAAATATGTTTAGTAAAGTCATAATCCTTAAAAGTTGAGGTTGCAATTTCAAAATGTGCTATAGGTCAGGTAAGGCTTGTACTTTTTGATCATTATTGATCTCAAGTGCTTCTAATTTAAACCTTTTGTCGGTTTTGATGCAGTGTATGTGCAGTGAATGCGCTAAGGTCTTGAGGTTCCAAACCAACCGATGCCCAATATGCCGCCAGCCGGTGGAGCGACTCTTGGAGATTAAGGTCAACAACAAAGCCGAGGAGAGTCGAGAGGTTTAGCATGGGCTTCTCGACTAAATATAGTATATGTGCCTCTCAAAATTATATCATTTCGGAGGCAGGCCTTAATAAAAGGGACAGGTGGTGAAATGTGATTTACTATCTTGCTTGTAATTCATATATATATAGCATTTCCGGTAATGGTGTTTGCTACTTTCGGGCAAGTAGAACATTGCTGATGAGAGAGCGTTTCTGCAATCTTCATATATATTCTGCATATTAGGTACCATGGGGGATGTTTGCTTTCGCGGTGCCATAAGAAAAGGCATGCTCTCTATGTTTTCAGTTTCTGATTAGTGCAGGTATTATGAATGTACTGGAACTTTGGGCTCATTTGTCATTGAGGTACAGCAGAGTAATGTTCAGGAAGAAGGATGGTTGAGAGAGTCGGAGTTGGGATTATAGCCCACTTTTGTCCAGCACTTGCCCATGGTGACACTCGACTCCTTCAGGAGGCTAAAGCTTTTCTTTGGGGTTTGTGGGATTGCTTATTGTTTTCTAAGACAGTGCTTGTTGGTATGTGGAAATGTAGTCAATCATTCACTTCATTCTGTTGTTGTATGCACTTGCCCATATTTTTTTATGCTGCTGTGCAGAAATAAGCTTAGGAATTTGGCCGAGGAATTTGGCAATGCAGTTCAACTTTGTTGATCTGAATAATTTAGTTTTAACAATTTAGCGACTTTTTTGTTTCACGTGCAATTTTTAATAAGAAACAAAGATTCCTTTTATCAATCTTTCCATCTTCCAGATTGGCTAATTAGGCAATATAAAGCACATTGATTCATTAATTTTCATAGATTTCCTTTCACATGTTGGTAGTTTCTCATATTCCAGTCAAAATATGACATCTGCCAACTTACAGTAAAAAAATAAGAAATTATATAATTATGTTTTCGTTCAGATTCTTTTTGTCCTATTAATACAAGTAGACAACTGGGAACATCGTGGGGAAGTAACAATGGTAACCATAGCTTTCCCACTGTTAGTGAGAAAAGCCCTCCCTGGTGGCGGGGTGGGTGGGGGGTGGGTCAGCGCGCCAACTGTCCACGCATTACACGTCCAGTCAAAAATCTGGCTCGGCTTCGGTTTAATTAGACAGCAACCCAAAAATAAAATTCCCACCAAACTGCACTACTGATTACTGAACCTTAACCCAACTTTTATTCTAATTTGGCATCTAAAATTTTTAAATTTTCAATAGTATTCTGTTCAGTTAATGTAGTATTGGCAACATCTTTATAAGTCGAGCAAAAAGCTTATATCATTCTACGTGCGTTACAAATTACAATTTATTTATGTCTGTTGGCAGGTTTCTATCTACAGTGATGTTGTTCGTATGCTGAGCTTTTTGAAATGGGGATCAAACTTTAAGTCGGATTATTTCTGGGTTGGTAGCTGACTGCAAGAATCTTTCGTCCAAATAATAACATCTAAATATCTAACCGTACTATGTATTTATGGGATTCACAAGGAGAAAGCCCTTCATATATTATTAAAAAACTGTATTTAAATTTATCTGCAGGGAGTTGCCAATTGCCTCACACTTGCAAGTCAAAAAAAAAAAAAAAAAAAAAAAAAAAACCCCAACCACCCAAATCTCGACCGGACCGGTTCGAGTCGAACCGGCCCGTCGTAGAGTCAAAAAACCTCGAACCGGTAATCCAACAACCGGGAGAAAGGGGGTAGGTGGCTCATTAGCTCTCTCTATATACACCTCCCTCCACCAAACCTTCTCTCTCATCTCGGCTAGGAGAGGGAGAGGGAAAGGGACAGAGAGAGGGCTCTAATGGCGTCGTTGGGGTCGAAGACGTTCGTGAAGGGAGCGAGGACGGAGATCGGCTTCCAGCCGTCCGATCTGCGCGGGCTCTTGCCTCCTGCCGTCCAGATCTCGATCCGACGGCGCAGATCCCCTGCTCCTCGAAGGCTAGGTCAGGCTCTCCACCCCCCTCCATCCATTTCTTCACATATATTTAATCCTCTGTTTTACTGTTTGTTTGTGTTTGAATCCCTAATTGTCGCGTTGTTATCTTCAAATGGATTTTTTTATTTTTTTTTTGTTAATTATTATTTTTGGTAGGATGAACTTGATTTGAAAAGATCTGTGAGCAGGTGAAAATGTGAAAGGACGACCTTTTCAATCGTTTATATATAATTTCTAGTGGTCGCCACTCGCCACCAAAAATTGCACTTTCTACAGGTCAACCAGATAGAGAATTTTTGCAATACATTAATTTCGTGTTAATTTCGTAAGCATGTCGATAAGTATACAACAACACCGGGATCCTGGGATTTGTCGTTCAACACAAAGGTTCGCTTAAGGCGTTAGAAGATTGAAGTGATAATTTGCATTTTGTTGGAGATGAAGCAGAGGATTTTTTTCTGTCTTTTGCATCAGATGGAATAGCGGCGAAAAATCGTCTTCTTTGAGCATTCCCCTATTTCCAATAGTGATGGGCTTATAGATAAGAATTTTGATTCACCTGAAGCAGGGTATTTGGTTGATGGGGTTTATGAAAACATAGTATCTTGTTCAGTATATCCCATTTGCTTACTCAAGTAATGGTAATCGGAATGATATTGTTGATAATAAGAACTTTGGTTTAAGCTCCATTACAAACTTAAATAGGAATAGCTAGTTGCAATGAATTGTGCAGAATGACTGTCAAAGCTTGTAATTTCTTATTAGTGATATATCAAGCATGCATTTGTCTTTTCTCTGCAAAAGGACATATTGTGCCTCATCTATTTGTAGGCTGTATTTATCTGCTATTTATATGCACAACTAATCGTCTGCATGGTTTTTTTGAAGAACAGAAGTACAGGCCATTGGAAATGTATTTGGTAATTACTTTAAGGTTGCAACTTATGGAGAGTCCCATGGGGGAGGTGTTGGCTGTACCGTAAGTGGGTGCCCACCTAGACTTCCCCTTTCTGAAGCTGATTTACAGTTTGAACTTGATAGAAGGTTTGTAATTTTTTTGGCACTCTATCCCTTTTTCCTTTTTTTTTTTTTTGTCTGCATCGGCCAATGAATTTTTTAATCTATTTATTGTTCCCGTATTCACTTCTATTGACTTCAAACAGGAGGCCTGGTCAGAGTAGAATAACTACACCGAGAAAGGAGACTGATACATGTAAAATTCTATCAGGAATCTCTGAAGGTTTGGTAGTCCTTGAGCTTTTTCTTAACTTTCATTCATAGTTTAGTTGAAGAATGGACCTTTGAGCTTTTTACTTTGTGTTTCTTTCTGTTTCATAATATGGTAACTTGATTAGTTGATTGATGCGTTATGTGTGTTGCAGGAATGACTACGGGAACACCAATCCATGTTTTTGTTCCAAATACGGATCAAAGAGGACATGTGAGTTTCACTTATTTAATTTTGTTGTGTAAACACGGAGTTAACACTAAATTGTTATGGAGCTTATAAAAGCTTTCATCAACTCTCATGAAATTTAGATCTCTAGAGCGCCTATGCGATGCTAATTAGGAGCTTTTTCTTTATTTTATTTTGAAAACTACTTACGGAGTTTTTGTCAGGTCTTGTCTTCTCTTCTTTCTTACGGCTTAAATAAGTTGCTGAGTGTAAATTTATTGGACTTTTATGCTCTACCTGCAACACCATGTTGATTCAGTTTATGGTTTTACCATATATAGCAAGATTGTTTACATCAGTCATAGTAACCTAGTGTTTGTTTATATGTTGAACGCTATTTAGTATGCAATACATAGTAGGATTCTACTTACCAAAGATTTTTTTTAGTAAGATGTGTACTTGTTTGCAAATTTATCTTCTCTCCACTGCGTGGCTAGTTCTACGTCCTATTCTCATCTTGCAACTTGTAATCATTTCTTTTTCGGTCCTTTCAATTTCTGATTATTCCATTGGACCTTGCAGGATTACAGTGAAATGTCGATGGCATACCGCCCTTCTCATGCAGATGCTACCTATGACTTCAAATATGGCCTTAGATCAGTACAGGTAGTTTTTTCTAAAAAAATATGTCTGGATTGTCCCTGTTCTATCTCAATGGTGCAACTCAGCTGCTGAACTTTTCATTGAAATACTCAAGTTTCTGAAGTTTTTTTTATGTTGTATTTCCATCCCGACCATCAGAAGAAAATCTAAATTTTTCCTGTGAAGTGGCCATTTACCTTTCTGCTGTCATATGACTACCTACTTTCACTTAAACTTGAAATGTGGTTAAAAGGTCATTTACAGAAAAAGTTAACAGATGATGGGTCATATTTGCCTTAACAGCCAGGGATGTAATTGTGATATAAGAGAAACTTCAGGAGCTAAAGTGTTTGAATGAAAAGTTCATGGAGCAGGTCACAATATCAGGATAGCACAGGGAGTATCCAGACATTTTACGTTTTCCTTTCCTCGTTGTTTTTGAGTTAAATCCTCCATATCGAGTCTCTAGATCATATATGAATATTCTCAAAAAGTTTCTACTTGATTGAACTGGATATCCTTATGGTTTATAGTTTCTTGGAACTATAGGGAGGTGGCAGATCGTCAGCAAGAGAAACCATTGGGAGAGTTGCAGCTGGAGCTGTAGCAAAGAAAATTCTCAAACTGAAAGCAGGGACAGAGGTTAGCTAGTTCTGCTTATTATTTTTTATCATTGTTTTCATAAATTTTAAAATTTGCTGCATCCCCTGTAATAAATGAAGACAAAGCAAATTATTTCGTTCGACTTAGTTTGATATCTACAAAATCTGATGATTCTGATCCAACCATCCACTAGTACAAATGTAAGCAAGTTGACATACCAATACACTATAATGTCGATTAGAGTATATAGCTAATATCTTAAGGTAGGGTCGCTCCATGTTATAAAAGGGCATGGCAGCATATATGCATCTGTTTATATATTTTCACATTATGGGTATTACATGCATCTGTTTATGTAGTTTCACATTATGGGTATTATGGGTGTTTAACTGGTTTGTTGTACAATTTATGATTGTTCTCCACCTTAAAAACAAGAAATCTCTCTGATTCTACAGATACTGGCATATGTTTCTCAAGTGCACAAAGTTGTACTTCCAGAAGGGGCGGTTGATAATGAAACAATAAGCTTCGACCAGGTTTGTATTTTATCATATATATTAGTTGAGCTATGATACTATTGATAGTGGATGAATACTGTTTGCTATGAACTTTTTAGCTATTGGATTCATAATAATACCACCACCAAATAGTAAACCCTATACACCCAAATAATAAAAAATAGATTGCGAACACTATTCCTCTACTATCAATAGTATTCTAGTCTCTCTCTCTCTCTCTCTCTCTCTCTCTCTCTCTCTCTCTCTTTATATACATATATATCAGTAATTTTGTTATTCTGTTATGTTATACTAATTGGTGTTCTCTTTCATGAAATCTTACCAGATAGAGAGCAACATTGTTAGATGTCCCGATCCAGAATATGCACAAAAGATGATTGATGCAATTGATGCTGTTAGAACAAGAGGGGACTCTGTTGGTGGAGTTGTGACATGCATTGCTAGAAATGTTCCACGAGTGAGTATTTTAACTTGAATATGAAACATAAACACCACCCTCCTATGCCGCATGCATTATTCTACGATAGAACTAGGACCATTCTTGATATATTAGTTTGCTCTTCAAAGTATAGTTTCTCATCTATTATTTTTTGGCTAAATGCTGGAAAAGCCCTATAGATATCACGATTTTCACTTTGGCCATAAGCAAATTGATTCATATTGCTTAAGGAACACCAACCAATGCAAGCAAACTGATGAACATTTGCATTTAAAAGGGCAAAGTGAAAATTGTGATATTTATTTGTGGTGTTGCCTTCAATTTAAACTTAATTTGTTGCTGGTTAATTCTACACTAGCTTTTTAAGCTATTTCTGTTTGGTAAATGTTCTAACTGATGAATTATATCCTGAAACGGTGTAATTTTGTAGGGGCTCGGCTCTCCAGTTTTTGATAAACTTGAAGCTGATTTGGCAAAAGCTGCGCTGTCTCTTCCAGCAACCAAGGGATTTGAGTTTGGTAGTGGATTCGCAGGTAGGTAATTGTACATAAGCGTGCTATAGATTAGTTGCAACTTTGCTCCTTGAAGTTTGTCCTGAATGTCAACTAAGCCTTATAGTTTCAAAATAATGATTTAATCCTGAAGTTTGCTCTCCATAACTAGTCCCTTCCTTTAGCAAACCATCTAAAAAAGTGCCATATCAGCATCTTTATTAGACTTTTCTTTATCAAAACTGATTATGGGTTTTCTTGTTATTAAATTGAAACTGAGGACGAAATTAAAACTCAATTCATACTTTGGGGATGAATTTGACATCAACATCAAACTTCAGGGATAAAATTGAGATCTAAAGCGTGGCCAACTTTCGGGGAATAAAAATTGTCACAATTGAAATTTTTTGAGGGTGAAATTGAAATTCGGCTCAAACTTAGGGGGATAAATTTGTTGTTAAACGAACATTTTATTCAGCCAGTACTTCAATTGCTGATGTAAAATCTGTTTTCTGTGAGCAGGTACATTGCTGACTGGGAGTGAGCATAATGATGAGTTCTATACCGATGAGAATGGAAACATCAGGACTCGAACAAACCGATCAGGCGGTATACAGGTCTGTTTTTGATCGTCTTATAATATTGATTATTATGGAAACTGCAGTTCTTGATTGTGTATAGTTATGCGTGCAGGGAGGGATATCAAATGGTGAAACTATATATATGAGGATAGCTTTCAAACCTACCTCAACGATTTCTGTAAGTCATGTTCACTAATGTCTAATATTTGGATTGATCGATGAAATGTTGTTCATGTTTTTAAGAATTCATGGAGTCAAAAGGGATTTTATTGAGGTTTTAAAGAACAATGAAGTCAATAGTAGAGTGTAATAGTTTTGAAGTTTGGAATGCCATCTGAGATTAACTGTTGTGCTGAAGTAGCTGCTTCATATGCTTACAACACCAAAGAAAAAGAAATTTGAAAAAGGAGCAGTTATTTGGTTCCATTTATTAAATATCACTCACGCTGATTGTAGAATTGTCTTACGGATAACATCTAATTCATTCATGCAGAAGAAACAGCAAACTGTGACAAGAGATCGACAGGAAACTGAGATTCTAGCAAGGGGCCGCCATGATCCTTGTGTGGTTCCTCGAGGTATAGAAAAATTGTTAAATGATCCGCATATCTACCTGAACTGTATTGGAAATAGCAACCTGAAATTTTAGAAATTTTCATTTTACTAAATAACTGCATAGTGATTTTTGTTACCTGTCAGAAATTAGTGGTATTTGCAAAAAAAAAAATTGACAGTATGTTCTACAAACTTAATGGTATTCTATTACTTGCAAGATTGTTATATAGTTATTTGGCATAAACCATTAAATCTATCTAAACTTGATGTAAATTATCCAAATTAGAAGTAATGAAAAAACTATGTAATATTAGGAAAAAATTTTCAGTCTAGTTACCCATTTCAAAATGCCAGATAGTTCGAGCTCTGTACATTTTCACCTACCCTTTTCTCCCAAACTTGTCTTTTTATTTTCTTATCGTAGTTTCTTATTATGTAGCTGTTCCAATGGTGGAAGCAATGGTAGCATTGGTGTTGTTGGATCAGCTGATGGCTCACTTAGCTCAATGTGAGATGTTCCCCGTGAACTCGGCCCTCCAAGAACCGGTCAGCTCAGCCATCAATGGGTCTGTGTTGAGCCCAAATCTTGCTTGATAACTTAATCTGGGAACAAAATTGCCTTTCTTGGTTCACATTCTTTTTCTGTTTTTTCTTTTCGGCACAACCAATAAGATAACGGCTTGTTTGGCTTGCGTCTGGCTGATTGTTGTACTAGTATAAGTATTATGTTGATTCAGCCGAAATTTTCTTAATCTCTGCTCCTTTAAGTTATCTTCTTTGGTTGTATTTTGTACTCTGGTTATTGGTCGACACAAATACTTTTGCTATAATGAAACTAAAGCACCGGAATAAGCGATGGCTTAGCTTGAATAAGGCCATCTCCTTCTGGAGAAGTCAGGGTTATTTGACTGCATATTTGTCTTTTTTCTGCATATTTTTCATCATTTTGGTCTTCTTATGCGCCTAGGTGTGAAATGCTTCCAATTCCAGTGCTTTAACCGCATTTCAGTAGAGCATTCTCCAAACCATCTACTGTCACTGGGTTAGTGCAATTGCTGGTACTTGTATTTCCTAAGTGGGGTGGCAATGGATTTGGGTTCAGGTAGTATAACAAGGGCTACGTAGGACCAAGAAGCCCGGGTCAAGACGGTTGAACTGTAAACGCGTAGCTACAGAAAAACGAGGACTATGGAAACGGGATTATTCCAACTCAGTTCCGCGGGACCTAGAAATGCACTCTTAGCCGCTGCTCATTGACTGCAAACATTACATTCCAGAAATGACAATGCCTACAATTTAGTTGTTTTCGGATGTTGAATTCATAGAGCTCGACGACGCACACCAATCGCTTGAGGGAACTCCTCCCCCCCCTTCTTCCACTAGGCGTTGACTGTTCCATTGGCAAAAAAAAATTCATCAGACTCTAAATTACTATTTGGTGCCGATCTTTGATCTTTGCGGAGCCGGACCGACGAATGTTCTTCTGGTAGATGTCAAGGAGGAGGTCGGACACCTGGCGGGAGGTGGGCCGCTCGGCAGGCGCGGTCCTGGTGCACCGCAGAGCCACGTCCAGCACCCCCAGCATGGACGACTCGTCGGCCAGCCCCAGAGTCATGAGAGCAGGGTCGAATAACTCCTCGCATGTTGCGGTCGGAGACCCGTTCACCCGGGATTGCACCCATCTCACCATGTCCACGTCTCCGGTGAATCTCCGATCGGTCGGCATCCGCCCGGTCGCCAGCTCCATGAGCACTATCCCCATGCTGTACACGTCGCTCTTCTCTGTTGCCTTCAAAGTGTATGCATACTCTGCACGCAGCACCGAACGAAGATCAATTTGATCAGCAAACTAACGAACTTATTCGTACGAATGAATTGGGAAATCAGAGGTGACTGAAGAGGTCAAAAAGTAGAATCAGTCGATCAAAGACTACTAGTCTTACTAGCAGGCATATGTACCTGGAGCAATGTAGCCGTAGGATCCGGCGAAGCAAGAGCCCGAATCGGTCGTGCGTCCTAATTTGGAGGACTCGGCGGCCACCGCCTTGGCGAGGCCAAAATCTCCGAGGTGAGCTTCCATGTCTCCGTCGAGCAGCACATTGCTCGACTTGATGTCCCTGTGCAAGATCCGCGGCACGCAGTCGTGGTGCAGGTACTCCACCCCCTTCGCCAGCCCGATCGCGATCTTCATTCGCGCGTCCCAGCTCAAGCACTCCCCCTTCTTCTTATCCTTCTTCTCGCCTCCCCGCCCGTCCGTCGCCTGCTCTGCGTGCAGCCAATCCCACAAGCTGCCGTTCTGCATGAATTCGTATATGAGCAGGTTGACGCCGTTGTTGCTCTTGTTCTTGTTGCGGCTGAGGAAACCCAGCAGCTTCACCAGATGCCGGTGCCGGACCCCGCCGAGAATTTTCACCTCTCTAGAGAAGCACTTGTCGCGCAGCAGATCAAGGCCCCGGTCCCTGTCCCGGTCGACCGCGCCACTCGTGATCTTCTTCACCGCGACCGTCTCGCCGGTCGGCAATTCCGCCTTGTAGACCGTCCCCGACCCGCCCGACCCGACGGCAAACTCCTCGCTCAGGTTGCAGGTCGCCTCCATGATGGCCTCCCACTTGAATTCCCGCCGCCCGGAGCCCTTCGCGATCAAATGCCGATCGGCGCGCGAAGAACCCGACGACGAGTATGCAGCGCAGTTCACTTCGCTCCTTCTCCTCGAGTGCTGCCGCTGATTGATCTTCACGGCGACAAAGATCAGCGCAAGCATGAGAGCCAGCGTGACCGAGGCGGAGATGAGGGCGATGGACGCCGAATGCAGCATCCTAGACCGCCTCAGAGAATTCGAGGAGGAGCCGGGGCCGGTAGCGGCGCATTGCTGCGAGAGGGGGCCTCCGCAGAGGGCGAGGTTCGCGGCGAACGACTGCGGCGGCCACCGAGAGAAGCGCGCGTTCAATTCGCCTCCGAGCTTGTTGTAGGAGAGATCGAGAGACACCAGGCTGGTCATTTCGGCTATTTGGCGGGGGACCGCGCCGGTGAGCGAGTTGTGAGAGAGGTTCAGTTCTTCGAGCTTCGAGAGGGACTGCAGGGAGGGCGGGATTTCTCCCGTGAGGCCGTTGCCGCTGAGGTCCAGCGCGCTCTGCAGCTCCTGCAGCTGCCCGAGCTCGACCGGGATTTCTCCTGAGAAGAGATTGTTCGAGAGCTGGAGATCGTAGAGGCTGAGGAGCCTTCCGAGGGACGCGGGGATCGGTCCGGAGAGCCGGTTGCCGGAGAGGTTGAGCACGTTGAGCGAGGCCAGGTTTCCGATCTGCTCGGGAAGCGAGCCGTTCAGCATGTTGCCGTCGAGAGACAGCTTCAGCAGATTGGTGGAGTTGAAGAGCTCGGCCGGTATCGGCCCCGCGAAGGCGTTGGAGGAGAGCGCGAGCTCCCCGAGCAGCGGCAGGGCCCCGAGCCACGCGGGGACGGCGCCGGCGAGGCGGTTGTCGCTGAGGATAATGTGGCCGAGCTTGTCGCACGCGGCGAGCTCGTCGGGTATCTCTCCGGAGAGCGAATTGCTCGATAAGTCGATGAGGGAGAGGGCGGCGACCGCACCGAGCGTCGGGGGGATCGCTCCGACGAGCCGGTTGCCGCCGAGGCGGATCCTCTCGAGCATGGGCGAGTTCCCCAGCTGCGCGGGCACCTCGAGGTCGAAGGAGTTGTTCGTGAGGTCGAAGGAGAGGAGCGACGTCGAGCCGCAGAGCGGGAGGATGCTCCCGGTCAGCCGGTTGTTGGAGAGGTTCACTCTGGTGATGTTCCGGCAGTCGAACAGCTCGTCGGGGACGCTCCCTTCGAGGGAGTTGTTGTACAGCATCAGCTGCTCCAGCGATCCCAAGAGCCCGAAGGTCGGCGGGATCCCTCCGGACAGCCGGTTGTCAGCCAAGTCGAGAACCGTGAGCTGGCGGCAGTCGCCCAGCGCCGCGGGGACCTCCCCGGAGAGAGCATTCTGCCTGAGGTGCAAGAAATTGAGATTCTTCAGCCGGCCGACGGTGGCGGGGATGCTCCCGGTGAATTGGTTCCCGAAGAGATCGATCATCTGCAGGTCGGAACAGTTGCCGATCGCGTCCGGTATCCGTCCGTCGAGCTGGTTCTCGTACAGATAGAGAATCTGCAGGCGGGTCAGCCGGCCAATCTGATCCGGCAGCGGGCCCCGCAGCGCGTTGTGGTAGAGGGACAGCGTCTGGAGGTCGGTGAGGTTGCCGAAGAGCGCGGGGGGGATGGCCCCGGAGAGGGTGTTGTTGTTGAGCAGGAGGTCGGTGAGGTTGCGGAGCAGGCCGAGCTCGTTCGGGATGGCGCCGGTCAGGCTGTTGTTGGCCAAGTCCAGCTGCGTCAGCGACCTGCATTCCGCCAGCCCCGCTGGGATCTCGCCCGAGATGTTGTTGGTCGACAGCAGCAGGTGCTCCAGGCTCCGGGATAAATTGGAATATTGGGAAGAACTCCTGCTGCCGCACAGCTCGTCGGCCGGCAGAGTGCCGGAGAGCATGTTGTCGGAGAGCACGAGGTAGCTCAGCTGGCCCAGACAGCCGAGCTCGCCCGGGATGGCGCCGACGAGGTCGTTCGACGACAGGTCCAGCGTCTGCAGGTTGCCCAGTCGGCCCAGCGAGCTCGGAATGGGGCCCGCCAGCCGGTTGCCCATCAGGTTGAGGTAGACCAGCTGGCCCATCCCTCCGACCTCGCTCGGTATCTCTCCCTCCAGCGAGTTGTTGGCCAGGTTCAGTATCTGGAGACCCCCCAACCTTCCGAGTCGGCTCGGGATGCTTCCGCCGAGCTGATTCCCGGCCAAGGAGAGCACGACGAGACTCGCGCAGTCGCCCATCTCCGGCGGGATGGGGCCCTGGAGTAGGTTGTTTTGGAGCACCAGGTTCTGGAGCCGGGTCAGCCGGCCGAGTCGGCTCGGTATAGGGCCGGATAGGTTGCACGAGGCCAGACCCAGCACGGTGAGGTTCGCCGGATTGCCGAGCGAGTCGGGGATCGGGCCGGAGAGCTCCGGGTTGTTTCCGAGTCGGAGGACTCGGAGGCTGGCGAGAGAGCCGAGCGCCGGGGGAATGGAACCGGAGAGCTGGTTCGAGTAGAGGAGGAGGGCGGTTAATCCGGTGAGCAGGGAGAGCTGCGCCGGGATGGGGCCGGAGAGCCGGTTCGAGGAGAGGTCGAGGGAGCGGAGGCTAGCGAGGCGGGCGAGGGAGGCGGCGGGGACGGAGCCGGCCAGGGACGAGCTGGAGAGGTTGAGCCCGAGTACGACCGGACCGGCGGCCGGGTCGCAAGAGATTCCGGTCCAGGAGCAAAAGTCCGGGTTGGCGTCGGGGTCCCAGTAGCGTAGCACTCCGAGCGGGTCCTCGGCGAACGATTTCCTGATCTCCAAGAGAGCGTCCAGTGTTTGATACATGGGGTGGTAGGCATCAGGCCTTGCTTCCAATTTTGCATGGGAAGGAGAAGGGATGATACTCGACCAAATTATGAGAAGCACCCCCAGCGTCCACAACACGAAGGTACGAGCCATGTCCCTGTAATGAAGCTAGCTCTAGCTTAAATATCGCGAGAGAAAGTATTTCGTTTATGTTAATTTCATCACACACATATATATATGCACGCGTGCATGCATGGATGCATGGGAAGAGAAACAAACAATCAGAGATACAAGAGAGTTTAAATTGGCATGGGGGCGGGGCTGCTGGTCTGTGTCATAAGCATCGAGTTGCGTGGTGTGAACTGGGAGTGGGTAGGGGAGTGGGAAGTGAAGGAAGGATGGGGTTACTTAAAGGGGCAAGAGAGAGAGAGAGAGCATTTAATGGCACCGCCTAATTTGGCCTCTGGAAGAGGAGAGAGGGGAGCTGTGTATCTGCATGGAGATATAGCAGTTGGGATTTGTGACTCATAATGGGAGGGCTATCATGAAGAGAGAAACATCGAAAGTGAGAGAGAGAGAGAAAGAGAGAGAGTTTCGGAGGCAAAAGTCCTGAGTCAAAGAGAGAGAGAGAGAGAGAGAGAGAGAGAGAGAGGGTCATTGTACGTACGTCTTAGAAAGAAAGAAAGAGAGCGGTTGGATTCCCCCATTGGTACATATAAAAATATATACACATATTATTATATTATTATTATTATATATATTATAGTACGAATATGGAGTACGTGGTTTGCATATTTGTGTGCATTAATAAAATCTACGGTGTTTGGGTGTTTGGGAGGATTCAGCTGATGCTTTGACCGGATCAAAATGGGGATGGATGGAGGGGGGGAGGGTGTTCAAACTCAAACGTCGTCCGACATAACATTGTCAGGGGAGGGCGAGAGGTCGCGTTCGCTTGAAGATGCATCATTCATGCAGGACGATGCACATGTTATCATCGCTATAATTCTCACCAATGCTTCTTATTACTAAGCTGTATTATTGTTTCTTTACACTTTTTGAATTCACGGGTCGTCCACACTGCTCCGTTCCTGCACTATTCCATCGCATAAAACATCCCTTCCCAATAATTCTCTCTGCCCGTTGTTTTATTATTGTCGCAACCACTCTCTCTCTCTCTCTCTCTCTCTCTCTCTCTCTCTCTCTCTCTCTCTCTCTCTCTCTCTCTTTTCGCTACCTGGCCTCTCGTGTTGTTATTAATGTATATAGGCAAAACATGAATATAACCATTCCTGCAATTAATTCTGCAGCTGCCTATGAATAAAATATACCCCAAATTTTTATCGTCTGCTTTATTGCTATCTTCAATTTATATTATAATTTTGGATGATTATTGATTTTAAATGTAACATTTTAACAAAATGATTTGGGATATTCCTTCGGAATCATATTCTAAATATTTACACGAGTTGCAACAAATGATAGATATATATCAAGAAAAAGAAGAAGAAGAAGAAGAAGAAGAGAGAGTACTCATGGAATTATCTAATTAAATTGGCAATTTACTTTTTTACACAGTACTGAAGCAAATTAAATCTCGAGTTTGAATCCAAATGCCAGTGTCTATCCGTATAATAATCTTTTATTAGAGCAATTAATTGATTCACAGGGTGTAATTTTGCCTTAATTTTATTTAAAAGATTTAAATAATCCAACGTGGTCGTGCAAACTAATATGCATTTGGACCTGATTGGGGTTGTGCCACCGAACCCAAGTGTCCGTTTGTAGCATTTTCTCTGCAAGTGGGGGAAGGAGAGTGGAATGTAGCAACGACTCAATTAAGGGCCATTGCTCATATAATAAAGCCTTTTGGTGATGTTGTTTTGTGCTAAAAAGTCCTCACATAAGTGTATCAGAAGCAACCTTAATTTGTATTGTTTATGGGATGGGGTTTAGATAAGGATGGATATATATATATATATGAATGGTAGGAGAGCCTCGAATGCAACTTTACACACATAATGTGTTTATGTGGGACTTATTATTATTATTATTATTATTATTAATGAAGCATGATATTTGGTAAACTAACCCCTCTTCTTCTGCTTTGGTTTTCATTAATGATTGAGCTCTTTTATGTTTACGTGTTAAACAGTACTAGTTCCTTTCATTTGCTTTGCCCAATCGAAGCGCTTCTCCTAATTAAATCAAACAGTAAACCATAAATGAGTACTTGAGTTAATTAGGTAAACCATTTATGTGAGTTGCTCTCAATTGCTTATAATTACTGCTAGTTCCTCGATCATGTGCTAAAATCTCTCTTTTTTAATAGTTTAATACAAGATAGGTATATATACATATATACATGGCTAGACCATATATATTTCCTTTTGGTGGTTTACTTAAAAAATAAAAAAAAAAACTCTTTTGTTGGTAGGTAGAGTTAATGGGTTTTGTGGGCGATCGAGCCTAGCTAGACTTATATATTGGACTAGATAAACCAAAGCAACCTGCACCACAGTACGTGTCTCCAGAATCAAATAAACTAATGGGGCTTGTCCTTCTTGTCTTCTTTTAAAAAAAAAAAAAATATATTGAATCTGCCATATACGTCCCATGCATATTTAAAAGAATTATCTAACACCTATTTGTATGAAAAGCTTAAAATTGGGACAATCAACTGCACATTTAAATATATCTCAAATCCCATATCTCAAATTTATCTTGAAATATTTAGTTACTGAACCAGTAAATTAGCAGTGGTATCATAAAATGCTAGATTATGATTATGATTATCTTTAGGAGGAATATATATATATATATATATATATATATATATATATATATATATATATTTAGAGTAAAATAGTATGCCGCCGATTCATTCAACAGCACAATGAACTAAGTTACAAATAGAGATAACTCGGTCTCAGCCGAAAAAGAATAAAAAAGCTGTGCTATACTTTAGTTATTCCCAAACTAATTAACTAAGGTGGTGGTGGTCGGTAATATATAATTCTCAACATTGTCATTTTCTTTCTTTGCTAATTACAATGTTTGAACGGTTGAAAATGCTGGTTAGATACAAACAAACATCATGTACCTTACTAGATCTGGCCATTCCAAAAATTCAAAGCTCCACTAAGAAAGTTTCAAATCAAGTATATATGCATCTATATATGCACCCGTATAAATTTTCTGATAGGCATATCAATATTATCCAAAATTATTTAATCATAATTGTATAACATCACGTAATGAGTCCACAAGGCAGGACAACCTTACAGAAAAAACGAACAGGAAACGTGGACTTGAACAATGAGTTTTATATGACGCAACTTTTAATTATTTTTATTATTAATAAAGTAAAAAACTACTAATAATACTGGTGCTCGACAATACTTCACCAGCATCATACTGTAAAGCATATGGTCAAATCCAAACTCTAATTATCCAAAATTAGTTTCAATTACTATCAGGAACCAAGCTTGGAATTATGGACAAATATTAAAGGAAACATGCATTGTCCCATATGGTATGGTTTATCGTCAACGCATTCACTCACTGGGGTTGTGCATAAAAGCCAACCGAAAAAAATGTCCAGAAGCCTTGCCATAGTCGACATAGATAAGAATAAAAAAATCCTACGACGTACAGGCAGTGTTGGATCAAGTAAGAAAATCTATTTTTTTGTATCACAATGTTGAAACCTTAACAAAGAGATTGTAGCTAGCCCTGTGAAAACCAAAAAATAAAGAGCCTAACTATAAATTAACAGGCTCCTAGTGCTCCTCCATATATAAGTTGATAGGTTACAATAAATGTTAAAATGTACAGTAATATATTGTATCACAATTCATACATGGCAAACTTTATTTGCGAAGGCCTCCATAATATATCCAAAAAAATTATATCTAAATAATCAGGTCCAGAATCTCAAGGTGCTCTCACACTACCACTCCTATACTACTAATAATTCCTACGACGTACAGGCACTATTGGATCTTCTCACAACCTTAACCAAAGCATATTCTACCTGCCCAACCTCCTCTCTCTCTCTCTCACACACTCTCTCTCCCTCTATAATAAATGTGCATTCTTTCAGGTGCATAATGCTTCGGATGCGAAGATCTTACGCTGAACGAAGGAGGTGGAAGCCCGGAGGGTAAGCAATTCCCGGTTTCTATGGTGATGACTGATGAGAGCCACAGGGCTTTTATAGAAAGGGGAGAGAGGGGCTTTGGGCGGGTGTTTCTGAAAATCAAACCCGATATGTATAAGCATTTTCTGCAAAATCTTTCCTAACTCTGTAACTGTAAGCGGGTGTTTGGTTCTATAACTCTATAATTTTTTATAATTAATTAAATTACTCTTTTAAAAATATATTTGCATAGAAATTTTTTTTTCAAATAACTCTATGATTATTTATAGTTATTTGCAAATATATATATATTATATATATATATATATATAATATATATATATATATATATATATATATATATATCAAAGATGATTTTTCCTCTTAAAAATATATTTAATATATATATATATATATATATATTATATTACTATTCGTTGCATTCATATTTCTATTTTACACCCTCTCATTTTTCTTATCTCTTATCTTTTATATTAATTAATGAATATTAATAATTTAAATATCTTAAAAATTTATCCATATAATAACAAGCTGAATAATAATTTTTCTTCTTCTCTATCTTTATATTTTATTTACATTAAAAACGATAAATGATTCATCATTTTTTGTAGGATCGTAAAATTTACCTAATTATTTCAAAATTTTCTATCTATTATTAAACAAAATAATAATAATAATAATAATAATTTTCATATATATTTTTTAAAAAATAATTTTGTTTATAATTTTTTTCAGAAACCAAGTACCGTATAATTCTTTATCAATCCGGTTCAACAGCATCGAACCGTGGCCCGGCCGATTATCGATTCCGCACTCAAGCCATACTGTCTCACACGCAACAAAGAAACGGTTCTCTTCGCGCGACTCAACACGAATCTTTCTCTCCCTCTCCTCCTCTGTCCTCTCTCCTCTCATTTTCTGAAACACTGAAACACTGAGAAGAGCAATGACCTCTCGGATCGCCGGGTCGCTTCGGACTCGACTGGGCCGCCTCATCCTCTCCGCCGCCGCCGCGCCGCCGCGCCGCCTCCGCCTCCGCCTCCGCCTCCGCCTCCGCCGCGACGCCGACGCCGACGCCGACGCCGACGATCGGTTCCAGGAGCCTCGGAGATATTCCGCCCACGGTAAAACCCAAACCCTAGAACAAGATCGATGTTTGCGACACGTGTCTTTGGATTTCGCTGCATCGTGTTGTATGCATCAACAATAAGTTGGGTGCGCAGGGTGTTTGATGAAATGCTAATGGGGCTCATATGCGTCGAAATAGCTAAGTTACTTGCTGGTAAAAGCTGGTCTGATTCAACACGATCAAATTTATGTATTTAAATGTTTGATTGTGGTTGTTTCTGTTTCTCCTTTGCAACTATGGTGCAGACTTTGTTTTATAACCAAACTTGTCTTCCTTCAAAAAAAAAAAAAAAAAAGATTTTAGTTCCTTAAAATGAGAATAATATGGAACGATTGAAATGGTTGCATCAGGTTGATGTAATTATACTGATCTGTGTAACATCTCATGAAGATTTTAGTCCCGATCTGTAAGATTGAATTTTGGGACACGTGAATTTCAATATTGGTAGATAGTGTACGTTGATTTAGTTGGGTAATGGGTTATGAACTCTGGGTGCCTATTAATTTTTTTGCGAGGACTTTGATTATCTTGTCTGGGGATTCGTAGAACATGGATTGTGTCAGTTGACTGGCTTGTTGGAATATAGAATTTTTCAGAAACCATATGCTAAGATTTTTTTTTTTCTTTTAATATTTGTTTTGTGCAATACCTTATGTTTGCGTTAGTTCTTATTACTCTAAAGTAACTGATCCTCTTCTTTCTTCTACTGCAGGATGTAACAAAGGCCGAAGGTCAGTATTTATTCTTTATAACAAGTTTTAAGGGTCCATTTTGTTTTCTTTCTTTGATGTATATATTGTAAATATTACAGTTCTGTAGGGTCCGTTACCACCTTCCAAATTTATTTTGAAGTTTATTGAAAAGATAGGGGTCCCGCCAAAAACACCATCCATTTTGGATGGCTGTTCTCAGGAAAACAAGTTACTGCTGCTTTTCTTCTTTATAGTACAAAATAGGATTTATTATTTGAGACATTAATCTTTACTGAGAAGCAGACATTTCTTTCCTTCAAGCTCTAGGGTTGTATCTATTTACTTTCCTGTAACTAGTAGTTGTCAATGTCAATCCACATGACATCTTTTGACGGTTTAGTGAAAATATACCATGAACTTCATCCTGATTTATAAAGTACTTGCTTAACTCTTACTACAGAACTTGCAGAAATCATTCGACAAGTGAGTAATCAGCATTTCCCCAATTCACTTTTCTTCTCTTCTATTCTATCGACTTCTAGTGAATTTTGCCATGTGGCTGCAATAAGATAACTGGTCTGTTTTGTGGATTAAAGAAATTTAGCAGATCCTGAAATATAAGGATTTAGTTTGCAGGGAGGCTGTTCATAAGTGACCTCACCAGACTGTTCGTTAGTGACCTCACCATATAGGCAGTATTAAGAATACATTATTTTTTTATTTTTAATACATTCTAGGTGTTGGTTCTACCAACATGGAAACCTAGGAAGAAAGGGGTTTCTGATCTTTTGCCTTATATATCTATTGTCAGTCTTCAATTTAGTTTCTGTAGAAGGCAAACATCTTCGAAACTTCTAATTCCTGTCATTTTAATGGCCCATCATGGCATAATGAGCTTTGAGGATCTAGGCCCAATGATATAGTCAAGCTGATGACAGGTTTTAAAATCTATTACTGTTTCTATTCTTGAAAAATCAGGGACAGTGCAATCGATTTGATCACTAGGTTGGTCGAATGGATTTGTTGGTTAGTCAGCTATTTACATGTGAAATTTTTTGTCATATTTCACCTTAATTTTGCATCTGTAATATTTCTGAGGCATATATGTTCCTGAAAATTCCATAGAGATTAGTGAATGAAAGTTGGACCCATGAGGATTTGGTCGATTTTCTCAATCCGATTTTTTCTAGATTAAGTGGATTCCAACGGCCATTGATCCTTTTGCAGGATTCTTGGTTTCATCAAGAGACCAGTTGAGACGGTATATGATCAACAGATGGTCTTCACATTTTCTTAGTAGTCACCATGGACGGCATCAGTTGTTTCCCTCATTAGTAAGAACATGTGCAGCCAATTATTCTACAAATCGATCAAATCAAGCACCAAAAGAGGTTTGTGGTTATTGATAATAACAATATACATATATTGCTTTTCTTCAGCTAGCTGTGTGACATCAGTTATTCAATTGCTTCACCTACATGTTCCTTGTTCATGTGGAAAATTATATATATTCAAATTCTAACAATCAGTGAGATTCGTGATTCACAAGAGTTGTAAATGGCAATTGAATATGAACAATGAAGAACGAGGTCAAGTAGCATATTCTATTCGTCCTACACTATAGAAAAGCATGTTGACAAATACTTGTTCTCTGATATAGAATTTATCCTAATATAATGGGTTATTATGTGAAGTGGTGATATTTGCAGTGTTAGTTTGGAGCGAGAATTCACCAGCAGCTGTTTATTTATCATGTGATTTCTGGTTGGATTATGAATTCTTTTGCTCGACTTGATATGCCATACAGCCAATAAGTAATACCTGTTTTTTCCAGTTTTAAATTTTAGGCTTGAGGAGGTCTTGCCAGACCTGCCCCTTTGAACATATAGTTGCTGCTATTTGCTGCTTACCCACCATCTGTACACATATTACGGGTATGCTGGAAGCAGTCTTTATTCTGTAAAAAGAAAATTGTTTTGTAATTACATGTTTCACTGTTTTGGGATGAAAATAAGTTCTCAAGCTGGCAAATAGGTAAAAGAGATAACCCTTTACTGGTGATTGTAGAAAGAGTCAAAAACTGCTAATAGTTTTCAGATCACCTAATTACATCTTTCAGGTTCCAATTTGTCCATCTGTAACAGTGAAATTTATGTGGATTTTCAGCTTTCGGTCTCACCACTCATCTTTTGTTTATCACATTAGCAAGCATTGTTCGATCTTTTTCATTCACTGTTTCGTGTCTTTCATGGTTTTGATTGTGCCCTTGCAACTATAGGTTGCATCATGCTCATACTGTTATAATGGTACATTAGTTATTAACATCATATTGTCTGATCCTTCTCTCAGGAGAGAAAAGATATATCCACTGTAGATGATCCCTTTGATGCTCCGACATATAATATTCCAGAAAAGCCAGTGACATTTGCCGAGGGTGCTTCATACAGTGTAGTGATACTAGCTGGGCTGGGCATAGCGGCCTTGGCTGCCTATGCGGTTTTCAAAGAGCTCATCTTCGAGCCAAAGGAGTAAGTTTTATGTTCTTTTAAATGCTAGTAATTAGAGAAACTTGAAATGTCTAAAATAGGAATAACAACTTAATTTTCAAATTTCTTCCTTCTGATGAACAAGTAAAGATTAAGAATATATGAAGAATGACGATATGGGTTAGACAATCAGGCAAGTGAGCATTGAGGAAGAAGATTTGGAATATACTTTAGAGAGGAGAGAAAAATAACTTGCTGAAGTTTTAACTTTATTTATCAAATCTTGGCCAGACATATAAAGCTATATCTGCTTTTCGATCTTTGAACACCGATATAGACTAGCTAAATGTTATTCCTAACACACAAAAATTGACAAAGAAAAGAGGCTGAAGGTGTCGATATCCCTGCACTGACTGCCTTTCTCTTTCTCTTTATCCGTTCAGCTTACATGTTAAAATTGAAGAAAAGAAAGTTTAGATTTCTCTGTTAGTAATTTTGAAGTGCTTCTTGTCTACAATTTCTTATTCATTTAGTTGTTAAACAAAAGTTTTCTGATGCAGTTGCTACTATTTTTTGTTTCCGTGTAGGTACAAAATCTTTGGAAAGGCACTTGAAAGGGTTCAGAAGGACAATCAGGTCTGTGGAATGCTCTATGTTTTGCCCGTTTTTGATCTATCTACCATATAGAAATAGATGCTTGTTTTTTCACTCTGTTTTATATTATCTCCCCCATAATGTTAGGTAACAGTGAGAATTGGCTCCCCTGTTACTGGATATGGGCAGGAAAGCAGAAATCGTGCTGCTCGGCAGCGAATTCCAAATAGGATTTGGACCGATGAGGATGGCGTCGAACATGTTGAGGTAGCCTTTTGTTCAAAAACCTCCATTTGATCTTTAGAACTCACCTTCAAGTTACAATTTTTTTTTTTCTTTTGAACTTCAACTATATTTCCTTGTGAGAAAAAAGGCTGAAGCATACGGCAAGGTGCAGTCAGGGGATAATAGGGGGGTGACTCGAGTTGCTCCTCTTATTCAGCCTTACAACCAAAAAACAATATTTGGAGTAGTTATTCTAGTAACAGGTTACTCTGGGATGAATACAATTCTTGTAAAAGTGTTACACTTGGAATCTTGCTATCCTCTTGCTTTAGGCCTGCATATCCTTGTAGTTATTGTTGTTATTATCTAACATTAAATCCATTAAATCTATCCCTATAATCATCAAAATCTTCCCTTCATTCGAGAATCAAGCTTGACTTTGTTCTTGGTTATCCTCGGCTAGCAGGATAATCTAAGCAAAAAAAAAAAAAAAAAAGGTGGATGATCTTTTCCTGGTAAACACAAAGATCATGATTAACTTTGCATATATGATTGATTCACTCATCTCTATGCAGGTAAACTTTTATATTCGCGGACCCCATGGTGCGGGAAAGGTGTACGCGGAAATGTTCAAAGATCGTGAGGACAAGAACTGGAAGTTCACATACCTAATAGTTGAGATCAAGTCTCCGACCCAAGCACAGTTGATGCTAGAATCCTATGTACCCGCTTATTAGGATTGGGGGGATGCTACGGTGTTTACACTAAATCCTCATCCCTTGGGTTGTAAAGGGTGAGTTCAAAGATTTTGCCTGCTGATCTTTTTGACATGGTGATCTAAATTTGTCCTTCCATTTTGATGAAATTTTGAGTTCTTCTTCCTTTTTTCATTTAATGAGTTTGGCCTTGATAGTTGAGTTTGCAGGGCTCATAATTAAATTGAAGCAATCGACCATCTCCTAGTATGTTTGCTTCTCCACTTTCTTCTCGGACATTTTTATCTGCAGTTGTATAACGAACCTCCTGTTCGAGAGACCTTGGATTGAGACCTTGGGTGTTGATCTTTTTCTTCTTTTTGTCCCATTAAAATAGTTCTTCGGTTAGTTATAAGATGGGGTAGTGAAGCTAACATGTGGAAATCGATTCTTAATTGTCTAAGAATAATAGTTCACAATGTGTTTTATTTTTTTCTTTTGATCACCTGGGTGGCTGAGGACTTTGTCCTAGTGAGTCCTCACCTTTGTCATTTGTTTACTGCTGTATCTATTAGTGATGACTTTTTAAACAGGAAAAAATAGTCACGCAAAAATTGTTTATGTTGAAAGCTTTGCAAGTTACCTAGTTGCCTTTCATCGAGCACTAACTACTAACTATCCATACCCATAAATTTTGAAGTGGGCGTGCTACGATTTTTTTTATTTTATTTTATTTGAAAATTAGGATTACACTATTATTTTTTTAAAATTTAAAATTTAAAATTATCATATTATATATATTTTATTCATTGCATTTATGATTGATCGACTCTATCATTTGAACATGTATATAAAAAGCAACCACACCCTGAATTTGAGAGGCTTAAATCCAAAACTACTGCTTCGGAATCAACGAAAGTGTGAATGAAAAGCTCTTTTGTCATATTAAAAGGCTTGGACCGATCCAGAAGCTGAAGCCTTTGCAGCAGATGCGTGCTTTACATAATCAAATTCAAATACCTGCTATGAACCATATTATTAGAACAAACTGCTATGAACCATATTATTATTATTATTATTATTTTGGGATTCTTGTATTATACTTGGTACAACACTCGGTCAAGGCTATAATCTAGATATAGCATATCCAACGTGTCATTCCTATTTCATTAACATATTTTTTTTATGGTTCCTCGTGCGAGCATAAATAGGACGTTTGGCCAGAATTTTTTTGACCAAATGTGGCTGCGAACAACCGTAATTTTAGGGAGTTTTTCATTTTTTTTTTTTACTCCTAAAAAAACATTTTGCATTTTCACAAATTTGAATTTACATGGACTCATCAAACAACCAATATTTTTTTTGTATCTCCTGTTGCGTAATGAACATTATCTAACATCCACATTGGCTTTTAAGAGGAAATTAGTGTTACGTTGTGACACTTTTTGTGTTTGACATAAAATATTGACCTTTTTTCTGATTTCAGTTAATACTTTTCTGTGTTATATATATATATATATATAAATGAACATGATAACAATTACTCCCCACCCCCCAAAAAAATAAAAGTACTTGAAGTAGTATTTTGTGCAAAAACTAAACGATTTGCATGTAAATAAAAGCTTTAGATGGATAAATACGCAAAGATCCCGAGAACGGTACGGCACACAAAGAGGAAAGGAGTCCGGTCGCTACTCGCTAGTTGACCGATTCATTCCCGCATTGTAGGATCCAGTCACCGTCCCATCAATACGGTCTCTTATCCTCACCCGCTATATACCTTTCATTCCCATTCAATTCCCTCCACAACCCTCTTCTCTTCGCCTTCTCTCCTCCTCTCATTTCTATGTGGGTAATTGGCCTCATTTCCCCGTTCTAGTGCTACACACATTCCTCGAGTACGCGACGATTGGATCGTTGGGTTCTACTTATTAATGCAGATGAAGTATTTGAACGATGGCCTGACCCAAAATCCCGAGCCGCGGCCGCGGAGGTCGAAGAAGAAGGCGCGGGCGCAGCGGGGGGGATCAATTAGCTATGGCTCGCCGCCAATAGCAGGGTCCGAGCGGGGTGTCTCGTTCACCACCTTCAACATCCTCGCGCCCATCTACAAGCGGCTCGACGATGAGGTAAAGCATTCAAATGAACTGTTTTTGATATCTTCCTAGCTAGCTTGGTTCCTTACTGTAAAAACTTCAAAATGGGCCTGCCTTATAGATGTTGCTGTGCATTTCCGCACCAAGTGTTCTGTGGTTGTATTTGTATCACTGTTTCTATTTTCTGTAAGTACCTTGTGTCAATCCTGTCAGAATCAGCACGCGTGCAACACGCACTGCCAAATTTCTGACAAATTTTCACGAGTCGATTGTTCCGGTCAGAACCCGATACAAATGGAACCATAGGGCATTATTGATGTAAGAATGCGCTACCGTTAGGACCTCTTTTGAAGTTGAACTGTAATGGCATTTGCTTTTGTTAAGTTTTTTTTTTTTTCCCCTGATTTTTTGTGATGGTATCAGAATTGTAGGGAGAGCCAGTTCAGAGCCTGTTGGTTGAGCAGGAACCAGAGAATAATAGACCGGCTGTTAACAGATCGTTCGTCCATAATTTGCCTCCAAGTGAGATTGATTGATTCCTGTGTCTTGATTTCAATTTAGGAATTGGCGGTGCAGCAACATAATGAGATTGCCGGTTTGTTAACTCGTCTGCTATATGTTTCTGCAATTTGTTTTAGGAGGTGTGGTTGGGGAATGATGAGCTTGTTGATATGTATGATAAGAGGCTTGGAGATGCCGGCTATCTCACTTTCAAGCTCGCTCGTACCAATAATCGCGGCGATGGTATGTTCAGCCTTCTTTCTTCATACTCTTCTGGATACATTTTACTGTGTATTTCTATAGTTTGCATTGTTTCTTTTACTTACTTGAACATGCGATGTTCTATGCATTGCAGATTTTGCCCCTATTTTTTATTTTTTGGGTAATGGATACTAACGATTTGCGATTAAAAAAAATCTGATAACGATGGGTTAAATCATCTCTTTCTCTCTCGAGCTACTATTTTCAAGAATTGATAATTGACGGACCAAAATATTTTACAAATACATGCTTGCATGATGGAAGTATACAGCATTGTTTAATGATTTGTATTCCCAACTCTGCTCTGCATGGAACTAAGTCAAGCCTCATAGGAATACTGGTATAATGAGTGCTTAAATAGATTTTCTGCTTACATAGATTACACCTATTTTGTGCAGGTCTATTGACTGCTGTTCATAGAGACAAATTTAGAGTTTTAGATTATAAAGAGCTTCTGTTTAATGATTTTGGAGATCGCGTTGCTCAGCTATTACATGTTGAGTCAGTTGAACCTTTCTGGAAGAATCAAAGCAACGGCATTCAACAACAAATAATCATTCTGAATACCCATTTGTTATTTCCACATGATTACAGTCTTTGTATAGTTCGTTTGAAGCAGGTAACGTGATATTCTCGCACAGAGTATATTATTTCAGATCCTTCATATATATCGCCTAAAATAATATATTCACATATTTGTCCCTGCATTATCTTGATTTCCTTGCATAGCCTTCAAAAACTTTCAATGCTTATTGTATACCCTTGCACTACCAAATGCATGTCTCTGAAAAACTATATCTAATACAAAACCAACTTTCCCCCATGAATTAGATGACTCAACCTACGCAAATTTTTCAAAGGAAATATAATTTCAACGAGCATGTACGGAAATTCAGATCCCACAGTGGTTTAACATGGAAATAGATGATTTTGCAGAAATTTGAATGTCAAAGATCCTTTTTATTTTTCTTGGGTCCATCGACAATTTGCTAGTAGTTCCTTGTAATTCTGATTGTATTTCACGTGACAGGTGTACAAGATCCTTCAGTACATAGAATTTTATCAGAAAGAAAATAAACTTGGCCCTATTCCTATTATACTCTGCGGGTGAGTTTGTATAACAATTTTGTACTTTTTCAGCTTTCTCTGATCTATTTTGAATAGCATCACAATATTTATTTTCTATTCTTCATCACAGGGACTGGAATGGGAGTAAACGTGGACATGTTTACAAATTCCTTAGGTCCCAACATTACATGTCATCATATGATACTGCACGTCACTATACGGACGGTGATGCAGATGCCCATAAGGTAATTAAAGCTCAATGGTTATATTATGCGTAAGCCTGAGAAAAAGAAGATCCTGTCATCATTAATCTTTCTTCTTCTTTTTTCACCTTTTTCCCTCTTTTGTTTCTTTCCCCTATGTAGTGGGTCAGCCATCGCAATCATAGAGGTAACATATGTGGAGTCGATTTTATATGGCTCCTTAACCCCAATAAGCATAGGAAACCCCTGAAAACTTGCTGGAATGAAGCTGTTTTTGGGATCATTAAGGTAATCTTTTTGCTTTTCCAGTTCACTGCGCAGTATATTTTCATTTTGCGCGCTCTGGTGCAGCTTGGCCAAATATATATTTTTATCTTAATTATGCACATGTTATACAATTTAATGATTGACATTTATGAATTCAGAGTGCTTAACATTCTTGGAATAAAAAAAGAATTTAATGATAAATACTGAGCAGGTTTTAAAATTTATTTAATCAGTCATGGTGGGTGAGATATCTCTAATTCTACTTATTTAATTGCATCTAGCGAAAGATAAAATTGAGATTTGTAAAGTAGCAGTTCTACAGAGATGGGGGCTATTAACGTCCTATTGGCCTGTAGGTTTCTGGCCAAGTTTGGAGTGTGCCTGTTAAAAACATAGCTTTTGAGCCGAAGCCCAACTTATTCTCTTTAGCTGGCTTAACTTGAATCAACATGTCACAGTATGGCAATCCTTGTCTAGAGCTATTCTCAAACAGGTCAAAATAGTGTAAAACATAGATTTTCCTATCTTATCTGATGATAATGTTCTCAGTAAAGTTTGACAATCTTGGGGAGGAGCCACTGCTCTATGTACTGTAATACACTAACAGAGATTAATACGTATTTTTCTTTGGTCATATTTCTGTGACTTGTACAAATTGCCTTTTCCTTCGAGATTATGTGTGTTTTCTGTTATGACGTTAGGTTCCCTTAGAATTGAAAATAACAACTTGATATTTGTTTTTTCAGTATCTTCTTCGTGCAGCGTCCCTTTCGGAAGAAAATGCATTTGCCCTTCTAAAGGCAGATAATTCGGGTGATTATGTTTCATATCCAAGCTTCTCTCAGGCAATGTGTCAGGTAATTATTGTTTTTCACTCAACAGTCAACACACACCAATTTCTGAAGCTACTGGAGAAAGAATGGCTATTTACATTTTAGTTCAAAACAGTTAGGCTTAACTGGCCATCCCAATGGCCTGAGTTTCCAAGAAACTGAGGATTTGTGGATTCAAGCTGACATTGATGGAAACGGTGCCATGGACTACGAAGAATTTCAGGTATAATGGCTTAAATTGGGTTTGAACATTGACTTATAGTATTCAATTTTCTCCTTGATTCTCTGTTAGTTCCAACTTGTGACATTTCACGATCTTCTAGACCTTTAATCACAATGAAAATCACAAAGGTCGCATGACTTAGTACGTCTAAATGAATTTTTCTCAAATCTCTGTTAATTAACCTTCTGCAGAAGAATATTTGGAGCCCTAAACGGTTAGAGCAACCAGATGAGAATTTTGATCAGGGTATTGATGGGGAGCTTAAGACAAATTCATTGAAACAGCAAGCCTTCGGTTTAAGTGTGAAAGATGCTGCCCTCTTCCCACCAGAGGTTGAGAAAGGAATCTGGCCTGAGAATTACTCTCTCTCTGATCATGCGCCACTAACTGTAGTGTTTTCTCCTGTAGAAGTTTCTTGTAGTTATCCAGTTTGCTAAGCATGATCGGGGGTGGCGAGAGAATTACATGTTTGTCACTGTAAAGATTGTATATTTATAGGTAGAGAAGATAGGATGTTATCATAGAATATATGAATGGTCGAAAGATGATATACGAAAAATTAGGTAGGCAAATCACAATTTGGTTCCTAAAGTTTGACCCCTTTTCCCAATTTCACCCTCGAAGTTTCAATCCCAACTCTTTTAATCATTTGAGCTTGATTGAGATCTCTATCTCTTCTTCAAGAGTTTTAATTTTGACGAATTGGTCCCTAAAGTTTGGCACAGATTTTACTTTCATACTCAATTTCAATTCTTAACAATTCAAACTGTAAAGAAGTGTTGATGTGTGGCATCTTTCCAAGGAAGAGTAATGGAAGAACTAGATTAGCATGCGAAACAAATTCAAGATATCGAATTGTCAGAATGGAAGTTATGAGGATGAAATCAAAATTGGGGTAAAACTTCATGGACCATGTTGGTTATTACATGTATGATATGTTGGTTCATTGCTCACTGATTTTTTACTTTACACAGTGTGACACAAACTAACTTATTGATGTGATATGTATCATATTCGAAGTCACGGCAGATGTGTATGTAGATGATACTTTCGCCTCTCCCTGCTGTGAAAGGCAACTAAGATGAGTACTTTCTGTGACTGGAAAACTATTAGTTACCGAAGAGAGAGGAAAAAATTTTAGCAGCAATTTGTTAGTTGGACTTGTTAAGTTACAGTGTATCGTTTTCCTGATCTGCGGTGGGAACGTATTTCTTTTGGCTCTTCATTTTGTTTTTTCTCATTGTTATTTATTGTTCTTTCTGAGTAGGGCCTTGGTGGCCTGCCTTTAGTTGGTTGGTTCATTCTTAAATTATTGGTTTGTTCATCCTCAAATTAACACAGGAAAATAGTTATCTACTCTTTATATATTTTGCACTGACCCTAAATAAAACAAAAGTATTAGATTACTCTGACAGCTAGGAACAATTAGACACCTGTACAGTGATTGAAACTACCTCTGTAGGGCTTAATGTCGAAGATTATCATTAGTAAATTGGAGTTCCGGTTAGCGTTTAGACACCTCGGTGCTATGACCTGTCAAGTAGAAATTAGAAAATCAACTGAAGGAACGATTTGACTCAGCTTCTCAGAGGACCTTTTTATTCGATAAGCAGAAAGTACAACGTCTCACAAATAAAAATGACTGGGTTCACATCCGCGAGCTTCGTCGTCGAGTCCCTCCGCAGCAAACCAGTCAAACAAGCCATTGCTGTGAGTTGTAACTTGTAAGACAGGCTTCAATGCAATTATGCAACAGGATCGTGCATAACGGGAATAATAAAAACCATGAAGCAAGGTACTGATTGAATTAAGCAATTAGAGAGCAGCAGGTCCTTTTCAATCCAAATTAATGCTATAATAATAACTTCCATCTCTTCACCAAATCCCCACCCACTTTTTAACTAACTGTTAAACAAAGGAGCCACCACATCTCAAATTGTAAAGTGTTCTTCCACCAATCCCCATCCCCCTCCCTTGGAATGAAAGTCAACCCTACACTCAACCACCATGACAGCAAGACCTCCTCCTCCTCCTCCTCCTCCTCACGTGTTGATATGACCGAAATACCCCTGCTTCTCGCAGAGAAAGGTCCTCGTCAGCAGTTATGCCTTCCCCATCTAGATCCTCTGACAAGCGCAAGCTACAACACCACCCCAACAAACAAAAGGGTGAGATGGGAGAAAAAGGCCGAGTACCAACTCATATATCATCGTCGTTCATCTCCGCAGCGAAGTGAGAAATGGTTGTTGCCCAAAACTTGCAGAGGAGATGTTCGACGGAATGCCTCTGAGGCTCGGAGAGGAAGCTGTTCATCACCGTGAGCTGGCTTTCCAGAGAATCACCAGTTCAATCCTCAAATGCACGAGATGGCAGGTGGAGGAGACCACAGATCTCGTCAACTGCCCCTACCACTACCAGTGCGAGAGCGCGTATCCGGGAGACTACCCATCCTTTGTGGACTTTTTGGTGCTTCTCTTCGCTGCAGCCTCTTTCATATCCACTCTATCATTCACCGTAATAGAGCTCAGAGGGAGAAGGGCGAGCTCCGGCGCGAGAAATCTCAAAAGAAAGTATCTCGTGCCTTCCGGGCCCATCTTTCTCCCGTTCGTGCTCTTAATTCTTGCCAGGGGCCAGAGAATCAATACAATCTTTCCGCTGTCTCAACTGGGTCCTGCAGTACTTCAGCTTCTCCAGGCCTCTGCTCTGGCCTTTAAGAACGAGTCCGACAAGGACATCAGATATGCGGTGCTCGAGGCTTCGACTGTTTCCGGGATTCTTCATGCGAGCCTGTACTTGGATGCAATCATTCTACCTTACTACACGGGGATTGATGCTCTGAGCGGTTCCAGATTTTCCGGCGTGTGCCCGTCCTGCTTATGCAGGACACAGGCGCTGGTCGTCGGTGGGACGGAGATTTCCTATCGAGGATTGTCGAAAACTACTCTGCTTATCATTTTCGCGCTGTGCGCCAGGATGGTGCGCAGAATGTATGGAGACGAAAGATTCAGTTTGGTGGTCAAATCTGTGCTGGAGGGCGTAAGTTGGGCGTCTGTCGCCAGTGATTGTGTTTATGTGATGAGCAACGGCCCAGAAGGGGGTGCTCTTTTTAGGATTGTGTATGGAGGGCTCTGCGTATTTATATTCCTCAATGTTTT
The DNA here is from genome assembly GCA_029168755.2 of Tillandsia fasciculata. Lineage (NCBI taxonomy): Eukaryota > Viridiplantae > Streptophyta > Magnoliopsida > Poales > Bromeliaceae > Tillandsia > Tillandsia fasciculata. The sequence goes on along the minus strand of CM054934.1, from coordinate 30,016,801 downwards.
TAAGATGGTGTATAGTTTCCTGGGCTGGGCGGAGAGAAGGCATGTTCGGTTGGAATATGATGATGATGATACTTGTGATGATGAAATTGTTTGATATATTTCCTGTAAATTGCTAGCAACAAGTATAGGCCTCTTGCAATAGGATTCCTTTTAAATTGATTCAGAGTTGGTGAAGCATTAGAGAGAATAGAATTGTGTGGTCCAATGCTGTACAAACTTGCCAAATTTATGAAAAAAAGTTACTTTCTTTTGAAAAGAAGATGCGACTAATCATTATGCAGGGCATCGCCTGCGGAGCAAAAATTATAAAAGCAGCTTCCCTCGTGTACAAGATAGTCTTTAGGAATTAGACTCACACATGACTATTAAAACTTTTTTTTTTTTATATATATATAGAAAATAATACTTATGTACAATAATAATAAATAATAATAAAGTACGATATAAAAAATATTTTATAGAATATAATACTTATGCAAAATCAAAATAAGAACATTAAGATATATAATTTGTGTAGTTCTGAAATAAGTTCCTTAAACAAAATTGTTCCGGAATAAACCTCCAATGGTTGTTTCAATTTCTCCTCTCTTCAATACATTAGGCGCTCACTATTTTCAAACACGAATTAGCTTGGGCAATTCTGCTCCAGAAATTAACTGCAGGCCGGGCATATTTGATATCTTGAGAGATTTTTTTTTTTTTTTTTTTTTTAAAAAAGAATAAAAAAATGCAAGAGAAGTATTCGAAGTATTGGGGTCCAACTCGGGCCGGCCCGACATCTTTTTCTATTTGTATATTTTGGAATATCAGGTAAATTGTGGCCCAAGGCCGGACGTAAACAAATCCCGATCGTAGATATAAACCTGATGGGCTGACCTGCTGATGGGCGGACCAGATGATGGGCCTATGGGCCGATGGGCCTATGGGCCGATGGCTACAAATATCCATACTGCAATACTTCATCCAAAGTCCAAACCCGACCCCTCGCTCGGTATTTCCCTCCTCCGTCCCGCTCGTTCTCTCCTCGGATCCAGCGATCGATAATGGCGGCGGCAGCGGAGCTAGGGCACGCACCATCATCAGCTATCCAAGCAGATCCCAATCCCAAGAAGCGAAAGATCAAAACCAAAAGGAGCAAAAATCCGAAGAAGAAGAAGACGATGACGAAGGCCTCGAGGGCCATGGCGGCGGTGGCGGAGGCGAAGCGGCGGAAACCTAGCAAGAGGATGCTCAAAATTTTTAAGAAGAGGGCCAAAAACTACAACTCCGACTCCGACTCCGACTCCGACTCCGACGACGACGACGATGAAGAAGAAGTTGTCGAGGAAGGGAGAAGAGGAGAAGCGCCGCCCAGTGATGGGGATGATGAGGAAGGGTCGACGGGTTCCGAGAGAGGAGGCTCCGAAGGCGACGACGAGGGCGATGGCGAAGGAGGACATCGCGCTGGGATCACGAGGTTTGATGAAGGGTGTAGGGCGTTTAGGGTTGCTTTCTTGAAGATTATGAAGAAGAAGCTCTCCAATGATCCACTGGTTCGTGTTCTTCGAAACAATTTAAGATTTTTTTTTTCCTTTTTTTAAAAATTTTTTTGGTGATGAGGGTTTGGTTTCCTGATCAGGGTTTTGTTGGTTTTTTTTTTTTTTTTTTTTTTTTTTTTTTTTTTTTTTTTGTGTGGTAGGGTCCTATTTTATCGGCGCACAAGAAGCTGGTGGTGGAGAAGCTGGCGGAGGAAGAAGTGGAGCACAAGGCAAAAGGGGAGGCGAAGAAGGATAAGATTTTGGTGGGTTATTTCTTCTGAAGTTCCGATCAACATACTATGCTTGTATATTGAGAATTTGAATTAAGTCATGTATTTTTGGTTGTGATTCGTAACAGGTATTGGAAAAGGGGCATGTAAAGCCTGCAAGTTTCTTGGATGCAAAGGAGAAGTCTCTTATTAAGATCGCAACTAAAGGAGGTATATAGTTGTCAAATAATGTGCTACTTTATTTCTAATTTAAAACTATTACGCTGCTTTGCTGACTAAAAAATATTCCATCTTGCATGTTTGGTGCTGAGATTTCAGTTGTCAGGCTATTTAATGAGGTAATTGAATAGTTTGATTGGGTTGGTTCCTTTTTTGTTACTTAAGATTTGAATAAACAGTCTGGTAATTTTTACTTCAAGCTGTTTTCCACAGGTTAGTAAGTCACAAATTTCTCAGAGAGGTTTAAATCCTTCAAGAACAAAAGATGCAAAAGGTACTTTTTTCAATGCTCTTTACTGCTTGTGTTGTTGCATTTGACCATTTGTTGGATAAGTATTCGTAAAGCCTTTTAATTGTACAGAGACTGTAGGCTTCATCTTCATTCTGTTTGAATACGTTGTAGCGTGGGAATTCCTCTATTGTAATTCTTGTTTTTTTTTTTTTTTTTTTTTTTTTTTTTTTTTTCTGTGATGGTTTATGCTATAATAAGAGAGTATGAGTTTGGGTATATTATGATCCTATCAATTAGATAATTGAGCCCAATTAGATAATCTGTCGTATGTTCGAGGCAGAATTGAGCATTATCTCTAGTTAACCTTCCAGGCTCATCAACTAAGTAACATTGGCAAGCATGATCATAATTCTTTATATAATTTCTTTTGTACATGTTATGTTATTTAGGATTGTTCTTAGTCCGACTTTTTCTGTAGTCCTCCATATTGAGATGCCTTTCCTCGTATTTAAGTTTGGCTTAAATATATCCTCCAGTTATGGTTAACCTTCATCAGGTGTTGCTGAATCCTTCTAGTAAATATCATTCAACGAAATCACTTAAATAAGGCTATTAGGCCGTCAATGAATGATTTGTTAGCTGCAAAACATTCAAGATTTTTGAGCTAACAAACTCATTTTATAGGCCACATGGGTATATGTAATTTTATTAATTGTATAAGATTTTGATCGTAGTATGTACACATAAGATGTGACATGTAAAAGTAGTGCCCTTTACTTTGCATGAACATATATATTCACACTAAGAGTTTATGTAGAATAAGGATCTGCTATTGCCTAGCATATATATAGTTATACCGTGCCCACCACCGTGCCTAGGAGGTGGACTTGTTGAAGCTCCTAAATAGGATAGTGTAGGGTGTTAGGCTGGTGCTTATGTGAGAATATGTCTGTTTCTAATGTACACAGGACTAAGAGATTTATAGCTTATGAATTAGAAAAAGAGTCACTGTTATGAGTTATTGTAATAGGAAAAGATAGAAAGAACTCTTAGGGGGATCTTCTACTTATAGCTCTTTCCAATCAAATTGGGTGTTGCCGAAGTTGTTCTTTGAGTTATATACTATCAAAATTGTTTGGCATTACCTTTATGTTATCGTGGTTAAATGATCTTCTTATGTTCTTCTGAAAAGTGTTTCTTTAATTTCTTAGAGTTGGCAAAGCAAAGAAAACAGACCTTCTCACCAGAGCTAAAGAAGTCATCAACTCAAGGTCATGGAGATCACTTGCCATTCAATGCATCCAAGGTACTCATTGTCACTTGTATGGTCACCTTTTTTTAAATGGATTACTTATTACAAGAGTTGAGTATTTCTGTGTTTGACTTTTAACTTGGAAGAAATATTAAGTTTTTCAAGTGCCCTGATTATGATGAACTTTGTTACCTTTTCTTTGTTTTACAGTTTACAGATGTTCCCTTGTTGAGAGTTTCCTTGTTGAGTGTTTCCATGTCGCACATGATTATCTTGCTTCTTCCAGATATTTCATACAGATTAAGCAATTATTGTGGCAAAGAAGATGCTATCAATTTTTCTTTGCAAAGATGTTATCAATTTTCATTCTTATTATTATTTTTTTACTTTGACTTAATGTTAAACAAATTAAACATTTCTTATGATACCCACATTTGGGATTTCATGATGTAGTGTAATAAAGAAGTTGACTTCCTTTGGAACTCCTAAAATCGGATTTTAAGACCATTTGGCTAACTACTTAAGCCACTAGTTGTTGTCGAACAGTAATTTCGTAGCCATTGCTTACTTTGCATTATACAGTTTCTTGAATAGGCGTATGAGATTCCTCATGCTATATAATCAAACAATTGGGATAAAATGTGGCCAAACTTCTGAAAAGTTGTTGTCGAACAGTAATTTGGCCTTTTTAATTTATCTAGTAATGTCCTGATCAAATGGCTTTTTATCCTTAGGCTGATTTTGACTATCTTGGATTATAATACTAATAGAGTGGCTACTTGCAGCTTTCTAATTCTGTGGAGAAAGAAAATGATGATGAGCCTGGGTGGGCGCCATTACGTGATAGTTACATGCTTACTAGTTCGAAGTTGAAGGACTGGGACAAAATGCCAGTAAGAATTACTTTGGCATTTATTTATATTTCTTTTCTGCAGAATTAAGTGAAGGTTTATATTTTTATTTTCAACTACTATTTCCCTAAAAACATAATAATTTTTTCATTCAGGATCCTGCTGCATCAGTTGGTCAGGATGTATTTCCTATGGAGAGTAGCTCCTCTGACGAGGAATAGAAGTCCCAGAATAAGGTAAATGCAGCCATATCATCATTCCAAAGAAGTAATATTCACTGTTATGAAGTTTAATTCTTAGGTGAATGTAAGTTTTGTTCTTTACTACTATATGGTAAAAAGAGTAGGGTTAATGTGTATACCTAATTTATGACGAGAGCGATTCAGAAGTACTATATAAATGCTAGATTGGGCCAGAATCAGGCCGACCAAATTTAACCCAGTACAAAATGTGGCTGGGCTCAGACATTGCTCAGGTCTATTAGCAAAGCTATCGCACAAGCTGGGCCAGATATGCTCAGAAGCCTTGCTTTTCACTGTATTTTGTGCATGTATCAGAAAACTGCATATTCCATCTTCCCCTAGACGACAGAAAACAACTGATAACAGGACCCTTGTAGCTCCACTGATTTCTCTGGGCATTGAGATACTTATTTTTTCCAATATTAACTTGTGATTTTCTTCCATAGCACATCATGTTTGGGTGTATTACCTTAGTCATATAAAGTCTGGGTATTATGACAGAAGTGTAGCCTCGAATTCATAAGTGAGCTTATCTTCCTTCTCTTTTGCATATATATCAATTGATAATTTATGTTCTACATTATGGTTATGTCATTCTTCTTTTTAAAATCTCCAGGTTGTTGGTGGTTTAAAGACGAGGTCGCCAGAAATTTTTATAGATGATAAATCTCAGTTATTAATGATGCTCAGGTCTAGCATTGGTTCTGTGATGATAGTTTTTTTGGGGTAACTATTCGTTCTTCGTTTGACCAATATAGGCTATGTAATTGCGAATTATTGTACTAAGTTAATGGACAAAGAAGTGTACAAGCAAGAACTTTTCAAGAGTTTGTATACATATAATTGTGTTACGGAGGGAGGGATGAGTTGGTGCGTCGAACAGAGGCAGCACTGGATTGAATTAGCATCGAAAAGAGGCAAACCCTGGATTGAATTAGAATCCTTAATCGGCTGCAGGTAAGTTCTTGTTTCGTATCTCAGATAATATATAACGAGCTTACTCAGGCATTCGTTATTGGATTAGATAAGAAGCTCCTCTGCGGAGAATCGAGTCGTGCTCTCTTTCTAGTGGTCAAACAATCTCTTCCGAGATTGTTATTCTCTTTAATATTATGCCCAATTCAGTGTTGGACAAAAGCTAATCGTTGAAATAAATATTTATTAAATAAGGCTTCGTTTTGATTATTGTTGTTGTTGTTGTTGTTTTTTTTTATTCTTTTTGTAACTTATTTAGAAGGGCAAATGTTATAGAAATTTATTATAGTATTTATTTAACAACAAATATCTAAAATTCCACCCCCCCCCCGCCCAAAAAAAAAAATAAAATAAAATAAAAAAATAAAAAATCTATTCATTGATAACAACAACGTTGAGAAATCCATATCTATATAGTTGGCGAGCGCATAGAAGTGTAACGTGGGCTGGGCTGTACCAGGCAGGCATGGCCCACATTAGTCGGGCCAAAACAGGCAAGGGATCGGCCCGGCCTGGTCCAGCGACAAATCTTTTCCAGGCCAGTTGCCAAGCTTATGGGCCAGCAAGGCCCTCCGTCCGGCCCAGCATGGCCCTCCGGCCTTTCAGGTACGGGCCGTGCTCTGTGCTTGCCTTTTAAATTTTTTTAAAAAATATATAAAATGAACAATAAATTATTTTTATTTAAATAAATATTTTTAACTATCCTGATTATTGTATTATCTTATATTTGTTTGATATGAGATTTGGAATTTGTGTCTGATTAGTTACTCGACACTTGCTTGTTTGGTTGATTTATGAGTATAGATAAATAAATGGTCCATAAGATGAATCACGTGGCATTTTATATAGTTCATTACGATGGCCATATTGAGGTTTGGGCTATCAATCCTTTCATTTTTCACAAACACAAGAATGATTATTATGATTATTTACTTGTAGTGAATAGTTAATAAAATTATCTGATCATAACTAATTCAGTTTGAAGATTTGTTTAAAATAATTGGAAGCAAGTTTTTTTTTTTTTTTTTTCTCTCTCTTTGAAAGTTCTTGGCATTTATGATATAACAAAATATTATTTGTGAAATGATTTATTTTATTCTGAAATAAGGGTTGATCTAAACTTCTTGCTTCTAATTATAGTAAAAAATTCTCATATGGAATAATATTTTGAAGGAGTACTTAGGCATGTAATGAACTATGAATAAATATTTTCTGATGGCCAATTATATCGGTAGTTCACATTGCTAAAAAGAATTGGAACTGTCAAAATAAGTTTTTTTTAAAAAAAAAAAATAATAATAATAAATAAATAAGAAGAAGAAAGGTAAAAACAAAAATTATCTGTGGTGGTGAGCCCCATTTGAAATGGTCAAAAGAGAACCAATACCTTCCCCTCCCTCCAAAATTAGGCACACAACACATAAACCACTCACTTCCTTCTCTCCCTCTTTCTCTCCACCCTTCAATCCTCCATTTGGAACCTCTATATAATCTCCGCAAGAGGAGCTCACCATTGCCATTCCTCCTGCAAACAAAAGACCCCCCCGGCACGAGTCTCGATGGGTGGGTGCACAAGCCGACCGACGGAGGTAGATGGCCCCCACCCTGAGGCCCCGCCGGCCGAGAACTCGGTCACCCCCGAGGTCGAAGGCGGTGATGCTCCAACTGAGGTAACAAAATCTCATACATCTGCTGTCCTTCTATCACTCACTATCTTCCCTAAAATAGTCTTTTAGGCGCTGAAAATACGATTCAGTATATTAAGGTCCCCTTCCACCTTTGTGTGTGGTTCTTTAAGATTAAATTAGCCCGAATAAGATATAAGATTGATATGAGAGAGCCATAGGCGTCAGGAGTTGCTAGGAGTAGGGTGCAGCTTCAACGGACGGAATAGAAAGGATGTTTCAAATTCAACTCCATTCACAATCACAACCTATCCAGCCGATGCTTTCGAATTACTAACCCTCCTGCCCCAACTGCAGGTCTCTCAGTTTACCCAATCTTAGTCCGATCTAAAGTGCCAAATGGTCTCTAATAGTAGTATTTTCAAACATTATTAATACCTACCTATGTGCCTTGATTTTTGAAAATCCTTATCTTCTTTGCAATGAAATAGTCAAATATCAATTCTGCACAAGATCCGACCTAGCCTAAATAGACCTCAAATAAATCAAACCTAAACATTTTGAAAATCCTTCTTGAGAATATCAAGTTGATGATAATATAATATAGGGGTCTCGTTTTACTTCACACTTTATATTCTTTCCATCAAGAGAAAGAGAGAGAGAGAGAGAGAGAGACCATGAAGCAAAATGCATACTTGACAGGCCGAGGCTGCAAAAACTGAAGAGCCCCAACTCGTCGAGCCGAAACCGGAGGAGCCCAACTCCCCAGCCGCCACGACTAGTGAAGAGCTGAAGTCCGAATCATCACAAGTGGTGCTGGAAAAGCTGGAGGACAAGGAGGAAGATGCACCAAAGGATGAAGTTGTAAAAGAGAGCACAGAAGAGGAGAAGAGATCTCAAGTTGTGGATCACCCTTTGGCCACCTCCTCTGAGGGTTCAAAGAAAGAATAGCTGAGCTTCATCAAGGAACAAGACATACATGAGAATCCGCTGTTCAATTAATTAATTGGTGCAAAGAAGGATGAACTCTTGTATTGTACACTTTTCTTCTTAACAGATCAAATGGAATTTTTCTTTCTCCTTCATTGTGCAAATTCTGATATATATAGGTGAAGAGTTTCCAATACTTTGCAGGGTAAAAGTACATGATAAACCCTAGATTAAATAATTTATAGCACATCCTGATGCAATTTAAAACAAAACTAACATGGCCGACAACTCAATAAGATCAAGCACCAGTGTATCATTATTTAATGAATAACAGTTGAATATTAAAGTTATCATTGAACTAAATACCACGGGGCATATCAAAATCATCCATGCAGTTTTTCAGCACTAATCAAGAAGTTCATCAATGTTTTCAGGTGAGATTCAACAAGAAAATTTAACAGCGACTTCCCCCTCAAATAAGAAAATTCAAATCCAACAGAAAACCTAAGAATATAAGCTTGTTATATAAGATCAACATAAAGCTTCACCTCCTTTTTTGGGTGGGGGTGGTTTCGGCCTCTCCTTCTTACCCCGTACTGAAATTTTCAAGGTCTCAGTTACCGGCGAAGGAATCGTCGGTTGAGCAGCCTTCGGATCTTCAGGAAGAGTCGAATAATGGAACTTTTTGGAAGACCCAATGTGGGTACACGACAGCTTCAGCATCTTTCGACCTGTCATCCATTTGAGCATTATCTTCATGTGGGTTTTGCTGTTTAAGCCATTAATGCTCGCATCCTGCTTGAAAGTTACATGGTGTCATAAGTTTCTGCCTTCAGATAAAGAAGAATCTTACACATTGTTAAATAAAAGAGGATATCCAAAGTCCTAAGAACTCTGTTTATTAGAAGAGAAATAGGCATGCGTATGTTCTTCATGTCAATAACTAATTATGGTAGATGAGTTGTTTAGAAAAAGGTTCAGGGCCTAGATTGCTTAATGAATGAATCGAGAGCTAGTCGCATAATACAAAAAAAATTCAGCAATAAATGTCAAAAGTAAAGTTACAGCAATAAATTTTGTGGCTTTCCGGCAAGCAAATAAGAACATATTCCGCAAATCTGCTCATACCAACAAAAAAAAAAAAAAAAAAGGAAGAAGAAAAAAGAAAAAAAGAAAATAAGAAGAGAAGAGAAGAGAGCTTCTGATAGTTGATAGAAGTCTTTCACCGTTAAATGCTGGGTGCCGGTGAGAATCCAAGATTTTAGGTAAATGTACGACAGATATACTAATTTTCAGCAAAGAGAACATAAAGTGAAAACGACTAATGTCTATATGAAACAATGTACAAGGGAATTAAGCTTTCAAATGTTCTAGTTATTGACTTCCTGTAAAGGTTGGCAATGGCACTGAGCAGTTGAAGTTTCAGCTATTCCAGTTAAGAGTGGCATTTTCAGAAAAACAACCAACTAGGCAACTATTGTGGTTGTCACGGTGAAAACAAAAGCTAGTCAAGCAGAAAAAGGTACAAATTGATATTGAAGAGATATCACTTCCTCTCCAATGTAAAATGTAGACAACAAATAAGTTAGCCAAAACCAATATACACGGCAAAAATCAGATCGGCCAGATAGGTGTTCAAGTATAAAAACTGGGAACTTTTTGACTACTCATTCCTTCACATTATCATCACCCTTTCTCAGGCTCCATTTTAAAAAGCTTTATCGAATTCACCACCACAGTTAGAAAGTAATGAAGAATTAGAAATTAACTGATCTCTCTAGTGAAAATATAAATCATTCTTCAGATTATTATCGCATATGGATTTCTCTTCCCAGTGCCAATATGTCGAGAAACAGCGCATGCAACTACTGAATAAATCCCTACAACCTTAATTTCTACAATCAAGATGCATTCCGACATCACAAGGACTTGGCGATATACCAAAACAGTAAATAGGCACAATGGTACAAGCAAGAAACAAAAAAATAACTGCTTCTAAATGATAAACAAGTTAGTACACAATGAAATAACATTCCCTTCTGATCATTAACCAGCACAAGTGATCTTACGGCAAGTAAAAGCTTCCAATCAATTCCCACTAAGTGCATTACTAAACCAATCAGGTCACAATACTGAAATTCAGGTCACAATACGAAACTAACACAAACATATAGAAATGACAAAGAAAACAGATTGATAAAGGAAATTGCAATACATATCGATTATAGCAACTATTAAGGGTTAGTTTCAGAAACTCTGCTTCAGACAGACGATTCATCGAACACGTTACGTGCACGCCCAGCCCCCGCAGCTACACTGATCCATCACATCAAAAGACCCTACAAACTCTAAATTAAGCCAGATAAAAAAAAGCCACTTCATTTTACACACCACACCACCTCCCCACTCCCCCACCCCCCCCCCCCCCCCCCCCCCCCCCCCCCAAAAAAAAAAAAAAAAAAAAAAAAAAAAAATCCTTTTTTCGACGCCACTGCTGAGAAAAGAAAAGAAAAGAAAGGAAAAGAAGAGAAGAGAAGAGAAGAGAAGGGGTAGTAGCCAAGTCGCCATTTTTACTACCTTGGCGAAGTTCCAGGTGTTGGCGACGGAGAGGGGCCCGTGATCCTTGACGATCTGGTAGAGTCCCTTGGAGATCTCCGACGCCTCCTCCCTCGGGACCTTAGGGTTTATGCGCCGCACGTCCTGGCCCCGCTTCCTCGAGAAATACCTCACCAGCATTCTCGCCGTGGCCGTGGCGGCGCCGCCACCACCGCCGTGGAAAAGCATGTGCGCCAGCAGAGTACTTAGTTTGTGTGTATCTTCCTCGCTCTCTAGTCTCTACTACTAGACTACTACTAAGGATCTCCTATTGGGAAATAATTGGGTGTGAACAAGCCCAACGGGCCAGTTAACGGACCAAGTAAGTAATCCGTGCCGGCCTGGCCCATCTCGAACTTTCTAGCTGTGCTGGGGGCCTCTTTCATTGAGCCTGACGGCCCGAAACGGTATACGGCCCGCTTAGGCCGCACCAGTTGCCTTGTTGTCAAAGAAAAGAAAAACTGTTGATCTGCAATATGAAAAGCTTTTTCATGCAACTAACACATGCAGTGTAATAGAATCCAGGAAGCTGTGCTTATTTTTGGGGCCTGCTCCGAGAAGCTCATGCTAATAACCCATACTCCAAGCATTCACTAGTGAACTTTTTAAAATTTGTTTATCCACACTGGACGATGTACAAAAGCAATTGTAGACAAAACCTATCGAGTTTAGGGCTTAATTGTAACCTGCAAACCTTTTCTAATTTTGCTTTCTTTGATCATCATGATATCAAAGCACTAAAATAACCCAAATACAAGAGATTAAGAAAAAGAATGAGTCAATTTAAAGAGCACCAACATTTCTCCAAGTAAAGTTTTTCAATATATTAAAAAAAAAAAAGCCAATAATATACTGAGATAGAATAATTATTAAAGGGACAAAGTTAAATCCACTTGGATTGAGGTAGGACAAGCTAGGAAAATAATTCGGAGCCATCTCACTAGCATGCAAATGCAGACTTGTTAGCAATGTTTGCAAGTTTAGTGCTAAGTATCACTTTGCACACACTAGCCAACAGATTCAGTCATAACTGCATTGAAACAATATGCAAGAATTATAAAATTACCATTTAAAAACATAACTGAATTGAAATATTTAAAATTTATATTTTTTTTCAAATATAAAAATTTTTAATAATTAAAATTTTTAAAATTTATAATATTTACAAAATTAAAACTTTCAAAATAGAGATAAAATTATTTAATTATTTATGAATCAAAAACCAAAATATTTTTTTGGTACCTGATAATTAATATCTCACTCAAAATGACTAAAAATAATTAAATAAAAATAAATAGATGATAACTAAAAAAATATATAAAAATATATATTTTTAAATATAATTTGAATAAAATCTATCTTTAATTATCTCAAATTAACTTTTGTTTTAGATTAGGATTGGATTATTATTAACCTCTAAAAAGGATTGGATTATTATTTCCAACCAGAACAGCTTGGGTATAGACGACATCGCGTGAGTAAAACGCGTACTGTTCTTCTTCCCCCAGGCTCGAAACCCTCGTCCCTCTCCTCCAAAGCTGAAGACGAAGTAGGGGATAAGCGAGAGAGAAAGATGAAGCTCTCCTTCTCCCTGTCCTCCAAACCCTCGTCCCGCACCGACCCCTCCCGACCCCTCGCCGCTGCGACGCCGACGCCGACGCCGACGACCAGGGCCGCGAGTTCGTCACCGTCTTCGACCCATCCCAAACCCTAGCCGCCGACGCCCCTTCCAAACTCGTCATCCCCCCATCCCCAACACCTTCAACCTTCACCGCCCTCCCAAGAAGACCAAGTACATGCCCCCCCTCCCCTCCTCCGACGCCGACGCCGACGACCCCTCTGCCGCCGCCAAGTTCGTCCTCGACACCTCCGGCGAGGGCCCCGCCTCGCACATCGCCTACGGCCTCACCGTCCGATCCAGCTCCTCCGCCGATCCCAAACCCTCGCCCGATGACCGTGGGGATTCCCAATCGAACAAGTCGGGGGCGTCCGCTGAGGACTCTATCCTCACGAGGTTCAAGGAGGACATGAAGAACCTTCCGGAAGATCGGGGCTTAGACGAGTTCAAGGACGTTCCAGTGGAGGGCTTCGGCGCCGCCATCCTCGCCGGGTACGGGTGGTCGGAGGGGAAGGGGATCGGGCGGAACAACTCCAAGGGCGACACCAAGGTCGTCCAATACGATCGGCGGGCCGGCACTGCCGGTTTAGGCTACAATCCATCCACCGCCGATCCCAAGAAGAAGAGGGGAGAATGGGTCTTCAAGAACGATAACAAGGTAAAGGACAAGGACGGAGAGTCTGATAAGGTTAGAATTTCTAAAATTGAGAGGAGAGAAGAGAAGAAGAGAGAGAAAGATGTAAGCTTGGTCCACAGATCGAGCACTAGCAATAGCAACCGGGAGAAGAAGGAGGGCTTGGTCCGATGGCTCACCAGCCACATTAAGGTTAGGGTTATCAGCAAAGAATTCATGAGAGGAAAGTTGTACCTGAAGAAAGGGAGGATTGTCGATGTGGTGGGGCCCACGACTTGCGATATCTCCATGGATGAGAGCAGGGAGTTGGTGCAAGGATTGGATCAGGATATGCTCGAGACTGTGGTTCCTAAGAGGGGAGGGTCGGTTCTGGTGCTCTACGGAAAACATAAAGGTGTTTATGGAAGCCTCGTCGAGAGGAATTTAGAGGATGAGACCGGAGTAGTCAGGGATGCGGATAGTCATGATATGTTTAATGTGAGGTTCGAGCAGATTGCCGAGTATGTCGGGGACCCAGCCTACCTTGGCTATTGATTGTTGGAGAATGGTTGTTATGCACTGAAACTACTATTCCATTGAGCACAGGCAATATTTCTTCCTTGTCCTATTTTGTTATTATACTTTGCCTTGGGTCATATGGATCTCCTGCAATAGTTATCATCTAATTGAAGTTTAGAACAAGTTGGAGTTAAACGATTTAGGATCTATTGTATTGTCTCTACAAAATTTTAGTTTTGTAATTACGTTATGACTTTACACTAATTTGGGAGAGCTGCAAATTGTCTGTGTCCTTCTGGAATGTGTAGTTGTATAAGTAATTAGGAAAAAGGCTGGTTTTAGTAGTTAATTTGTATTGTCACTGATCTGCCGCCTTTGTCAGAATGGAAAATGTTAGCCGCACCAAACAGGGGCCAATCTGTGGGCTGCCCATCCATTGCTACTTTCGGCCATGCAGCGCACGCATGCCCAATCAGGCCCTACTTTTCTCTACATGATTGAGTCTGTTGGTTAGTGTGTGCAAAGTGATACTTAACACTAGACTTGCAAACATTGCGAACAAGTCTGCATTTGCATGCTGGTGAGATGGCTCCGAATTATTTTCCTAGCTTGTTCGGAATTATTTTCCTAGCTCACAATCCAAGTGAATTTAACTTTGTCCCTTTAGTAATTATTCTATCAGTATATTATTGTCTTTTTCCTTTTTAATATATTGGAGAACTTTATCTGGGGAAATGTTGGTGGCTATTGTTAAGTGCAGGAGGCCTGATTGGGCTATCCTCCCCTTTAAATTGACTCTTCTTTTTCTTAATCTCTTGTATTTGGGTTATTTTAGTGCGCTGATATCATGATGATCAAAGAAAGCAAACATTAGAAAAGGTTTGCAGGTTACAATTAAGCCCTAAACTCGATAGGTTTTGTCTACAATTGCTTTTTTACATCGTCTAGTGTGGATAAACAAATTTTAAAAAGTTCGATAGTGAATGCTTGGAGTATGGGTTATTAGCATGAGCTTCTTGGAGCAGGCCCCAAAAATAAGCACAGCTTCCTGGATTCTATTACACTGCATATGTTAGTTGCATGAAAAGCTTTTCATATTGCCGATCAACGGTTTCTTGTTTTTTTTTTTGTTTTTTATTTCCTTCTGTTGAATATGCCACGTAGGTGGGGGAATATTATTGAACAGTTGCACAGAACAGATCATGCATTGGCGCATTGGCATTGGCGCATTGCTATCAATGAGTTAAGCCTTTCACTCCGCTGGCAATGCAGTGCCGCTTTACACTGGTACAATGCCTTTACATAATCAAATTCAAATACCTTCAAATATATTCTCTCTCTCTAGCTCTCTCTTGCTATGTAAAACAAACTGCTATGAACCATATTATTACTATTATTTTATAAGTTTGGGATTCTTGTATTTTACTTGGTACAACACTTGGGCAAGGCTATAATCTAGATATAGCATATCCAACGTGTAATTCCCATTTCATTAACATATATATATTTTTTGGTTCCTCGTGTGAGTATGATTTTGTGGAATCAAAAATAGAAAAAATAGGAAAAAATAGGCCGTTTAGCCAGAAATTTTTTGACCAAATGGGGCTGCAAACAACCGTAATTTTAGTAAGTTTTTCATTATTTTTTTACATATATGTGCTCCTAAAATAACATTTTGCATTTTCACAAATTTGAATTTACATGGACTCATCAAACAACCAATATTTTTTTGTAGTTCTCCTGTTGTGTAATGAACATTATCTAACACTACATTGGCTTTTAAGAGGGAATTAGTGTTATGTTGTAACACTTTTTGTGTTTGGCATAAAAAATTGACCTTTTTTCTGGTTTCAGTTAATACTTTTCTGTGTTATATAAAAAAAAAAACAACACTTGAAGCAGTAATTTTTGCAAAAACTGAAGGATTTGCATGTAAATAAAAGCTTTAGATGGGTAAATACACAAAGATCCCGTGAACGGTACGGCACACAACGAGGAAAGGAGTCCGGTCGTTAGTTGACCGTTTCATTCCCGCATTGTAGGATCCCGTCACCGCCCGATCCATACTGTCTCTTATCCTGACCCGCTATATATATATATATATATATATATATATATATATATATATATATATATATATATATATATAAACCCCTCTCATTCCCATTCAATTCCCTCCTAAACCCTCTTCTCTTCTCCTTCTCTCCTCCTCTCATTTCTATGTGGGTAATTGGCCCCATTTCCCCCTTCTAGTTCTACACACATTCTCTCGAGACTATTTTTTGAGCTGTTTCCTATAAGATCGATTCCGACATCCCTCGAGTACGCGACAATTGGATCGTTGGGTTGTACTTATTAATGCAGATGAAGTATTTGAACGATGGCCTGACCCAGAATCCCGAGCCACGGCCACGGAGGTCGAAGAAGAAGGTGCGGGCGCAGCGGGGGGGATCAATTAGATATGGCCCACCGCCGATAGCAGGGCGAGCAGTGCGTCTCGTGCACCACCTTCAGCATCCTCGCGCCAATCTACAAGCAGCTCGACGATGAGGTAAAGCATTCCTATTGGATCAAATGAACTGTTTTTGATATCTTCCTAGCTAGCTTGGTTCCTTACTGTAAAAGCTTCAAAAGGGGCCTGCCTTATAGATGTTGCTGTGCATTTCCGCACCAAGTGTTCTGTGGTTGTATTTGTATCACCGTTTCTATTTTCTGTAAGTACCTTGTGTCAATCCTGTCAGAATCAGCACGCGTGCAACACGCACTGCCAAATTTCTGACAAATTTTCAGGAGTCGATTGTTCCGGTCAGAACCCGATACAAATGGAACCATAGGGCGTTATTGATGTAAGAATGCGCTACCGTTAGGACCTCTTTTGAAGTTGAACTGTAATGGCATTTGCTTTTGTTAACAGTTCCCCCCCCCCCCCCCCTGCTGATTTTTTGTGATGGTATCAGAATTGTAGGGAGAGCCAGTTCAGAGCCTGTTGGTTGAGCAGGAACCAGAGAATAATAGACCGGCTGGTAACAGATCGTTCGTCCATAATTTGCCTCCAAGTGAGATTGATTGATTCCTGTGTCTTGATTTCAATTTAGGAATTGGCAGTGCAGTAACATAATGAGATTGCCGGTTTGTTAACTCGTCTGCTATATGTTTCTGCAATTTGTTTTAGGAGGTGTGGTTGGGGAGTGATGAGCTTGTTGATATGTATGATAAGAGGCTTGGAGATGCCGGCAATCTCACTTTCAAGCTCGCTCGTACCAATAATCGCGGCGATAGTATGTTCAGCCTTCTTTCTTCATACTCTTCTGGATACATTTTACTATGTATTTCTATAGTTTGCATTGTTTCTTTTACTTACTTGAACATGCGATGTTCTATGCATTGCAGATTTTGCCCGTATTTTTATTTTTTAGGTAATGGATACTAACGATTTGCGATTAAAAAAATCTGATACCGATGGGTTAAATCATCTCTTTCTCTCTCGAGCTACTATTTTCAAGAATTGATAATTGACGGACCAAAATATTTTACAAATACATGCTTGCATGATGGAAGTATACAGCATTGTTTAATGATTTGTATTCCCAACTCTGCTCTGCATGGAACTAAGTCAAGCCTCATAGGAATACTGGTATAATGAGTGCTTAAATAGATTTTCTGCTTACATAGATTACATCTATTTTGTGCAGGTCTATTGACTGCTGTACATAGAGACAAATTTAGAGTTTTAGATTATAAAAAGCTTCTGTTTAATGATTTTGGAGATCGCGTTGCTCAGCTATTACATGTTGAGTCAGTTGAACCTTTTTGAAAGAATCGAAGCAGCAGCATTCAACAACAAATAATCATTCTGAATACCCATTTGTTATTTCCACATGATTAGTCTTTGTATAGTTCGTTTGAATCAGGTAATGTGATATTCTCGCACAGAGTATATTATTTCAGATCCTTCATATATATCGCCTAAAAATAATATATTCACATATTTGTCCCTGCATTATCTTAATTTCCTTGCATAGCCTTCAAAAACTTTCAATGCTTACTGTATACCCTTGCACTTCCAAATGCATGTCTCTGAAAAACTATAT
Organism: Tillandsia fasciculata; assembly: GCA_029168755.2. Classification (NCBI taxonomy): domain Eukaryota; kingdom Viridiplantae; phylum Streptophyta; class Magnoliopsida; order Poales; family Bromeliaceae; genus Tillandsia; species Tillandsia fasciculata. The sequence goes on along the minus strand of CM054934.1, from coordinate 29,999,292 downwards.
CTAATACATAACCAACTTTCCCCCACGAATTAGATGACTCAACCTACGCATTTTTTTCAAAGGAAATATAATTTCAACAAGCATGTACGGAAATTCAGATCCCACAGTGGTTTAACATGGAAATAGATCATTTTGCAGAAATATGTATGTCAAAGATCCTTTTTATTCTTTCTTGGGTCCATTGACAATTTGCGAGTTGTTCCTTGTAATTCTGATTGTATTTCACGTGACAGGTGTACAAGATCCTTCAGTACATAGAATTTTATCTGAAAGAAAAAAAAACTTGGCCCTATTCCTATTATACTCTGCGGGTGAGTTTGTATAACAATTTTGTACTTTTTCAGCTTTCTCTGATCTATTTTGAATAGCATCATAATATTTATTTTCTATTCTTCATCACAGGGACTTGAATGGGAGTAAACGTGGACATGTTTACAAATTCCTTAGGTCCCAACATTACATTTCATCATATGATAGTGCACATCACTATACGGACGGTGATGCAGATGCCCATAAGGTAATTAAAGCTCAATGGTTATATTATGCGTAAGCCTGAGAAAAAGAAGATCCTGTCATCATTAATCTTTTTTTTTTTCACTTTTTCCCTCTTTTGTTTCTTTCCCCTATGTAGTGGGTCAGCCATCGCAATCATAGAGGTAACATATGTGGAGTCGATTTTATATGGCTCCTTAACCCCAATAAGCATAGGAAACCCCTGAAAACTAGCTGGAATGAAGCTGTTTTTGGGATCATTAAGGTAATCTTTATGCTTTTCCAGTTCACTGCACAGTATATTTTCATTTTGCGCGTTCTGGTGCAGCTTGGCCAAATATTATTTTTATCTTAATTATGCGCATGTTATACAATTTAATGATTGACATTTATGAATTCAGAGTGCTTAACATTCTTGGAATAAAAGAAGAATTTAATGATAAATACTGAGTAGGTTTTAAAATTTATTTAATCAGTCATGGTGGGCGAGATATCTCTAATTCTACTTATTTAATTGCATCTAGGGAAAGATAAAATTGAGATTTGTAAAGTAGCAGTTCTACAGAGATGGGGGCTATTAACGTCCGATTGGCCTGTAGGTTTCTGGCCAAGTTTGGAGTGTGCCTGTTAAGAACAAAGCTTTTGAGGCGAAGCCCAACTTAATCTCTTTAGCTGGCTTAACTTGAATCTACATGTTACAGTATGGCAATCCTTGTCTAGAGCTATTCTCAAACAGGTCAAAATAGTGTAAAACATAGATTTTCCTATCATATCTGATGATAATGTTCTCAGTAAAGTTTGACAATCTTTACTGAGATTGTAAAGAGAAATACACTAACAGAGATTAATACTTATTTTTCTTTGGTCATATTTCTGTGACTTGTACAAATTGCCTTTTCCTTTGAGATTATGTGTGTTTTCTGTTATGAAATTAGGTTCCCTTAGAATTGAAAATAACAACTTGATATTTGTTTTTTCAGTATCTTCTTTGCGCAGCGTCCCTTTCGGAGGAAAATGCATTTCCCCTTTAAAGGCAAGATAATCCGGGTGATTATGTTTCATATCCAAGCTTCTCTCAGGCAATGTGTCAGGTAATTATTGTTTTTCACTAAACAGTCAACAGGTACCAATTTCTGAAGCTACTGGAGAAAGAATGGCTATTTACATTTTAGTTCAAAACAGTTAGGCTTAACTGGCCATCCCAATGGCCTGAGTTTCCAAGAAACTGAGGATTTGTGGATTCAAGCTGACATTGATGGAAACGGTTTCATGGACTACGAAGAATTTCGATCAGGGTATTGATGGGGAGCTTAAGACAAATTCATTGAAACAGCAAGCCTTCGGTCTAAGTGTGAAAGATGCTGCCCACTTCCCAGCAGAGGTTGAGAAAGGAATCTTGCCTGAGAATTACTCCCTCTCTGATCATGCGCCACTAACTGTAGTGTTTTCTTCTGTAGAAGTTTCTTGTAGTTCTCCAGTTTGCTAAGCATGATCGGGGGTGGCGAGAGAATTACATGTTTGTCACTGTAAAGATTGTATATTTATAGGTAGAGAAGATAGGATGTTATCATAGAATATATGAATGGTCGAAAGATGATGTACGAAAAATTAGGTAGGTAAATCACAATTTGGTTCCTAAAGTTTGACCCCTTTTCCCAATTTCACCCTCATAAGAGTTTCAATCCCAACTCTTTTAATCATTTGAGCTTGACTGAGATCTCTATTTCTTCGTCAAGAGTTTTAATTTTGACAATTTGGTCCCTAAAGTTTGGCACAGATTGTACTTTCATACTCAATTTCAATTCTTAACAATTCAAATTGTAAAGAAGTGTTGATGTGTGGCATCTTTCCAAGGAAGAGTAATGGAAGAACTAGATTAACATGCGAAACAAATTCAAGATATCAAATTGTCAGAATGGAAATTATGAGGATGAAATCAAAATTGGGGTAAAACTTCATGGACCATGTTGGCTATTACATGTTGGTTCATTGCTTACTAATTTTTTACTTTACAGAGTGTAACACAAACTAACTTATTGATGTGATATGTATCATATTCAAAGTCGCGGCAGATGTGTATGTAGACTAAGGTGAGTACTTTTTGTGACTGAAAAACTATTAGTCACCGAAGAGAGAGGAAATAATTTTAGCAGCAATTTGCTAGTTGGACTTGTTAAGCTACAATGTATCTTTTTCCTGATCTGCGATGTGAACGTATTTCTTATGGCAAAAATTAGAACAGTGTATTATTTGATCAAGTATAATAATTAGAACAGTTATTTGTTTTTTTTATTTTCCAACACGAGTAAAGATTCTGCACCATCTAGTTCGGGTCTGAAATAGCATTCACTTTTCGTGATAATAAAGCTTCATTTTCCTTTATGTACTCGATTATACAAGTAGAATTTTGAGTTAAGTGCTAGTTAAACTACTAGAATTTTAATGAAACTTACCGCGAGGCAAGCTTTGCTGCTGATCTGATAAGTATAGTTCGGTGTTAGATAATAATTACAAAATTAAGGTTCGAAATTCTGCATTCTTTGAATGCATACAAAGCATAGATTTTTGAGGTTAGGAGTCTACATCAAAGTTCATAAAACAAACTAAAATGATAAAAGAAATTAAAGACAATGGTGTGATTAATCCGAGATCTTATTCCATCACTATCCAACCAGCAGGTTCGAAGACAAAAATATATCTAACCAGCAGGTCGAATGCGCCTACAGCTGCACCAAATGTATACACACATTTGTGGCACAGCATGCCTTGCCAAATAGTTAATTAAGTTTTAATAGTTAAAATTTATTTCGAGAGATATAATTACAAGAACTGTACGTGCTAGTTCAACTTGATTTATAAATATCTAAAAAATTTCTCTTTATCTATATAAAGATTATTTATGATAAAATCTACATCAAGCAATGGTACTATTTCTAATTTTTAAAATTTAGACAGTTTAAATATCATAAAACGTATGGAGTGTGTTGAGTTGAAATTATTAATTAAATATTAAATTGTTGAGTTTTGGAAGGGTGTGGTGTATAAGGTGGGCTTATACACCCGGTCCACGCAACAATGTGCTGACTCTATCTAATCCAAAAAGATTCACCATTTTTAAGTACTATCTTCTTCCAGCTTCTTCCCCTACTCTTCCCTCCTATCTCCTTCACACAGTTCCCTCCCAAATCCCCCGCAACCCTAAACCCCGAAACCCTTACTTTTTACTTCTACTTCTTCTTCTTCTTCTACTTGTGCGATTGCGATTGTTGGGTGGCAATGGCTACGGTCGCTTGGGCCACGGGCCACGCATGTTTCCACTCCCAAATCCCTTCTCTAATCCACCCCAAGACTCCTCCATTTTCGCCAAATTCGTCGCTTCGTTCGGAGTTTCTAGGGCACGCATTGCTAGTTAAGCCCAAGGAGCTCCCCACCATCGCCAGGAAGAGCGGCGGCGGCGGCGGCGGAATCCGAATGTCGTGGGACGGACCCCTCTCCTCCGTCCGGCTTATCCTCCAGGGCAAAAATCTCGATGTAATTAAAACCCCTACAAGTTCAATTGTTTTTGTTTAATCTTCGTAGTTTTAGTATTAGTTCGAGGTACCCTTATGTTTTTTTTGGCAACAAGGCACTGTAACGCGAATTGAATATGACATGAAGACACGGAAATGAAAAAAAAAAAAAAAAAACTTGAAATTGATGCGGCATGAATCCATCTAACACGAACATGGCACGGCACGGCAACATATGACATGAATAAGAATTTCAAGGTCCAATTGCAGGCATTTAAACCAATTTTCAAGTTGACATGAGCAGCACTATTGTCGAACACGACGTAGATTTGCAATTGAATCACTACCCCTGCTTAGCTGATATAGTGCTCCTTTCGTTTTGTTTTTGATCTATGCAGACCTTTCCTTGAAAAACCACCTGTTCTTCTTTTCTAGGCTTTGTTGTAGTCACACCATTCTTCAATGTTATTTTCGTTTAATCCTGATCACGTACAATTTTTAAAATTACCCGTTTTCGTATATTTGTGCTTTGTTGGCATACTAATCACTTGAAAAGGCAATATGCTGATTTTGGTTTGCTATTTAAGTTTTTTATTGAGATTTCCGTTAATATGCTAATGTAGTCACACCATGGCTCCTACCCATTGTTTTATTCTCTTTATTCTTTGCTTATTCGGTATTAATCTTCGGCCTTTTGTCATACTAATCAATGCAAAGGAGTTTTCTTTTGCTTTGCTTTACTTTGATTTCTAGGACTAATTTTGAGGAGCCCGTGTTTTTCTTTGGGCCTCGTTGATGTCTAACTCTAGTCTTGAATAATTAGCAAATTCTAAGGTACCAATATGTCATTGTAGCCTTAGATCCTATACTAAACTGAAGGAGGTGGTTTAATGTGCTGTTGTTTTGGCTTCCAAGGCCTTTTCGAGTAACCTATGCTTCATTTTGGGTTTTGCTGGTGTACAAGTTGACTGATAAGGTGAAGAAGCACATAGAAGACAAGGTAGGAAAGGCCGTTATGAAGCACAGCCAGCTCGTCCGGGAGGTTGATGTTCGATTGTCTGTTCGGGGTGGAGAGTTCAAAGGTCCCAAGCTACGCCGATGCGAGGTAACAAGATTACCATTCATCGCATTGGCTTCCTTTACTAAGGTTCTTGTGTATTTTGTATGCGGTGCTTTGTGTTTGAGATGAACAAAGTTGCTGAATTATGTCATTCACTGCCATTCACTTTTTCCTTTTACGAAACTTTACGTATTTAGCACTCAAATTGGTTGTAATTTGTAGTATTGTGTTTGGGATGAGTGATGATATTGAATTTTACGTTTTTTTACCTCATTCATCACCATTCATCAAATCAGTTGTTCGCTAGCTTTAACGTGTTAGCACTTGAATTGCTTTGGAATGCAAGGTTACTCTATTCACCAAGAAGCATGGAGTGATTCGTGCGGAGGAGGATTCAGACACGACGTACGGGAGCATAGACTCAGCTGCATCGATCATACAGAGGAAACTGAGGAAGATTAAGGAGAAAGATTCGGACCATGGGCGGCACATGAAAGGGTTTAACCGTCTTAAGGTTCGGGAACCAGAGGTACAGAGGGTTTGGGAGCCAGAGGTACGGAAGGTTGAGGAGGATGAGGAAGAAGATCAGGATTTGGCTGCTCCAGGTCTCATAGAAGAGGATGAAGAAGTACTAGACAAGGTTTGTATTCCCAATCAGTTTCCATCAATTATTCCCTTGTCTTTTCTGTTACATAAGTAGAGCTTGTGGCGCTTGACTATATGAGTCGTTAATACCGCAATTAGTTAAGGCATCAATTAAGTTTTTTTTTTATTCAAATGAAGACAAAAGCATTGTTCACAAGGTTAATCAAGCTGTTCAAACGGAGGTCTGCAGTAAGATGTAAACTGCCGTCTTCTCTTCAACTATCAGAATGAATATTTCAGCTTGTTGATATTTGAAATAGAATGATATTTTTCTCATGTAATACAACTCTTTTCTGCAGTGTGGCAACCTTTTTAGCAGCTTGGAATAATAATGTACCATTCAAAAATATGCTGTATTTGATGCATACTAATCTATGTTACACTATGATATATGTTTTTTATATTTGGCCATTTTCAATCCTTGTGATTTTTATAAGGAGACAAACAATAAATAGATCATGACACATTTCAGGTTTGAGGTCGGGCTCAATCTAGTCTGGTTAAACTTGTTATTGTTTCTTGGTTTGCCTCGAAAGGTATCCATATCTCATCTAAAAAGGAGTCATAGATGAAAACAAAAAAATAGAAAACTATTGATGAAGTTTGCTATTATTGAAGTTCGCTATTTTTATTACATTCTTTTAAGTGATAATCCATCCAATGATACTCTTGAGCAGCAGCGGTACAAGTTCTTCTCCAAAACAACCATCTTATTCTTTCAAATGCTGTGAAATACTTAATTTCAGGTTGTGCGCACGAAGTACTTCGACATGCCACCCTTAACGGTTGAAGAGGCACGAGAGCAGTTGGAGAATGTCGATCACGATTTCTATGCCTTCAGGAATGAAGAAACTGGTAAAATTATATTGATGCGTTGCAACAAAAGAATATTGACACCCCTTAAGTTGTAGGTAATTAAGATATAAGTCACTGAACTTATGTTTTCAATTTTTGTATGTGAAGCCGTCAGTTAGTATATTGTTTGATTTGGAAAAGGAATAATTGTTTGGTTTTGTCAAAACTTAACATCTTAGCCAAACAAAATCACCATGACCGTTAAGTTCTGAGAAACTTGATGGGCTTTATGAATCAGACAACATGCTAGTTGAGAGATTCTCAGTGAGAAAACTGGAAGTTCAGGACCCAATTGACTATTTCCAGCTAGTCCAAGTATGCATTTCCCCCTTCTTTTTTGTTTTGTCATAATTGACAACCGGATTCTCTTCTAGGTGAGATAAACATCTTATACAAGAGAAAGGAGGGAGGATACGGCTTGATAATACCTAAGGATGATGGCCAAGTAGAGAAAATCACAGAAGAGCCTGCAAAAGAAGAGAAAACTGTGGCTGAGCAGTTAAGTGGGTGATTTTCATGGGAACGCTGGGATCTGTAAATTGTAAACTCTTATAATTCCGAGTTAATCCCCTTAGCTTCTATGTCCGTAATGCAGTTTTTAGGGCAATTTTCGGCCTTTTTTTTTTCTCCATCAGGGATATGGGTCTATATTTGAGAATGTATCTCGGAAAGTTTTGTTATAGTTGCAATTACTACTGATAATTGTACTTGTACAGTTGGTGTTTTTTGTTGTAATAACCTTTTAAAAAAAAAAAGAAAAAATGCTCTGCTTTTGTCACCCTGTGAATTGACCAATATGCTTCATCTGATTCTTTTTTTTTTTTGTGTGTTTGGTTAGATTTTATTACTAGTATTTACTCATTTATGTATGTATAAAAAAGGAAGGGAAGGTGTTTTCCCAATTTTCGCATGGAATCTGCATATGCCGCTTAATGAACATTATTATAACTTTTGTTCACTGGGTGCACACTCATCTCAGTATCATATCATCAATATCAATCATTATTCGCAAACACCATGATTTCCTAACAATCTTTTAATTATCTCATCAATTTTAGATAACTTAGAATTGTCTTATCAGTTTTATGGCAACTCTTCTTCTCTGTCTCTCTTTGTTTATTTCCTCCTTTCACTCCCTATGAATATGACATGATAACCATCCTACCTTACCTGATTGCCAATCTCAACTTGGTATTTATACTTGTGTTGGCAACATCATATTAATATGTCCATGCTTTTTTTTTTTTTTTTTGAGCTTTATAGTTACCCAAATTACAGAGAATCAATTCTTTAGTGAGTTCATGCTTATTTTGAGCTTTATAGTTACCCAAATTACAGAGAATCATTTCTTTACCTCACCAGAAGCATTTATCTCTCTCTATTTCTCTCTCTCTGATTCATAGCACTCTCTAGAAGCAAAGATACATGAAAAAAAATGTTTGGTATACAATGAACCTGAAACTGAAAGATATCACAAGCATATCTCCAACCACCACTTTGTTCCTTATTTATTTTGGGAGATTAATAAACAAGTTGTGTAAATTACAGAGACATTATTGCTATTTTTGATAGACTTAATTAGCTCAGAGAATTTAGCTACAACAGACACATCCACCCTTCATAATTTAATGTTGGTCTACATGTATTCAATGCCTATGCAAGACATATAACTAACTGGGAGGTGGAGGGCCCTGGGAAGAAGCTGAATTATAAGTTGGTTAAGAGGAATCTCTTCATGCCAGTCAACCAACATACATAGCCATTTTTTGCATGTGACTGTTCCTCTTATGTTGATTGAGGGGCATTAAAATCTCACATCAGATCTTAATGTCTTCTTCTGGTATGATCAAACCATTTTAAGCAACTCTCTATTTTGATTATATGTTCTCAATAAAAGTTTACCCCACCCCACCCTCAATTCAAAGCAGATATCTAGGTTCATGTTATAGCACTTAATTTTTTTTTTTTTTTTTTCCTTTTTCTTTTTCTTTTTCTTATTCTCTAGGCATTGAGATTCAGTGAAATGTATAAATGAAGCATTCAAATTGTATGTATATTATATATATATGAATGCAATCAATTGGAATATTATCATAATACCAATTTGTGAAATATATTATTCTCGACTCCCCCGACATGGACACGTTGTGGCATCTTTTCCCATCCATTCATCCATCCATCCTCTCTCTCAAACTCCACATAATGCAGTACCCACCTCAAGCACTAAGCATCTTAGGTGAGAATTAAATGTTATGTTATAAATGATACATTTTTTTTTTGAAAAAAAAAAAAATGAAACTCTCTTTCTCTCTCTAGCATTATATGAATTTAAAGAGTGGAGATAATCATATGATTGGGATTTCGTATCTCAGGATTGTGGGTCTAGCTAAGTGAAACGAATATATATATATATATATATATATATATATATATATATATATATATATATTTGTGCATTCTAAAAAAATATGTATATTTTATATTTTATTTTTTTTGAAATAGAGTAAATTTTATTAATATGACTAGTAAAAAATATTCTATTCTTAGATGAATGAGATACACATTATACATCCAAAATAAAATATATAAATAATATTGCTATGAAATAAAATAAACATGATTTGGGGATGAGCATGTGAGACAATGTGAGAATGTTTCCCATCGAGCGATCTCAAGAAGGGTTTAGAGAGACCCAATGAAGAGGTTCATGGTTTCTGTCTATGCTAGTTTGGTTTGATCACCAAATTGGTAATTATAGATATCAAGGAACAAGTGATGAATGATGCATTGCACTTTCATGAAAAGTATTGAAGAGTGAAAATTAGGATTATTTTATGGGTAATTAATTCTTAAAAAAGGCCAATGATGCGGATATACATATACAGAATATATTATTAAGTACACTTAAGTGTGTGATTTGATGAACAATACTGTTTTGTCGAATACTATAAGGTACAATTTATGAGCCTGAGAGAGAGTTATGGATAAAGGAGAAGCCAAAAACTATCTAAGATCAAGAAGATGGAATACAGAAGAAAAAAAAAAAAAAAAAAGTATGGATCCATATGATCACTAGAGATCACAGAGGAAATTTACTTTTGGATTTCTCTCCACATTACATTTATGCACATTGGAGAATGCTCCAGTATAAATTTTTTCCTAGCTATCTTGGATTGATTGATGAATGTCTTATTCAAATAATAATAATAATTAATGTTACATGAACTAGATATTGCAAAATCATTATCAAATAAAAAAGGAGGAAATTATATTAGTTTTACATATTTTATTGTATTTACTTTGTGATAGAGTTTTTCCTTTTGTTTTCACATACTAGCATTTCCTAGTGGAGTTGGTACATGGATGGATACCTGAGGGGCAGGCAGCAGGAAGTCTCGAGCCAACCAAAGGTGATTGATGGAGAGTTTGGGTTCATAACCCAACATGCATGGGATGTTTTAATTATCATTTGCTGTTTCCATACCAAAAAAAAAATGTGCATTTTCTACCCTTGAATGCAGAAATTTTAAAAATCTTAAATAAATGTTTAAACAAATAAAAATTACAAGAATAGTTAGTTAATTCTAGCAATAAAAAAAAAAAAAAAAAAAAAAGCATAATATGCACCGTATATCTTTGTTATAGGTATACAGATGGCATTACTTGATATTATTGTAACACTACTCTTAGAATTTGAATTAGTCTTATATATAAAATATAAATAAGATTAAACCTTTTAACGTAACTATAGTATTTTGAGCAGTAGATTAAGAGGGTTTAAGGGTACAAGAGTTAGAATAATTCTAAAATTGGTGACTCTCTGAAAAGTTAGGACCCCACAGTCAAATTAAAGATAAACTGACTCGACTCGAGTCCCACAAACCCCAAACTCTCACGTGCTTATATGCCTTAAGTCTTATATGCCTAAAGTCTTCCAATGGTCAACCTAATTGGTGGTTCAGTTAAAATCCAGCGAGTGAAATTGTGATTGTATCCTTCTCACGGTGGTGATTGTGGAGAGCCAATCACAAAACGAAAATGTGAAATGAGTTTAATTTCTATTGAACCAAGATTATATAGCGGGCGAGCATGGCTCTCCGGTTGATGATTATTATGGGTGGAATGTGACTCCCCACATAATCGATTAAGACTAGCGAGATGAGTCTCACATTATCTGATATTTGTGAGTGTGCTTGATCATGACGAGAAGTCAGAACTTAAAGAGAGAATCGATGTAACACCCTCAGGATTTAGATTAGTCTTATACATAAGATATAAATATGACTAAATCTCTTAATTCAGTTGTAATATTTTTAAAGATAATCAAATCTAAAAGATTAAAAAATTAAACATATTAAAATTAGAGTAGCTCTAAAATAAATGACTTACTAAAAAGTTGAAAGTCAGAGAATCACAAAACTCACAAACCGTATGTTTTACATGTCGGTTGGTTTGGATACCCTCCCTCCACTCATCTTTTTTACTCAATATAAAATTGATAGATAATCAAACTCATTGGATGCCAAATAACAACAATAATCACCAACTTGGGGTGAATTGTGGGGCGCTTTTATCTTGTCCAAAGACTCCAAACTACTAATACTACATACAAAAAATTTAAAAAAATATGGAAAAACATATCACCTCTTATGTTATTATCTTTTTTTTTTTTATATAAAATAAAATAAAATAAAATACATAAAAAAGAATAAAATATAAGTATAATATTGTTGTGTTTTTTTTGTTTTTCCACCGGAGGGAGAGAGGAAGGGGTAGTATGTTGCCCACGTGGCCGACAGCATCGTGATTCGGTCCAAAAAAGTGGGCCCCGCACTCTCAGCAGAACTGCGAAACCTGATTGGACCCTCACGTGGGGTCCTCAGCACGGTGACGTCATCCTCGTTTCCAGTCCCCCGCGATTCCCCTAACGACAATAAACGGTTTCCCCTTCCCCTCATAAAATGCGAACGAGTCAAATTTAATCAGTTTCAATAATCGAACTACTATTTCGGGAAAAAAAAATTCAATTTACTCGGTGTTCATGGTGGATTTTGCTTGTTTATATAATTAGAGCGGTATTGAGTATTTAGTAGTGTTTTTGATTTTGTTCTCTCAAAGCGCATCTCACAATAACTAATTAACTGTGAAAAATATATCTAATATATATTTAAAACGTTACAAAAATATTTGACTAACTACTAAATTATTTTTAGCATTTTGTTTAAATTTATTCTTATAAACTTATAATATTTGGATAGCAAGAAAATGAAATTTTTTATTAATTGCTATTTTCTTATAACCTTGCTTTCATTTCAAAACCTACCAAAATATATAATGGTGAAATGTACATATATAGATATATGATTAGAAATGAATTTATTAAGATCTTGTGATTTCAAAATCACTGCTTGAACCATACAACTAAACAAAATCTCAACCTTTGTTACTGTCATGAGATCTACAAGTTAGATCACATGAGCTTTATTTTCCGCCCCTCTTAGAAAGCTGCAGGAGCCCCAATTAATTAAGCATCAAATAATATTATTAATCAGTGCGTTGTGATTCATCACAATGATAGCCAAATAATAAGAGGGGGACCAAAAAAAAAAAAAAAAAAACTTAAAATTGGAGTCATGCATATATATTCATGGGGGCCACATTTCATGGTTTATCATGTTGATACTCGTGGCATGCATGAGAAAGTGAAAAAGGCAATTATTTGTTAATTTGTTTTGATCCATTAGAATGTGAGGAAGCATGGTCATGTGTGCCATTCATTATCCACATGCAACAATGAGACATGTGATCCTACACTTAATTCCCATAGTAATTAACTAACTCGATCACACCTAGCAAATGAGTCATTTTATCCAAGTTGAGTTTACTACAATGATTAATTAATTATCCTTGGTATTTGATGAGATAGCAATCAGTAAAACATTACAGCATCTAATTACAAGCATTAGGGAATGGATTTGTTGAATAGTTTTTTTTTTTTTTTTTTTTTTTTTTTTTTTTTTTTTGTGCGCGCGCGCACACATAGGATGCTGGTCGTGAGCTAATTAATTACTAACAAGATATTTAGTTGCTCAATCAAATAAGGGAGAACCGTAATAATGACTTGATAAAACTATTGGTACGGAGACAATTATATTGAGCTAGGCTAGGTACTATTCATATAGTGAGCTAATCCAACATGTTTAATTTGTTTGTAATAAAAATTGCTTTATTATTATCATAATTATCCATCAAAGCTATGATATCATTATATATTGTGTTAAATATTTTGGAGTAATACACAAATAAATTTTATTTGAAAGGTTCTGTATAAATTGTGCATTTTATTATTGTATGTCTATTTTATTTATGTTACTACAAGAGATGAGAGGAAAATTCAATTGCTTTTGTGAAGAGTTACTACCTTCCTTACAAAATAAAAAATAAAAAAATAGTGTACAATTTATTGGATGCCATATATATATATATACTTTTTTAACTAATCCAGTTGAGATAACTTTCTTTTATTAACATAGCATTGAATGTGTCTCCTATCTTTTACCAATTGGCCTGCACCATTTCTACTCTCTCTCCCCTCCTCCCAACCCTTTAAAGCGCATTGGCACCTCCCCATCTCTTACCTGTCTTCACCCCACTCCACTCCATCTCCTCTCTCTCTCTCTCTCTCTCTCTCTCTCTCACACACACACACACACACACACACACACACACACACACACTCTCTCTCTCTCTCTCTCTCTCTCTCTCTCTATATATATATATATATCTCATACACACACAAACATCAACACAAAAGTGCACAAAAGCGATCGAATAATTAAGATGGATGAAGAGATACTCTCAATCTTCAACGAATGCCCTGGTCCCGGCCCCGACGTCGCTGGTGCAGGCGACGTCGATGTGAGCTTCGGCAGCTCCTCTTCCTCTTCTTATTCCTGCTCGTCCTTCGCCGCCACGTCCGCCACCTTCAGCGCCCGCAGCAGCCTCTCCTTCTCCTCCTCCTCCTCCTCCTCCTCCGTCCTCCACCCCCTCCCCCACTCTTCTTCTTCGTCTTCTTCCTCTTCCTCTTATGCGAACTGGTCCGCTCTCCGCGCCGCCACCGCCCTCTCCCCCGATGGCCTCCTCCACCTCCACCACCTCCACCTCCTCCGCCCCCTCGGCTCCGGCCACCTCGCCCGCGTCTTCCTCTGCCGCCTCAAGGGCCTCCCCCCCTCCTCCCCTCTCTTCGCCCTCAAAGTCGTCGACCTACACATGATCACCACCGCATGCACCGCCAACAACAACAGTAGCAGCAACAGTACTTATAACGACGAGGACCACAAAGACAACAGTAACGACTACCGCTGCAAGGTCTCCCAAGCGACGGCGGAGTGGCGCGTGCTGTCGGCCCTCGACCACTCCTTCCTGCCGACGCTGTACGCCCGGCTGGACGCCTCCCACTACGCCTGCTTCCTCATCGACTACTGCGCGGGGGGGGACCTGCACTCCCTCCTCCGCCGCCGCCCCGCCGGCCGCCTCCCTCCCGCGGCTGCTCGCTTCTACGCCGCCGAGGTGCTGCTGGCGCTGGAGTATCTCCACGCCCTCGGCTTCGTCTACCGAGACCTCAAGCCCGAGAACGTCCTCCTCCGCGCCGACGGCCACGTCGTCCTCTCCGACTTCGATCTCTCCTTCCAATCCCACGTCTCCCCCTACCTCCGCAAATTCCGCCGCAGAAGCACAAGCAGAAGCAAGCAGCAGTACAGCCACGCCCGCTCGTCCGCGCGTGTTTTTGCGCGCAAGCATCGATGCCGACGGGTTAGCGCGCGCGGATGCTGCTTCTGCGGCGGGGGCGGGAATTCGATGAATAGCGACGACGAGGACGAGGATGAGGAGGAGGTGGAGGTGGAGTTCGTGGCGGAGCCGGAGAGGGCGTTCTCGAAGGCGTGCGTGGGGACGCACGAGTACCTGGCGCCGGAGATCGTGAGAGGCGGGGGCCACGGCAACGGCGTCGACTGGTGGGCCTTCGGCGTCTTCCTCTACGAGCTGCTCTACGGCCGGACCCCGTTCAAGGGCCCCGCCAAGGAGGACACTCTGCGCAACGTCCTGCACAAGCAATTACGATTCCCCGACCTCAGCTGCGGCGACGAAAGAGACGTCGACGTCGACGACGTGGCCAAGGCCAAGGATCTGATCCGGCGCCTGCTGGAGCGGGACCCGCGGCGCCGGATGGGGTCGGCCCGCGGCGCCGCCCAGGTGAAGCGCCACCCCTTCTTCCGCGGCATCAACTGGGCCCTCATCCGGTGCGTCACGCCCCCAGTCGTCTCCGCCGCCTCGGCGGGCCCCACCCCGCCCGTGGCCCACCTCAGCTGGCATAATTTTCACAAAAGAGGGTATGGCGATTATATCAGGAAGAAGAAGAAGGGGTTTTTCGGTAATTTCGGGTTGGGGTTGGGATTGAGATGGGGATCGCCAATACTGGGTCTGGGATCTAAGACGATAAAAGGAGATCAGGGGACGTAAAAAGTAAAAAAACGTTATAAATATGTTGCTCGTTCACACAATGGGGATCGATCAAGTACTGAGATGTTAATTTGTGATTAATTATTAGCTGCTTAATTTGCTATTGTTTAAGGGACCGTACAAAGTTGAGTTGCGAGATGCGTATGAGATAGTAGCAGCAGCAGCTAGATATTGATCTTAGTTTGAAAAGCAGTGAGGCACATAAATATATACATACTGCTTATATGTATTTATAATAAAGTTTCTCTTTTTATTTTCAATTTATTTACATCTAATCCAGTAAAATAGAATAGAAAATTCAAATCAACTGAAATCAAATTAAGTACTTTTTTTGGGGGGGGGGGGGGGGGGGAGGGCGGTGTGTGTGTGTGTGTGTGTGTGGATTCGCGCACTTTTTCCCACTAATTTTATATATCTACGTAATCAAGCCATTGCTTGGTTTTATCTAAACCAACAAGTGGTGGTCAGAGCCGGCATTTCTGACGCAGAAATAAAAGCCCACCTCCCCACCTCTCATTTATCATTTCAATCAACCATTTATTCATTCGTTAATTATTTTATGAGCAATTCATTTGAGATATACGATATATATCATGCCTGTTCAAGGATGAAAATTCATCCATTCGTCACTTCGAAGTAACAAGCAAAATTCATTCTATTTTAAAATAAGTGATGTGTAAGGTGTACATGCCGTTTGAAATGTACAAAAAAAAAATATTTTTCTTATTTTATTCACTATCTAAATCAGAAACTTATTTGAAAAACAAAATAACATATATACAACTCTGTCCCTTCTCTTTTATTTTTCTTTTTAATTTTTATCCAAAGACCAATTTTAATATCTTATACGCAAAATTTAGTAGATTACATGTTCTGATCAGGTAGAAACTAAAGATGCATCTATCTACATACATGGTGTACTCTGTGCTTACTTTTTGCATCTTTAATCTCTCTTCTCCTTGTTGATCTTCTACACTTGTATGCCTGGCATTTTGTTTATTCATGTAAAATGCTTCATCTTCCTCTTAATTGTTCCTCACCTAATTCTAACAGAAAGGAACTCATGCCTACTTGTAGCTCAAATGTAGCTCAAAAAAGGAATGACAGAAGCACACTAAGACATATGGGGATTGGTGGGTTGATAAATTAGTAGGTAAAATTAAATACCAAGAGCTTTACAGAGTATCAAAAAGAAGAGAGTGAATATTTTCCTACACAATAGTTATCTAGTCACCAAAGGAGCCAAGTCTCAGTAAATGAGCACCATATAATATAAGCACGCTGAATCATTCGCCATGTTCCTCAACATTAATCAGACATTTAAGCTAACAATACACAAATCAAACGAAATTTCTGCAAGTAGTAGAGGAAAATTTTGGAATTGGTTATATTTAAAATCATATTGAGTCTAGCTGAACCAGATTTTTCAGTACACAGACGCAGATCTTTCTCTGCAAAGGGATAGAGAGCTGGATCTGTGAACAAAGGAGCCTAATATCTTAACTAAAACAAATATAATTGACCTTGTAATCTACAAAGAGATTATGACAGTAAGAATCAGCACCGGAATGAAGAAATTGGCTGACTAAAATATATGGTAAATAACAGAAAATTGTAATGTGAGTGAGTGAATCTTTAGTACATATTGAATATGCAAACATAATTTCTTGAGTTCACAATAATTAGTAGTATCAAAAAGCAATTGCGGGAGCACAATGTTGCTTTCATTCTCTTTCTCTCTCTCTCTCTCTCTAATAAAAAATGGACCACCAAAATAAGAAAAAGCTCATCAAGCTTATCATCCCCATTCCATTCATTCTATGCCCTGCAGTGTTGCTTCCAGGAGTAGCTGCAATAAGATCCCAAAAAAAAAAGAGAGGTGGGATATCACCACCTTGGGTAGTTAAAGATACACGTTTTCTCAAAAAAAAAAAGATAAAAAAAAAAAACACAAATAAATTGGGCTATTAATATGAGTTAGGTTGCGATATTAGGTACATATCATCCAAAGAACATACTACTGCTATACATGTGCACATGAATTAATCACTCAGGAAATTAATCTAGTTAAACTATAAACCTCTATCTCTCCTCAAATTGTACAATATTTGTTTTTATCTACCTAAGCTTACAGCAATTTTAGAACAATTATGTTGCTCCAAGTTATTTAAAACTAGGCAAATCTTGTGATCTACTTGGACTTTTCAAGTCTCCAGTCAAAGTCATGAGTTTGACAAATAAAATTCCTAAATTTTTTCAAGTCGTAACACGCCTATAGCCCCCTCAAAACAAGAGATTTTAGTTGGTTTATATATATATATATATATATATATATATATATATAGAGCCCTTAGCTACAAAAATAAGATCGAATTATTAAATGGAAAATTCTTCAGATGTAAAGCACAGTTATAGCACCATACCTGGAGGGCTGTTGGTGGCAGAGGGCGTTGGAGCTGCAACCAAAATTGAGAAGATAAATAAGATAAAATCATACAATCTTTCAAACGAAAAGAAAAATAAATTAGCTGATTCATGATTCTTCAAGAAATTAAGAGTGCATATATAATAAAACAAGAAAAAAATTTAGGCGACCAAAAAAACAGCAATAATGAATTGTGCACATTGTTTATCCGATTTTTCCTCTGTCGGAGAATCTCAAATGGTCTGATTTCTCTGAAACCAAATTGGTGCAGATCGGATTCGGATATATAGTGGTAGTGCCAAATAGCTAGCTAACCAAATTCAGATACAGATACACACTCTCTCTAGATAAATCTACATAACTATATATACATAAATCTACATACTTATGTTGTAGAGTTAACACTTGTCTCGGAGAGAGTACTAGTTAGAAGTAAAGGGAAATGAAAGTTGAAGAAAGGGTACCTCCGGCGGGGGAGCACTGGTGCTGGGAGGAGTTGACGCCGCAGTAGGCGGCGAGCTGGAAGCTCTTTTTGGGGTCGATCCCGAAGGCGTTGCGGATGGCGGGGTCGTCGAAGATGGCGCAGAGGCACGATAGCTCGTTCGTCACCGCCTCCCGCAGCGGCCCGCAGCAGCTCTCCGGCGGCCGCGACGTCGCGTTCATGTACGGCTCGCACGGCACCAGCTTCGACGCGCACGACGGCGGCGTCTGCGCAGATGCCTTTCCTGATCCCCCCATCAATACCACCACCACCACCACCACCGCCACCAAATATGAATCGTGGTAGCCCCTCCTCATCTCTACCAAATTTTCTCCCTCTCTCTCTCTCTCTCCCTCTTTCTCTCTCTCCCCAAATGATATATAACATATGCGCGACCGATGTGTTGCCTTTGACTAGGGTTCCTTAATTCCACGCGGACGAGTGTGTGTACTAATAATAATAATAATAATAATACACAATAAAGACCAAAAATCAAAACAAGGAATAATAATAATTATAATAATAACGACCAATTATAAAAGTAATAATTAAATTTGAGACTTTGACGGATTGAACGGACTGGATTGTATGATGGGATGGGGCTTTAATTGATCGTCTCGCCATCTTCCGGAGGTGGGCTGCGGTAATAGTACGATCAGATGTGTGGGTTAAATCAAAGACAGCATTTTTTTTAAGGGCCTACGGCACCGCCTTGTTAATTCTTCAGACTGGACGTACAAGTTCAGTTCACATTAATTGACTCTCTTTTTCCAACGGACAACTTCCGTCTTTAAATTTAATTAAATAATCAACAATGCTAAGTGTACATTTCCCATTTTCTATAAAAACTAATAGCTAAATTTATAAAATATATTTAATTAATTTTTTTTAAAAAAATTATGATATTTAATTATAAAAATATTTTTTTTTTATAAAATTATTTTTCAATCTGGTAATATATAAAATTACACTTTTATTTTTTTATCAATCAACGATTAATATATTTTTTTATTATTTATAAAAATAAGTACTGAAGTATTACTCATAATTTAATGCTTAATTAATAATTTCAACTCGTCTCACTCCATACGTTTTATGATATTTAAACCGTCTAAATTTTAAAAATTAGAAATAGTACCTGATGTAGATTTTATCATAAATAATCTTATATAGATAAAGAGAATTTTTTTTTTTTTAGATATTTATAAATCGAGTTGAACAATTTTTATAATTATATCTATCGAATTTAATTTTAACTTTAAAAACTTAATTAACTATTAGGCAAAATATGCTGTGCCTCGAATGTGTGTATACATTTGGTGCAGATGTAGGCGCATTCGATCTGCTTGTTGGATACATTTTTGTCTTCGAACCTGCTAGTTGGACAGTGATGGAATAAGATATTGGATTAATCACACCACTCTTTTTTTTTTTTATCATTTTAGTTTGTTTTATAAACTTTGATGTAGACTCCTAATCTCAAAAATCTATACTATATATACCTTCAAAGAATTCAGATTTTCGAATCTTAATTTTGTAATTCTTCTTATCTTGCGCAAGTTCCATCAAAATTCTAATAGTTTATGTATAATTTAACTCAAAATTCTACTTGTATAATCTAGTACAAAAAGGAAAATGAAGCTTTATTATCAGGAAAAGTGAATGAAATTTCAGACCCAAACTAGATGGTGCAGATTCTTTACTTCTGTTGGAAAATAATAATAATAATAATAATAATACTGTTCTAATTATTATACTTCATCAAATAATACGGTTTAGTGCGCTGCTTGGATATTGGACTCTTATTGGGCTTTAAATTTGCTGAGGGGTTTCAAAATTTTGTTAAATAGTAATAATAAATAATTAAAACTAAGGTATTTCACTATTACTTTTATTTATAAATAAATATATTTATTTACTTTTGTATATAATATAAATATAAATAATAAAAAAAAAATCTATAAAAAAGAGAGTTTCCTTTCGCTTTCCTCCGCAATTCTTCATCTCGGTATCCCTATCCGATAGTCAAAATTTACTACTACTTCGATTCCCAAAACACCCTTTTCCACCACCGCTTGCAACCCCAGAACCCCGTTATTTCGGAGAAACAGTGAGGGCAATTCGGTCAATTCGCAACAGAATAACGATGATTAATCTCCGAAGCGTCTTTCAACGGAGCTGAGACTCTTCCCCCGAACCCTTCTCCATCGTTCCCTTCGATCCCCCACCACCAATTGAATCCTTCTTCCTCGCCCATGGCGTAGGAAAACCCCTGCGAAGATCTCAGAGATCGAAGCTTTCTGAGATAAAGCTAGGGCGTTGATCCAACGGTGAGCCAATTTCTCTCTCTCTCTCTCTCTCTCTCTCTCTCTCTCTCTCTCTGATTTGCGAATTTACTCGGTTTGATTTGAGCAATGCAGTTGAAAGATTGCACGTTGATTTGTTTTTGCAGATCTGGGCGAGTGTTGAAGAAAGCTGGTTGAGATTTGGGGCTAAATTTTCATTTTTGAGTTGGTGATATAGAATTTTGGTGGATTTGGGAATTTAGGTTTCCTTGTATGAGAGGTGGGGTGGAAGGGATGATGTCAGCCCTGATGAACTTGACGACAGCTTTGCGGGATTGGGTGTCGGCGTTGTACGATGCTCCTCCGACCCGTGCGGTTGTTTTTGGGATTCCCATTGATGGTGGGTTCTAGTTTGCTACAATGCACTTAATTGGAAAAGTTCTCCTTTGTTTGTTAACTTTCCTTCCAAGTTCTAAGGAGTGGGAATTGTGTTGATATTGTTGATCTTTTGTGATTGAAGGTCACCTTGTGGTCGAAGCGCTCCTCATCGTTGTCATATTGTTCCAGCTCACAAGGAAGAGCTATAAGCCACCAAAGAGGCCATTGACAGAGAAGGTTTGTTATTTTTTCATATTAAATCTCACTATATGTTCATCTGGCGTAAAGTTGGAAAAAATGTATCGAACGTTATAATTAATGATCCAGTTTGAAACAACTAACTAACTCTTCAATTTTTATCTTGCTACCTAACCTTGTAATTCATTTGATTTGAATTATTCGATAACCTTTTCGATTAAAAATTAGGGTGCATCATTTATCTTTTTAAACCATTTTAGAGTATCTCATGTGATTTATGTGACTCTGTTTAAACAAGTAGAGCATCTTAATTTCATATCGAATGAATAAATTTTCAGGTAAGCTCAATGCATTTTCACCCTTAAAGTTGATTGAAACTGCAACTTATGTACTTCTCAAAGTCTAACTAGTTCACTCTTATTGGCAACTTTCAAGCCTAAATCTTACGCATCCATGTGGGTTTCTGATACTATATGCTAGTTCCTGGGGGAATGGCTCTAATACCATATGTCATAGCGCAGCGAGCCTACCAGTATTCGCAACTTGTTGGGCGTAATTCAGCGGAACAAAATACTTTAGTTGAAGTTATGCATACAAATGTATTTAGTCTTATGTACCAAAGAAATCTCTTGTTGTCGTCTAAGGCGGCACTATTGGGGTTCGACAGTTTTGCTTGTTTTTCTTTTTCATATTCTTGTTGTCTACTTCGTTTATAGGTATCGGCTTTAGCTGGCTCTTCTCAAATAATAACTCGCTTGTTGCAAACTGCAGGAAATAGACGAACTTTGTGAGGAATGGATGCCGGAACCTCTTTGCCCACCTATCACGGAGGATATGCAAACTGAACCTCCGGCCTTGGAAAGGTTTGAAATGATTCATCCCTTAATGCTTTAACTGCAATCATTCATAGCAAAGCGTTTGGTGGACAGAAATGCCCCGAGCTTCTGTTTTTGAGGGAAGCTGTAATGAGGTTTTTAAGCCTCAAAAGCAGCTCCAACTCGGAGCTTCTAGTTCTGTTGAAGAGAGAAGTTGTTAGGGGTATTTTAATCCAATGCTTCTCCAAAAAGCACTAAACAGATAACACTTTATCAAACAACACAACAACCTACAATAGAGCCAAACAGGCCCTTAGTTTGAAAGATCTTCGATATATTTTCTACCCAGTTGCATTGGTTCATTTTCCGTTGAACTTTTAGTATAAGCCTGATAACCTATCATGTTCTTGAAGGCATTTGTCATTTGGTAGCAACCACTGTTTAAAAGAACTATTAGTGCAAATATCAGCAATTAGGATGAGATTATTAGAGTGTGATTATTCTTCTTTCAAGATTTCATCCATTTCTTTGGCGCAATTAAGATAGTGGAAAATGAGTTTGTTAAGCTTTCTTTGAACAAATTTACTAAAACGGCACTTCTGTGAGGCTCGAGCCCAAGATCTTCCCATTTGACCCAGCCTGATCCTTCCTGGCCATGGCTATTTGGACCGGGGCTGGCCTAAAATAGCTATAATATTTTCAAGTTAAGCCTGAAACTAGGCCTAGCCTTTTGTTTAACTAGGTTTTCTCCCTCACCCTGTGTATGCATGTGGGTATGAGCATGTGCATCGATGTATGTATAACCAAAAATTGGAAGTTGTTTCAGAGATTTGAAATAATAGTCTTCTCTAATGAGGTACTACATGGTGCAGCGCTGCCAGACCGCATACAACAATTGGTGGAAAAGAAGTCGTCAACTTTGCTTCAGCAAACTACCTTGGATTGATAGGGAATGAGAAGATAATTGTGAGAAAGCTCTCCATCTTATTGTTCTTATTATAATTCATTTGTTTTTTCCCGTTATAATCCTAATAAGAAAGTAAATGGCATGATTCATGCATTGCTCCTTAGAGAATGTACTCTCTCTTTACATTTGTATAATTATTTATTTGTTTAATTTCACTAAATGTATGATATGATTTTTAATATGCAGGGTTCATGCGTTGGTTCATTGGAGAAGTATGGTGTTGGTTCTTGCGGTCCCCGTGGTTTTTATGGGACAATTGGTAAGCCTGCTTTTTCCCATCCACTGTTTATGGCTTTATGCTAGGGGCATGTTTCGTCGAATTGTAGTTTTTCTATAAAAATGTTGTTAGACTAGAGCTATTCTAAGAAGCACTAGTGGCTTTTTTTATTAAAATCCACTCTATGGCTTCTTCCGGTAGAAGAGACAGAAGCTTCAATTTGGTTTTTCTGCTCTTAGGAACCTAAACAGCTCAATTTAGCTTCTTCATAGTAATAGCTCCAGAATAGTTGTTAAATAAACACCTTGTTTCTGGAAGCTTCTGCTTTTTGGAGCAGAGAGGCTGTTCAAAAGCCAGATCAAACAAGCACTTACTCCCAGAAATTGGGACAAGGATAGCAATAAATTATATCTTCGATTCTTAAAGTATTTTTTCAAGTACCAAAATTGATTTTAAGTTTTATATCTGACAAAAGTGCATAATTACCAGATGTTCACCTTGATTGTGAGACCAAAATTGCGAAATTCCTGGGTACCCCAGATTCCATCCTCTATTCTTATGGCATTTCCACTATTTTTAGTGTCATTCCTGCCTTCTGCAAGAAAGGAGATATTATAGTGGCGTAAGTACACCTTTCCCCTCTAAACTATGAAGAACCTTCACAATAAAATTCATGAAAAAAATTAAAGACTCCTTTGAGCAGTACTCATCGTGATTCGACCAATATTGTGCATTGTACCTAATATTTGCAAATTTAATCTATTAATACCAGTGGCTGCTTGCTCTCTTTCTTGATTACTTCTTGGTACTCATACAAGTCAGTTTGCTTGTTTTCTTTTTTCTTTTCCTGTCCTTTTCTAGTCTAATGCTATAATTTACTTTCTCTTGCAGAGATGAGGGTGTTCACTGGGGAGTGCAAAATGGTCTCTATTTATCAAGAAGTAGTGTTGTTTATTTCAAGCACAATGATATGGCCTCGCTGGCAAGCACTTTGGAGAAACTTACTCACAGGAATAAACGAGCAGAAAAGATACGCCGTTATATTGTTGTTGAAGCCATATATCAGGTGTGTAACATTATGATCCTTCTATATCTAGATGACTTATGTCTCTATTTGGACCTCTATCAAGTTAAACTACATGAAGTTCATTGCCGAGGAACAATTTTGTAGTGCATCCATCTTCCTTACATTGTTTTGTTGCTTCTTAACATATAGTAGTTCTTTAAGCTACTTTCTGCGATAAAAGAAGATGCGAAGGTTCTTATTATTAATTTGCCTATCTGTATATTGTTATGCATATATGCATGTACATACATTTATAAATAGTACATATATATATGAATGATTATTCTTTATATTTTCTGATTTGTGATTCCCTGTGGTAACCAGGAGCACTCACAATATTTTCTGAACCTTTTTCTGGTATAGAACCTAACTGCAGTTGCCACAATGCGGTTCCTTTCTCCGTAGGAATTTTTTATACATGTATATAGAGCAAGCTACCCATTCTTCAAAAAATTATAAAATTTTGCTTTTACTTTTTTCAGTCACTTCATTTGGATACTTCAAAATAGATTGTTAACAGCACTTGACAGAGTAGTTTAAAGAATTCGTTAATTTCATTTCTATTTTTGAAGTTCTAAGCCAATGCCTTTCCTATCTTTAATAATTCATTTTGTTCGCCAATGTACGCAGAATTCTGGTCAAGTGGCCCCATTGGATGAGATTGTGAGATTGAAGGAGAAATATCGCTTCCGTCTTATATTGGAAGAAAGCCATTCCTTTGGTGTGCTTGGTAATTCTGGGCGAGGCCTCGCTGAATATTATGGAGTTCCGGTGAGTTCCATTGTATAGATAACTCGTTACATGTATACCCCTGCGAAATCATTTATTTACAATTATATTTTTGCAAAATCTAAATGTTTATTCGATTTGTTACATATATAACCTTGTACTACAAAAGTAATCCCTCTTCGAGAAACTTCTAATAGAAAATCCACTTTTTGTCATAATTTGGGTGATTCCCAACTTAAGGTTACCTTCTAAGAAACTGCACTATGGAGGATGTCAATTAGAATTCAGATTTTGCAAGGGTATGCTGTTAAATAGTTGATGAAGGTATTTTTCTTGGATGTTTATTATATGCTATGTTGCTACAGATCGAGAAAATTGATATAATTACCGCTGGAATGGGTAATGCATTGGCCACTGATGGGGGTTTCTGCACTGGAAGCATCAGAGTTGTTGATCATCAAGTATGAACCGTACTGATTTGTTTTATCATCAGCCATTGTTTCATTTCTTCATCTTTTTTTTCCCTTCAAGCTAAAATCTTGATTAATTGTCTAATTCCGTTTTGCAGAGATTGAGTAGCTCGGGCTATGTGTTTTCTGCCTCCTTACCTCCATATCTTGCTAGTGCTGCAATTTCAGCTGTTGATTACTTGGAAGAGAATCCGTCTGTTCTTACCACACTGAGGAATAATATTGCTCTACTGTGGAAAGGTGACTTTCTTCTCATGCCTATCATTAGACAAAGTTTTCAATAATTACTTTGCACTAGTCATTAGTCCTGAAAAATTTTCGTGAAGATATAAGTTTAATAAAGGTTAAATTTGAAAAACTGAGTCGGATATATCGCCTATAAATAAGAGCTAATAAGAGCTAATGAAAGATATTTAATAAAATTTTATATCGACTTTTTTTGGTTGTGAAAAGCATATTTAGAGACTGTCTGCATAAAGTTTTTCTGCTAAAAATTGTACATGCGGAGCTTTTGGAGATATCCCTGTCGCCAAAATCATATTTAATGAACCATCCACATGGCGAAAGCTTGGGAGGTCTTTCACTTCTGCTTGTATACATAGATGTAGATACTCATTGTAGGGGGGGCAAGACACTCCAGTTTTGACGGTGATACTTTACAGGCTTATCAGATGTGCCGGGACTTGAAATTGCAAGCCATCCTCTGTCACCTATCATCTTTCTAAAGCTGAAGAAATCAACTGGTTCGCCAAAGGGTGACCTGCAGCTTCTCGAACAAATCGCAAAACGAGTAAGTTAATTGATATAAGATCGAGCCCTGTACTTTTGAGATATTGTGACTTTGTCCCTGCTATTTCTCAATTATATGCTATAGCCCCTCACCTGTGATTTGTAACCACATGGGCGTCCTGTCCTATAAAATGATGATTGTAGACCCGTTGCAAATAAACTACAGTCGAAGTCAATTTACAAGAAAAAAAGGCAGAGTGGTCATTTGAAAGGAAAAAGGTCCGCGCTGAGCACCTGAGAGAAATGTAAGCCAGAGATTCTGGGCTTTAAATGGGGGGGCAGGCGGGGGGAGGGTGGTAAGTCGCAAAATATAAGGGATTATCCATGCAATTCACCCTGTAAGTTTTAAGCTTAGTTTGCATGCTGAGTATTGAATTAGTCCATCTAATAGTGTTTCCATTTACTCACAGGTCTTAGAAGAGGATTCAGTCTTTATCGTGACGACAAAAAGGTCTTCTCTGGATAGATGCCGGCTTCCAATCGGCATCCGCCTTCTCGTCTCAGCCGGCCACACTGAATCTGATCTCGTGAAAGCATCAAACTCGTTGAAGAGAGTCGCATCTTCTGTGCTATCTTAGCTTCTTTTGTCTACTTCTCTTCTATTTGCAGTTGGAGGGACAAATTCTATGTATATTTAATTTGCCTTGGATAGATTTTTGTTGTTTTAAGACGAGGTTTACAACGAAATTTTGTATGATTGTAATGCTTTTAGTCGAGAATGTGCATAATTGTGCTGTACATTTTTCCTGCTGATTTTGTTAACAGTTGTTTTCGATGTCGGTCTCGGGACTCCCAGTTAAGTGGGCATCGAGAACACAATCCTTCAATCTAAAAAATGTGTATGTTGGGCTAAGACCTAAGAGCTAGCTTACGGAGTCCCACATAAACTCGAACAATGTCATAATCCTTTTAATTTAATTTGATTTATTTTTTTTTAATTTTAAAATTTCAAATATTGGGGTGAATATTGCTCCAGGTCTCTGGTGCGCTCCACTTGGAATTCCAGCAGCTTCGATGCCATTTTCCAACAAGCACACCACAACCAGCCACGTAATCCTCCGTCCCACTGTGTTTTTTTGTTTTTACGTAGATCCACTGAACGTACCCCAAACTGCACCCCGTCCAAACCCGAGGATTATAATCGTAATTTCATCCCCAACTCGAGCTTCACACGCACCGTGAATTGCGATGCAGCGTTTTGCGGGGGACACTTTGGCGGCTCATTACGAGTCGGCGTAGGTAACGATCTCGACGTGAATTGGAAGCAGCGATGACACGTGGGCCCCACCTGAAAGTTCCCCACCTGAAAGTTCGTCTCTTCCAGGTTTGACATAACGTACCCCGAGTGCACCCCACTGGAAACCGAGGGTCGTAATCATAATTTCGCCCCGGCTAACACGTACATACGCACCGTGAATTGCGTTTTAACGTTATCCGGGGTACAATTTGGGGTGTTCATTACGGGCACGAAAACCTACAACCACTGACACGTGGGATCCACCGCCCGTTTCCCTAAGTATCGCGCGCACCACACAACACAAATCTCCGCATCTTCTCTCTCCTTCTATTTCCTCCTCGCCCTTCGCCACAAATCTCTAGCTCTCTTTTCTACTCATCGCTACTGCATAGAACAAGCACGCGCACGCACACGCACACGCACACGCACACATTCTCTCTCTCTTTCCCGCGCTACTCATCAATGGCGACTTTGTCTCTAGGGTTCCGCCCCTCCCTTTCCGCTCCGTCGCCGACCCGACCACCTCCTGGGACCGCGGCGGCGCGGGGGTCGGCGGCGGTGGCTCTACGCCCTCGGCTCCTTCCTCTCACCCCCCTCCGCTCCTCCACCAACCCGAGGAGCCGAGGATCGCTAGGGTTTCTTGTTAGGGCTTCTTCTTCTTCTTCTTCTTCTTCTTCGGGTCCCTCGACCGCCGAAGCCCTGAAGGTCTCTCTCTTTTCCCCCAACTTAACCCTAAATTTCCCCCCTTTCTATTTAATTCCTTCCTTTTTTTCTTCTGTGTTGTGTGGGATTGGTGATGTATTTGTTTGTGAACAGTTTAACTCGATTCCGACGAAGCCCGTCGAAGGGCAAAAGACGGGGACCAGCGGATTAAGGAAGAAGGTAGATTGAGGTGTTTTACGTCCTTTTTCTTTTTGATCATTAAATTATTTTTCTATAGATTTGATGTAGTTGATGAGTATGTTTTCAACTCGTTGCTGATCGATTTCTTGTTAGGTTAAAGTCTTTCAACAGGAGAATTATCTCGCTAACTGGATTCAGGTATTGGGGATTCATCACCTTCTGTTTGTAGTTTCTATAATTGATTGAGAGGGAGATTGATATTGAGTATATATATTTTCCTTTTTTAAATTTGTAGGCTTTGTTTAACTCGTTGCCCCCAGAGGATTACAAGGATGGGTTGCTTGTCTTGGGGGGCGATGGCCGGTACTTTAACCGCGAGGCAGCTCAGGTACTTGATTCTTGATGCCTACTGATTTAGAGGGTAGTTCTGAAAACTATTTTTTCTGCAGAAAACTATTTTTCACGGTTTTACGTACGACCAAACACCCCTTTAGTTGTTTTGGTTCTGTATTCTGTCTTATTTTTAAAGTGAATATATTCTTTGGTCTTCTTTTCTTGTCTCTAACTGAGCCCCTTTTCTGTTTTTTTTTTTTTTTCTCAACGCAGATTATTATCAAGATTGCAGCAGGGAATGGTGTTGGGAAAATTCTCGTTGGCAGGTAAGTAAGTTAAATTTAAATTTTGAACTAGAGAGTAAATAAATAAAGTATACTAATGTAGAAATTGAGTTTGTTTTTTTGAGGGAAAGGCAGCATGCTGCCGCTTCATTCATAACGCAGGTGAATTTAGCACAGGGCAGTAGAAATTGAGTTTTGTAGATGATATTTGTATATGCCTATTTCTTGCTTTGGAAAAGGGTGTTGAATATTAGGAATTCTAGTGCGGAAAACAATTTAAGACTGGGGGTGGATTTTATGTAAGGGTGGATGGATAATAATTGAACTATTAGCAAGCTAATCATTTTGTGAATATGCATATAAAGAGAAGATAGAATTGCAAAATAATAAGGACAATAATATTCGAAATACCATCTATTAGATTAATTATTTTCCCCCTCATATTAGAAGTTATTTATGCTACCTGTAAACATATACATAGAGTCAGGGCTCCTGCTTTCAGCAATTAACTGCAATTTGATTGATGGATTCAAACTTGACCTTTTCCCTCTTTACTTGGTTTTCTGTTTTATACTTGTTGCTTTATACTGAAAGAAGATACATATATATATAGAGTTAGGTGCATGCACATGTATAGGTTTGCCCAAATGTAATTGCACAAGGGTTTGTTTGTACATATCTATAGAGATAACAACATATTAGAATGTATGTATTTATATTTTGTATATTAACAGATCATTAAGGAGGGAAGGAGACTCTTTGATTTTTAAATCTAACACATGTGCTTTGTGAACCTACGAAGGAGCATGTCTATTTTTCTTTTATTTCGAAGGAGCATGTCTATTTTTCTTTTATTTCTCCGTAATTTTTTATGAATAAACAACCTCTTTGATGGACCTAGCATTCATAAAGCTAATCTATATCTCAATATAAGATGACTTGTTGGTTTGGCTCATTTGACTGGTTTTTGAAATTCTTTATATTTAATCGCCCTAATGTATGGTACTGGAAATAATGCAATCCTCTTCAAGTTGTGAGTCCTCAATTCAAAAAATATTTTAAATTGAATATTGTGGTTGAATTGTTTTTCCTCATCAAGCACCGGATGGCCTTTTATTCAACTTGTGTGTTGACTGCTGTAACTGAACTGTAATATGGCCTTTACGAAATGTTGTTAAGTGGAATGCTTGATATGTCTCTTCAAGGGAAGCGACATAAAATGCATAATCAAGTTGTCAAACAAAGATATAGTGCGGTGATTTTTGAAATTCTCTAGCAAGGATTTTGAAGGATCACGCATTTTTTCCTGTCTACTGCCTATGCTGTTTAAAGAAATAAAAGATTTTTTCATGTTAGCTTTCAAAAATTGGAACTCCAAAATGCTTTAGAAAGATCAAGTTCGGTCTGCTTATTTTCACATATGTAACTAAATAAATTGTTCATTTTTCCTGTCAGGGATGGTCTCATGTCAACTCCAGCTGTTTCTGCAGTAATTCGCAAAAGAAAGGTATGCATTTGACTTATTCTTTTTTCAGAACCTGTTTTGTTAGTTTCTTCATGTATTTTTTCTCTTAAGCTAATATTGTTGGTGCCTTTCTGTTTAAATGTTTGGTAGGCGAATGGTGGTTTTATCATGAGTGCAAGCCATAATCCTGGTGGGCCGGACTATGACTGGGGA
This sequence comes from Tillandsia fasciculata, assembly GCA_029168755.2. Taxonomy (NCBI): domain Eukaryota; kingdom Viridiplantae; phylum Streptophyta; class Magnoliopsida; order Poales; family Bromeliaceae; genus Tillandsia; species Tillandsia fasciculata. The sequence goes on along the minus strand of CM054934.1, from coordinate 29,969,019 downwards.
ATTAAGGTATATGCTTGAGTTCCTTTTAATAACTAAACTCAACAAAAATATCCTTATAATTGTGTATGTGCTTGAATATTCTGAGGATTCTTTTGTTGGAGGATTATAGGGGGTTTATCATTCCCTTATGCTACCAAATGTAATGCGAGAAAAAAGAGGAACAAATGAACTGGCCAGACACATTAAGTGAAATATACTGGAGCAACTGCTTGGCATTGTATATTTTCTGATCCCCTTTTTGTTTTCAGTTTAACTACAGTAGCGGACAACCTGCACCAGAATCAATTACCAATGAAATATATGGGAACACTCTTTCGGTATGTCCCTTGTTTTTTTTTTTTTGTCTTTGTTTTAAAATTCTTATTTCTCTTTTGAGGTTTTCTGAATCTCATTTGGTCGGCGATTGTTTTCTTCTGATTACTTCTGTTCCATCATCAATTTGGACTCTTATTGTTGCTGTATAATACAATTTTGCCATTTTTGCAATTACTCTGTTCCTTTTATCGCACAATGTCTTTCCTTTTTATCACCTTTTATTGCTAAAACTGCAGATTGCTAATTGAACTTCAAGTAACTTGTGAAATTTATGAGGTTGCATGTAATGGCTAATGCTGAACAAGCAACTTCTTGCAGCAAATGCTTCTTGAACTATACAATGTCAATGATTTGAATAAGTTTGCAATTTTTCCATAAAACTTTTTATGTTTTCGGAAACCTGGTGTTCATCTTACCAGTTGCAAATGATCTGAGCTGTCAATGAACAAGTTGAATTTCAGAGAGAGGCATTTAATCGTTCACAGAAATCAGAAGAACATAACAAGTGTTTTACCTACTTGAATCACTGAGAAAAATTGTGTTTTATATGTTATCAATTAATTGCTTTACCTATAAAACATGTTTAATAATGTTGTGTTGAAAATACCATGATATTTCTGGGGTTGCTAAAGAAATACAAAAACTGAAAGAACCTTGCACTTACATGTAGTGAATAATTCGGGTGTTTTGTAAATTTCCTAACAGAACCACTATTAAGTGAAAAGTGCATTAATCGGTTTAATAGGCTCAGTTAGGTGGCTTCGGTTGGATGGCTAAGAAGCTGTGCTTTAGCATTTAGATCTCAATTTGGCTTGAAACTAAATTAAGCCTGAACACATCTTTAAGTCTGAAGCTTGAGCATGGTTCAGCTTGTCTTTTTGGCGACCCTAGTTACTGTAAATATTAACTAATATATTTGTTGCTCAATTCTGTGGAGTCTCTCCCCACCCTTATACATCAATATTCTTGCTTATAACTAGTCAAACTTGTGCATACAGATTTCAGAAATAAAAATCGCAGATATTCCAGATATTGACCTATCCTCTCTAGGAGTCACCACTTACGGCAACTTTACTGTCGAGGTGATAGACCCTGTTTCTGATTACCAGGAATTATTAGAGGTATGTATTGAAGGAGAGAAATTCATTATAGCTTTTCTACTGTTGTCAATTTTTTTTTAACTTTGTTTTTTTTTTTGCAGAATGTGTTTGATTTCCAGCTTATCAAGGATCTTCTTTCTAGACCTGATTTCAGGTGCAGTTATTGTACTTAATTTGCAGAAGGGATGACTATTTGTTGATTTAAGAATTCTATTTTTTAGTGATCCCAATTTTGCAGTGCTTGACCTTGTTTATTGTCCATTGTCCATATAAACTTTGTTTTGCATTGGTTCCCTAGAACAGTTATTTTGATTTATTACCTGAACGAAGAAAAAGTTGCCTCATGTGATTTGATTATGAATCCGGCCAATAGGAGATTGGGATCTTATTTATGTGCCTAGAGTTTTTGGATTTAGAAAGATATGGACAGTATTGGGGGACCACCAACTTGTTTGCATGCAGAATCACAGATTCTAAAGCTTCTTTTCATTTTGAGCTCTAAATCTTGTCATGTATGGTTTATTCTAGTCATTAGAATAATTTTTGTTTAAACATATTTGTTTAGGTTCCAACTCAACAAAGATTGAAGATTGGCTTCTTATAGTTTTAAAAATTCTTTAGTTCTCTGTTAAAAAGCAATGCTCTTTTCAAGTTGAAAATAGAAAACGAATTTTCATTTTTATCCTATGTTCCTAGCTAAAGAAATGCAATAGGCTGTCATCCAACATTTCTCTCAAATTATTAGAAATTTTTTGTTGTTGTTCTCATAATTCTTTTTTTCTTTTTTTTTTTTGAGGAAAAGGCTGCTGCCGCTTCATTCATGTTGTTCTCATAATTCTTGGTTGCTTTTACTAGTTATTTGTGCTTTTTGTCTAACACATAAATGAAAGACCTCGTTTACATTAGATTTGTTTGTTCTATGCCTCTTTCTGTATCCACATAATTTTATGAGAGAGTGAACTTTGTAATTTTTATTTTTGACCTTAACTAATTTGTACTTTTATATTTGCAGATTAGTATTTGATGCTATGCATGCAGTAACTGGTGCATATGCAAAACCTATTTTTGTCGACAAACTTGGAGCCAATCTGGTTTGCTTTCAATCTCTCTAAATTTTAACTATGAATTGTTTGCAGAGAAATTGGCTGGTTGACATTTAACAATATGAGTCCATTTTTGCAGAAGTGTATTTTGAATGGAGTGCCTCTCGAAGATTTCGGCCATGGTCATCCTGATCCCAATTTAACGTATGAAAATATTTCCCATTTCTGGTGACTTTTTTTTACTATAGTATTTCTTAAACTCTTTTAATTTTGTGACAGGTATGCTAAAGAGCTTGTTAGCATCATGTATGGTAAAGATGCTCCTGACTTAGGAGCTGCAAGTGATGGTATGTAATTGGTTACAAATGTGATGATCTGATGAAATTAGATATGCTTTTTTAAATTGGAAATGAACATTACTGATCATTATTTTTCAAAATTTTAAGATGGTTTGGGAAGAAGAAAAGTACATGCATTTTCTGTTGATGCATTTTTATGTCATGTTATCCATCCATAATAGCACTTTTGATGACGATTTTCGCCCTACTCTTTCAAGTAAAATCGGAAAAGGAAATATTTATATTGAACCATAGGTGATCTTATCGACAACAACAATTTTATTCATCCAGGTGATGGTGATCGAAACATGATTCTTGGAAGAAACTTCTTTATTACGCCATCAGACTCTGTTGCCATTATTGCAGCGTATGCGCAGGCGGCGATTCCTTATTTCCGTGATGGCCCCAAAGTACCAACATGCTATTTTTTCCTTTCCTCCTTGTGCTCATTTCTTTAAGTAGTAAAATAGATTTCCACCAATAATTTTCTATTTCATCAATAACCACATTTTCTTTCAGGGACTTGCCAGATCCATGCCAACCAGTGGGGCTCTCGATCGAGTTGCGGAGAAATTGAATCTTCCATTCTTCGAGGTATTAATATCTGTGAGAACAAGTTTATCATATAAAACACTCCGGTGCTTGTTTGGCCTGCTTCCATAACAGCTGCTTTACTCCAGATGGCAGAAGCTTTAAAAAATCTGGCCTTTGGCTAACACTTAATCTGAAGCTTTTCTATAGCAGATGGAAGCTAGAATGAGGTTTTGGGCCTCAAAAACAGAAAATCCTATTTGAAGCTTCCGCTTCCGCTTCTGCTTCTGCTTCTGCTTCCTAGAACAGAAAGCTGTAAACAGCTATTAGTGTTTCCTTGAACAACTCTTTTTAAATGGTACTTCTAGATATACCGTACTCTTCATGTTGGTTTTGACTAGGCTGATCGCTTTTCTGCATCAGGTTCCAACCGGTTGGAAATTTTTTGGGAATTTGATGGACGCTGGAAAGTTGTCGATATGTGGGGAGGAAAGCTTTGGAACAGGTTCCGACCACATTCGTGAGAAGGATGGCATTTGGTGAGAGCTTAATTGAGTGGTTATACAAAAAATTTAACATATCTATGCCTTTCAATGTTAAAGAGAAATCATGATCTTTATCAAAATATATAATACTAAAATGTAGTGCCTTTGAGATCAATTTTCACTTGCTTCTGTGCCACTGCATTTAAGATCTTGTTGTTCTGAGAGTAGCTGAATCAAAATCTTGTTGTTTGTTTTAAAGGGAAAAAAGAAAAGAAAGGGAATCGTATTCTTGTTAACACAGGTTATTCTAGGATTGAACCCAGAGCAACAGCGCCTTCCGTCCATTAGAGTGGTGCTCACTTTATCCCACACTTTTGCAATTATGGCTCATCAGTTGAATAGCCAATGATACTTATAATTGATTTTATTATTGGTTTATCCCTGAATAGTAGGATAACATGGAGATGAAAAAAGAAAAATGTTATCGCAATATATTTATCCCTAAACCATACAGTAGCATGAAAAATTGTCACTTTCCTCTGTTACACCTTATGCGAGTATACCATTATTCCCTATGGCGGAAGCTGAATTATCTCTTTGATTATGGCTATTGCCTCTCGTTTGATCATTATTTGCTTAAAAATATATTTTGTTTAGGCCTTGAATGTCAATTTTGTATTGTAATTACCTTACACCTTTCAATCAATTTATAGTTTTGTTTTACTTTCAGTAAATTTATATATTCTTCTCTTCCTAGGGCTGTTTTGGCTTGGCTTTCCATCATCGCATACAGAAACAAAGACAAGAATGTGGGAGAGAAGTCCGTCTCTGTCGCAGACATTGCCAAGGAGCACTGGGCCACCTACGGCAGGAATTTCTTCTCGAGATACGATTATGAAGTAAAGCATACGCTCTCTCCCAAGTCTAAAATAAGCATATATATTAGCAAATTTATTTGCTTTTACATTTAAACTCTCTCAACTAGAATTGAATCTCACCTAATGTCGGTGTTGGTGTTGATCAGGAATGCGAATCTGCAGGAGCAAACCAAATGATGGAGCACCTTAGGGACTTGATCTCAAAAAACAAACCTGGAGATAAATATGGTGCCATATCTAAAAAGAAACTTTTGTAAAAATTTAGGTTAACACTAGCCAATTTAATATTTTAATGATGCTATTTTCTGTTTTTATTTCAGGGAATTATACCCTCAAATTCGCCGACGATTTCTCTTACACTGATCCTGTAAGTTTCTCTTTAATAATGGTCTTTTGATTGCTTAGGGCTTCTTATACTTTACCTGAGAATAAATACTCTTATCTATATACCTCAATTACTAAAAATCCACTGTCTGAATATGTCAGGTCGATGGAAGTGTTGCATCGAAGCAAGGCCTTCGATTTGTTTTCACAGATGGATCAAGGATTATATATCGTCTCTCGGTACGCGTCCTGTCCTGTTCTATATATATATATATATATATGGTAAAATGAGTTTCTTAGGAGATTGCTTGGATTATATTTACTCAAGTTACTACTCTATTCCGCATGTCAGGGGACTGGATCAGCAGGTGCAACAATACGAGTGTACATTGAGCAATTCGAGCCCGACGTCTCCAAGCACGACATGGATGCTCAAACAGCGTTGAAGCCATTAATAGGTGCTTGCCCTTTTCAAGCGCTAATTTTTTGAGGGTTAAAAAAATATCCATATTTTTCTTCCTTAATACTTAACTCTTTTCGTTCCCCTGCCCTAGATCTTGCATTATCGTTTTCTAAGCTCAAGGATTTCACCGGAAGGGAGAAGCCTACAGTCATCACATGAACTAGAGTTGAAGGGATCGGCACACGACCAATTCTTTTATTTATATGATGGGCCTATGCCCCATCTTTGGCAATAAGATAACAAAGCATTCAGCTCCCCTCTTCTCTTTTTTTTTCTCATTTTTTCAGTGTAAGCTTTGCAGAGGGGTCGGTACTTTATTTCAGGAGTATATTTTTTATCTGGCTATGAAGCACAATAGCCGCCTATTGCTGCCTTTGATGAGACGTAGCAGCGTTTATCAGTTGGCTCTTGGATAGGAATTGTTAGGTTCAAGAGTAGCATATGCCTTGTGCCCATTCCCAAATGATTGATAAGAAGAGAGTTACTTTAGCATTTAGTCTTATAGTATTGTATGAACTCTTCTGGCAAGAGGCAAGAATAATTATTATAACATCCATATAAGTAATAGTCTGTTCATTAGTTTAGTTTTGAATGACAGATTCACATAACAATAATAATGAAAGATAGAGAAGCCATACCTGTGTCTCGAATCACAATTAACTTGAGAAAAACAACATGAATAAAAGCCACAATTATTCGTTCACAACGGATTACGAGAGAGAGAGAGGCATAGTCATACTCATACTCTCATTCAGAGAGAGAGAGAGAGAGAGAGAGAGAGAGAGAGAGAGGCATAGTCATACTCATACCGTCATTCATTTCGTCTGGGCTTCCATTTTTCTTCAGCGTTCAGGAAAAGCCTATATTTATACAGCAAAAAATGTTTTTCTAGCGGGCTTGAAACAAGTTGTGACCAAAACCACATCTTCAAAATCAATTCAGGTGCTTGAAACAGTTAAGGATTCTGAAGTCACTTTAATTTGAGATCACAGAGAGTATCGGCCTTTACATCAATGAATTAATGAAAGAGTGATATCACGCTTTTAGAAAATGGGACGTCTGAGATCTCCAAAGAACAAACACTTGGGAAGTGGGGAAAATGAAAAATGATCACATTGAACCGACAATACTGAGGTACTATAATATGAGAAAGAACAGTGCTTTAGGTAGATACACAAACCTGTAGAGTGGGAAAGACGAGTGGATGAAAAGACTATTTTGTCTCACGTCCCACCATCAACATCAAACCCGGCCCCCGTCCATCCAGATCCAGAAGAAGTTCCTCTCCCCTTGGGCAGGACAAGGGAGCCTCTTCCTCTCCCTGTGTTCGGGAGTCTTTTCTTCTCTTTCATCTCGGTGGTTCGTTGTGTGTTTCCGCTAGACGAAGCCGACTCTCCAGAATTATTCACAGGAGAAGTTGCATTTTCCGGGACTTGAACAGTTATTATATCTGTTGGCTGTGTAGCTGTTGGGTTGCTCTGAGCATGTTCTGTTGGCTTCCGATCCTGAAAAAAGGGGGAGATTTTAGTTACCACTCACACCGGAAATAAATAGGTTCATATTATGTTTAAAACTTCCAAAAGAGCAGCTCTTCTGCCTTATGACTTGGTGCCCATTAGGGATGGTAAACACCTTACCAACGCCAAGAAGCAGTACCAAGGAGTTTGGGAAACAAAAGGTTGAAGCTTCTGCTTTCGCAGAAATTGAAATGAGCCCGTGCGTTCCAAAACTCTAATTCAAAGCTTCTGCTTCTGCTTCTGCTTCTGCTTCTGCTTATGCTAATATATGATAAGAGAATTCTAATGAAAATTTATTAGTATTTCTTCGGAAAGCTCTATTCAAATAGATTCTCTGCAAAAGTTCCAGCCGGCACAAACAGGTCCTTAATATTTGGGGCTAAGGCAGGCTTTTTTTTCTTTTCTTTTCCTTTCTTTTTGATAAATTTTGGTTAAAAAATTTGAATATTACACAAAAGAAAGATGTTTTGCTGAGAACATGGATGGAGGTGGATACAAGTAAAAAATGTTTAAAACATCGAAAAAAAAAAGAGGTTATGAAGGTGTGTGGGAAAGACCAAGAAGCACTTACGGGAACGTCAGAAGAGAGTCTGCTAGGATTGAGATTCTCTAGACGTTTCTTTAGCTCCTCTAATCTCGAATATTGAGTAGCGGCACTCTCTTGGACCTATTTATATGCAGTCATCAATCTAGTAATAAGAGAAGATGTAGAAATAAAGCCGTAACGACCAGAAAGCATGTGCAAAAAAATTTAAAATAAGTAAAAATATACCAGCTGACTTAGATCGTCACAAAGCCTCTTCTTGGCTTCCTCTTCATCTCTAACAGCTTGTGCTGCAGCTTCCCACGCCTGAAATGCTTAACTTAGTTTATACATACACGAATAAGAGAACCAGAACGATAAGATTAGTGTTACTTTTGTAAATTGAAGTTCACCCAACAATATATTTAGGCACATTAACATATCATAAAGAATTTGCATAATAAATGTTGGGGACATGGACGGTGGTGGTAAGAAAGAAAGTTGCAGTTGTCAGCCAGAACTAAAAGAAAAGAGAGGAAGAGAAGGATTTCAATCCCAAATACACAGAAAAAATTGAAGTGAATAGTTGATAAGACAAACGATAAAAAAAAGGTAACAAAAAAAGAAGAAAACAGAAGATAAAAGAAAGGATTATAGTCCTACTGCACTGTTATTATGGTTAAATTATCTCGTAACAAAGTAACGGCTTCCAATAGAAAAAAGCCAACAAGTTACTTTATCCACTTTTTGACCCAATGCGCCTGACCAAGGTTTTAGGTCCAATCAGGATTTTAAAGAAGTGATTGGGGACAGTATAGGGCAGACTATGATGTGCTATGGATGGACTTTGAATTTTGTTAGACAAATTAGAACCTTTAAAATATTAAAAATAGTGAAGTGGGTCATCCAAGGTTTGAAATTCAACATGGACACCCCAATCCGAAATTCCAGCCTCTGATGTATCTCTCCTTCCCTTCTTCCACGAGATCACGATGTGGTCTGTGAACACCAAATTGATGCTTCTCCATTCTCAAGCACGATGCTTCCAGCTGCTCAATCTGGTACCACTCCTCTGCGCCGACTCCGGCGCCACTGCCCCTCCTCATCGCTTGCAGAGTATGTTTCTCATTAGGAATATCTTGTGAAGCAACAAATTGATGCTCCCTTTTTACAGCTTTCTGCAAATTGAAAGCAGCATGCAACACACTCCAAAACACTCTAAGCACAAGCGTCGCCAAACAGGCCATGCTTAATAGCACATAGCAGTAGTGTAATATCTTCTTTCCGAACAGAAAAGACTTCTATATAATATGGAACTTTTATATAATATGGAATGGTTGACAGCAACATTACCTCTTTATCTTATTTTCTTTCTCATTGCATAAAGGATAGAATCATTTTCAAACAAAAATCAACTCAAGATGTTTTGATACGAAAAGCCACTACACCAGAAATAGGACATGGTGCTCTTGAGTAACAAAATGTCAGTTCTATTTAGATTAACTCAGTCCATAGGGTATATATAGATGCACGACTTAAATAAAACAATACAACATAGTGGTGAGGAAAATAGGGAATTTTGAAGCTTAACGAATATATATATATATATATATATATATATATATATATATACTCGTAAAACATAATGAAAGCACCGTGTAGTACCAAATGAGAAGAGGATAATCACATTAAAATCTCTATTACAACAAGGCATACCTTTTTTGTTTGCTCTTCCTTTAGCTTAGCCATGCGTATTCTCTCAGTTCCCAACTCAATCTTCTTTCTGAGATGCTCAAGTGCTTAAAGAGCATGACATAAATGTTAAAAGAAAAAAAAAATCAGCAAAAAGAAATGAAGGAATATAACAAAACTTGCACTGAAGTATCCACAATAGGCATGCGAATAGAAATCATTCAAATGCAACCTTGTTTCTTTGGTCCAGCAGTTAGTTTCATCTCCAATGACAGATTCTCTAGCTCACGTTCCACATCACGAATTTTCGAGTAGTTTTCTTGAATATACCTGCGATAAGATGAAGATTCAATACTATTTAAGAAGATAGTTTACTATTAAGATTTACAAAGATTGAATAACAGGCAAATGGATCGAGCCTCACGGAACAGTTTTGACAGAAATTATGCAGGGGAACATGGCCTTCATAAAATTAGTGCTATCATCAGAGGAACACAAATGGCGTCCTTCAATGAATAAGCATGTAGTGTTTTGATTAAAATTACAATGTAGAGCCTCTGGTAACTTGCCACTACGAGTATGACATTTTACAAAAATTATGGTACATTTTGCAGATAATAAAAATCAACAATCATTTAGCCATGCCACCATTGTGTTGTGCCCTAATCATTTTTTAGTTGTCGACTAACAGAGTTCAAGTTATATCGAGTCCCATGTTTTATGTACGTTCAACAAAGATAAAATTTAGCCGAAAGTGTTTTAGAAGGAAATAATTACCATGAATCTATGTTCAAATAAAGTTTCTTGTTGCTCATCAGAGAATCGGAACGTAAATTTGCTTCATTAAGAAGACAAAAGAAGTGACAAATATTGTTATGAAAGCCATCAGCATATAAATAAAACAAAATGATTCGTATGGAAAATGGTTTACACTAGATTACGAGACTCTGAGCAGCAGTTAATTTAAAGGAGAAATGAAGGGCGGTGAGGAATTGATACATCTTAAAATCATGAATATGAAGAATTTAAAACTGCAGGTCTGATATTACCTAGCGATAGAATATCAGAAAGGATAAAACGGTTTAGGTATCTAAACAAACACTGCATTACATATCAGTAAGGAGGATGAATTGATGCAGGTTTAAAGGAATGAAAAAGACTGGGCACCGATTTGCAGTCCCAGTGTTTGAATTAATTGAAAATATATCTCTAAAGTCTTCGCACAGAAAATAATTGGCACATAGAACTTACTCAGATGCCTAGCAGTGAAGGATTTTTTTTTTTTTTTTTTTTTTTTAAAAAAAAAAAGGAAAAACAAAGTTGCAGTGATTTGTGAAGATCGAATTTACAGGGTCCATTAAAGAGCAAGAGACCCACTTAGGTGCTACTTAATTAACAACCCAACCATTGGTGCTTAAAGATTCCGATCGGCGCCTGCATTGGTTGGTAACGAGGTATAAAACCCTAAAGATGGAGGAATTAAGGAGAAGGAAAAAACAGATCTCAGAGGAGACAAGGGTAATCACACTCACTTTTTCAGCTGAAGCTGCCCTTCCTCGATGACCTAGAGCACCAAAACAACGACGATGAGAAACTTCTAGAGCGATCTACAAAAAGAGATCTACAAAGAGAGATCTACAGAGAGAGAGAGAGGACCTTCTCGGTATAGGCAATGACGGGGGAGTCTCGGGCGAGGCCATCGGGGCCGATCTCGGGGAGGAGAGAGGGGCGAGAGGACGCCATGGATGGGCGCCGTAGCCGTGGAGAGAGAGAAAGGGGGAGGAGTGGGGTGGGCTATTCTCCACTTCCCTCTTCTCTCGTTCTCTCTCTCTCTCTCTCTCTCTCTCTCTCTTTCCGCGTTGCAGCGGGAGTGGAGTCTCGGATCTCGAGATCGGAAGTTCATGTTCCGATTTATTTATTACATTTTCCGTAGGGCACCCTTCGAGTCTTCGACCTTTCCTAATTTTATCTAACTTTTATTTTATTTTACTGATAATATTTAATGTAATTGACTAAAAATTTGATAGTGGTTGATTTTTAAGTTCCAGTGAATCACTCACTATATTTAAATATTTAACTACTGTTTTTATATTTAAATAAGATAAATTATTCACTGTATTTTAAAAAACAATAAGAAATAGGGCAACCTGGGAGGAATGGGTCAGAACTTGTTCGGGCGGGATTTTGGATATCCAAAGTAGGAGTTTTGGCAAGTTGGGCTAAACTAGTTTTAAGCCTATTCGGGCAATTATCCAAATCCGGCCCGAGTCTAGTCCAAAGCACAAAATGACAAAGTGTGAGTTGCGTGTGTGTTTGCGCACATGCATGCACCTGCGCTTTCATTCATTCATTGGCAGTCTCATAGCTTTTAATTTTGTACATTTGCAACCGAATTATCCCAATCACATCAGTTACAATTTTTATTAAATTTAAGAGCAATACTATCTCTACATCTATTTTTGAATTAAAATAGATGTAGAAGTTACACCCCACCCATCCAAGAGTGGAAATCTTTTCATCCATCACTTTGAAGTGATGGATAAAATTCACCGCACCCTATGATAGGTGGGGTGTATGATGTATACTTATTTTAAGGTGTACCTATTTTCTTAAATTTAATAATTTTATTAGCTATTTACTTTTAATTATTTTAATTTTATTTGCTAACAAATATATAATTAAAATTGTTCAAAAAATATATTTTTTTTAAAAAAAAATAATAATAATAACTTAAGGCCTCGTTTGGATAGGGGGATAAGGGGGGAATACCCCCCTTATCCCCAAATCCATACCCAAACGGGTATGGATTTTTGGGGAATCCGGGTTCTGGCCATGGGAATTAGCAGGTATGGATAGGGGGATTGGGTTCTGGGTGCAAGCTGGAATTGGGTGGAATTGAAAATCGGCACAGGATCGAGGAGGGTTTCTTCTTCTTCCCCATCCCGTGAGCTTCCCAATCTTGCCCTCCATCTCCTCCGATCTCGATCTCCTTCTTCTCCCATCTCCCCTCTGCGCCCCTCTCCGCGCCCCTCTCCGGCCATCTCCGCGCCCCTCTGGTCTCTCTGCGGCCCTCCCGCCCCTACGCGCCCCTACGCGCCCCTCTGCGGCCCTCTCCGCGACCCTCTCCGCGCCCTCTCCGCGCATCTCCGCGCCCTCTCCGGCCATCTCCGCGCCCCTCTGCGCCTCTCCGGCCCTCTCCGGTCCCCTCTGCGCTCTCTGCGCCCCTCTGCGGCCCTCTCCGCGACCCTCTGCGGCCCTCTCCGCGACCCTCTCCGCGCCCCTCTCCGCCATCTCCGCGCCCCTCTCCGCCATCTACGCGCCCCTCTGCGCCTCTCCGGCCCTCTCCGGTCCCCTCTGCGCCTCTCTGCGCCCCTCTGCGGCCCTCTCCGCGACCCTCTGTGGCCCTCTCCGCGACCCTCTCCGCGCCCCTCTCCGGCCATCTCCGCGCCCCTCTGCGCCCCTCCGCGCCCCTCCGCGTCCCTCTGCGCCCCTCTCCGCCCTCTCCGGCCCCTCTGCGCCTCTCTGCGCCCCTCTGCGGCCCCTCCGCCACCCTCTCCGCGCCCCTCTCCGGCCATCTCCGCGCCCCTCTGCGCCCCTCTGCGCCTCCGCGCCCCTACGCGTCCCTCTGCGCCCCCTCTCCGGCCTCTCCGCCCTCTCTGCGCCTCTCCGCGCCCTTCTGCGCCCCTCTCGCGACCCTCTCCGCGCCCCTCTCCGCCATCTCCGCGCCCCTCTGCCCTCTCTGCGCCCCTCCGCGCCCCTACGCGTCCCTCTGCGCCCTCTCCGGCCCTCTCTCCGCCCCTCTGCGCCCCTCGCGCGCCCCTCTGCGCCCTCTCCGCGACCCTCTCCGCGCCCTCTCTCCGCCATCTCCGCGCCCCTCTGCGCCTCTCTGCGCCCCTCGCGCCCCTACGCGCCCCTCTGCGACCCCACTGCCCCCCTCTGCGCCCCTCTCCGCGCCCCTCTGCGGCCCTGTCCGCGCCCCTGCGGCCCCTTTGCGCCCCTCTGCGACCCCACCCCTCGCGCGCCCCTCTGCGACCCCTCTGCGCCCCCTCTGCGCACTCTCCGCGCCCCTCTGCAGCCCTTACTCAGTGCCCTCTCAGCCTTACTCAAAAATTGAGATTCTTTTTCACAAAGGTATGCCCCCCTATCAGTGCCTTACTCAGTGCCTTATTCAGTGCTTCTTATAATGTTGGTGGCATAATGTGTGCATGTCATTGCGCATTATGTGTGCTGGTTTTCATGTTGTGTTCCAATGTGATGTTTGTGTGTATGAGGCCTATTCCATGTTGCCATTTTGAGGGAAACAAGTGTGAGTATGCAAGTCTATCCCCTGTAGCTTCACATATGGACGATGATGATGATTGCCATAGGTATCTGATGGCATGGCATGTAATTACTGCACCCCCATACCAATTGGCAATCAATTGAGTCAAAAAATATTTTATAAAAATTATTTACAAACGGGTGATAGGCATTATACACACGAACAACACTTAATTGCAACATGGTCACAACCAGCACACATGAAAGGACGATGATGACGATTGCCATAAGTATCAGATGGACGGCCACTGGCTTTTAAAGCCAATGCTACCCCATACTATATGGCAATCAAGTGAGTCCAATACTTAATAACAATTTCCCTCTATTTCTACTTTATTTATTAGTATCAATGTGCCTTCAAATACATTATATAACTCAAATTCCAGATGCGTCCCTTCAAGAAACAAGGAAAACATCAAGCTAGAAAAAGTGTGGCTTTCGACCCACTTTCTAATTTCGTAGCATCTCAGGAGGGTCCTTGTGGGCAGCGTGCCCAACCTCAGACCCGAACACATAATTGGACTGATAATATGGACACAATATTATGGCTTTGCTCACAGAAGAGCATACACTTGGGAATTATGTCAATGGGTCGTTCACAACAGTAGCGTGGGTTCGAATAAATGCGGCATTCAATGCTAGGACCAATTTATCACTCACGAAGGACCAATTAAAGAATCGACTCAAAGTTTTAAAACGGACATTCAGTATGTATAACAATTTAGCCAACAAGAGTGGATGGGGTTGGGATTGTATCCACAATATCCCGACACCTGGTGATCCAACCGACTGGGATGCAGTCATAGCGGTAATGACCCTATCTTCGATGTCATAAAATTTGTTCGACACAATTGATTCGCGTAATATCATAATAATTGACATTGTACATATCTTAATCCTATTCAACAGGAAAATCCATCATATGCAAGATGTCGAGATAGGCCATTTCCGCCATATAAGGATCTCGAATTTTTGACAGAAAAAACCACGGCCACTGGCCGATATGGATTTGCATCCAGTATGCCTGCAGCACAAACTGTTGAGAGTTCATCCTCATCGTCCCCGGGTGAGGATGATACAAATCTTGGAATAAGAATGACGGGTTTTAATATCTCACCAAATCCATTTGAAGCAGGTTCATCTGCAGCGCCTCAATATGCAAATCCATGGCCGTCAGAAACCTGCGACTACCCTTCGTCAACTCCTGATATTCCCAATGTCGGAGGTAGTGCAAGCGGGAGCGGACATAGCTCTGGAAGCAAACGACCACGCTCTCCACCACCTACAAACCCTCAACCCAAACCTACCGCGTCCTCTGGGGGACGCCGCCGCAAACCAGATGCCAATAATAGTGTATTATCTGAACTTGTTAATCTAGGCAAGCAAAAACTTGAACTGGCACGTGAAATGTATCAATATGAAAAGGACTGCAAAAGTAGTATTCCAACAATTTCCATTTGCATGAGCCGTGTCTATGCGATGCCAGGCATGACTACAGAAAAAGCGCTGTGTGTAGGGGAAGCACTCAAAGATGTTAATAATCGTGAACTATTTATGACCATGAACGACGAGATGGCATTAGCGTGGGTTGAGCGTCAAGTGTCAAACCAGTCGTCTGTATATAGGGCATTTTTTCCTGGACACTAGTTTTGTTTTCAATGTGTATGACTTTGTTTGAATGCTCTTAGATGTACTTTTTAATCATCATGTAATATGCTCAGAAGACATTTCAATTTGGTTTGAATGCTGTTAGATGTACTCTTTAATCATCGACTATATTAACAAGCATGCTAGAAATACTGTTATATTACAACGTCATTTGTTGCGCTTGTCAATGTTGAATATATATTGTACTTACAGTATTAATGGGTGATTCGAGTCCTCGTCATGTGTTTTCCTCCAAAATCAATACCATAATAAGGGAGCTTTTAGATGATGATGACGACTATTGGGATGAGGTAATAGCGATGTTGGTTGAGGAAGGTTACTTTACATCTACCCATACTGTCTACAAGCAACCGTGTCGAACCCGCCCATTCACAGGGCACCAGGTGATATGTGATATATTGAATGGCCATCCTGACCGTGGGTACGATCAGTTTCGAATGCGAACAACGACTTTCATCGCACTTCGCGATGAGCTAGTCCAAAAGGGGTTGTTACGAAACACACGCCATTTGACAATTGAGGAACAGTTGGGAATTTTTATGTTTTGTGTTGGACATGGGGTGGCTAATAGGGTAATCGCTGAAACATTTCAACATTCGGGTGAAACAATCAGTCGACATTTCAACAATGTGCTTCGGGCGATTGTGACGTTGAAAGACGATTACATAACATTTCCGGCGAATAATGTGTCGGTGCATGCCCGGATTAGAGATAATGTCAATTTTCACCCTTTCAAGGTATGTATGCTTTTCTATTTTTTAGTTCACTTATTTATATGTCACCAGTGTTCATTATAATAAGTGACTGCATGTTGTTTCATGTTTATTGCCAGAATGCAATTGGTGCAATAGATGGGACACATCTTCCGGTGGTTGTCAGCACGAGCAAGCAACCGAGATTCCGGAATCGCAAAGGATTTACTTCGCAAAACATGATGGCTGCAGTATCCTTTGACCACGACTTTCTATTTGTGGCCACTGGTTGGGAGGGATCTGCAGCTGACATGAGAGTACTCCGATGGGCATGCGAAACTGGAGGATTCACTGTGCCCGAAGGTATATTGTACACATCAATTTTTATTTTGCATTTCTTTATTGATGGGGAATATAGATTTTAACATTGTACATGTTGTGTAAAATTTATAGGCAAATATTATTTGGTAGATTCTGGCTATGCAAATACACACAGATTTCTTGCACCATATCGGGGGGAGCGTTACCATATTAGCCAATTTGAGGGAAACACACGAGGTCGCACTCATCGAATCCGAAGGACCTATATAACCATCGACATGCACAGTTGAGAAATGTGGTGGAGAAAACATTCGGTATTTTAAAAAAACGGTTCAAGATCTTGACTGTTGCAACACCCTTTCCATATAAAGTCCAATGCCAGATTGCGATGGCATGTTGTGTTTTGCATAATTTTATTCGACGACACTCTGGTGCGGATGCCATATTTAACGATGTGATGGAGGAAGAACCAAATGTCGAATTAGATGTCGAGGAAACGGTTCATAGTGTTGGTACTACTGAGTCACAAAGAGGCGACGCGCTGCGCACATTTATAACAGACGAGTTATGGAATAATCGCAGTTAGTTATATATTTGATTGCAATGTAAGAAATGTGTAATATATTTGATTGTATGATTACAATGTGTTTGTAAAATTATGTATGAATTCGAGTATGTAAAGGACTTTTTTGATGTGTATTGAACTGAATTATGCGGCATTCAATGGGATTGTAAATGACTTATTATTTTCTGATCTTTATGACCATAATGGACTGAATTGTATGTGATTTAATCTTCTAAATATTATGTTTGTCCTATAATTGGGGGAATTTTTATTAGTGTAACGTCATTATTTCACACAATTGTTTGATTCGTTATTTACTTGATATCTGGTCATGACATTCTGTTTTACTGTTATTTAACATCCAGATAGTTATTATTAGTGCTTGAATTTTTTACAATTTTTGTACTCACTATTTCACCATTTATGATTAATTTTAAAAAATAATAAAATATGCTATTAATCAACCTTATAATAAATTTAGATTAATATTAAATTATACTATAAAAATATTTAAAAGGACAAAATTAAAATTTTCTTAGCTATTGTTTACTGGTTAAACTGTCAAACATTTTAAATATTTTAATATGTAATTTTCTATAATTTTTTAGTATTTTTATTTATTTATTATATATTTTTAATTATTTTTTACAATTTTAAATAATATTTTAAATTATTTTAGGTTGATTAATATAATAAATTATTTTATTTATATAATAAATTATTTTTATTTATAAAGGGCAAAATAGTCAATACACAAATTTATCACTTATCAATTCTTCTTATTCCTCTATACTCAACCAAACACAATTTTTACCAATTCTTCCTATTCTCCTTATTCCTATATAATTTACCAAACACAATTTACCTTAATTCCGGTATAACTCATAAAACGAACCAAACGCAAATTTACACCAATTCCTGCTAATACCAGAATCTGTACCTATCCCCGGTATAACAAAATTTTTCTAATCCCCGACCCAAACGCTACCTAAAAGTTCGGAAAGACGTATTATTACCCTCTGAAGCATTTCATCAAACGGCTTTGACTACTGGACACGGAAGATTCAAAGAAGGGTATACTGCTAAATAGAGAAAGGGGAAGAAGAGTGGGCAAAGAAGGGTATACTGTATACTGCTAAATAGAGAAAGGGGAAGAGGAGTGGGCAAAGAAGGGTATACTGTATACTGCTGTATACTGCTAAATAGAGAAAGGGGAAGAGGAGTGGGGAAGTTACCATTTTAACTTCAAACCAACTGTCGCTAGGTCATCAAACCAACTACTGTTACTACTCTACTCGCTTTGTGAGTTGTGAGTCCTCCACTTTCCTCTCCTCCTCTGCTTCGTGCACAACTACAAACACTAACCCTAGCCCTAAGACACTTCCACTCCGCCGCCATGGATCCGTACAAGTTCCTCAGCATCTCCCTCAACTCCGACGGCTCCCTCACCCGCGCCGCCACCACCCCCCTCGTCCCGGCGAGCCCCGTCGTCGGCGAGGAGGTCCACGGCGCCACCGTTCTCTCCAAGGACGTACCCCTCAACCCCACCACCTCCACCTCCCTCCGCCTCTTCCTCCCCTCCTCCTCCGCCGCAAACCCTAGCCCCGAGCTCCCCCTCATCTTCTACTTCCATGGCGGTGGCTTCGTCCTCTTCCGCGCCGCCACCACCTTCGTCCACGCCTCGTGCGAGCGCCTTGCCGCGGCCGTCCCCGCCCTCGTCGCCTCCGTCGACTACCGCCTCTCCCCCGAGCACCGCCTCCCCGCGGCCATCGACGACGCCGTGGACGCCCTCCTCTGGGCCCGCTCCGCTTCCTCCGACCCCTGGCTCCTCCGCGCCGACCCCTCCCGCTGCTTCCTCATGGGCTGCAGCGCGGGGGCCACCATCGCCCTCCACGCGGCCCTCCGCGCCAGAACCCTAGACCTAAACCCGCTCAAGCTCGCCGGCCTCATCTTAAACCAACCCTTCTTCGGCGGAATCGAGCGCACCCCGTCCGAGAACGCCATGCCCCACGACAAGATCATCCCGCTGGCGGTGGCGGATCTCATGTGGGAGCTCGCGCTCCCGGAGGGCTCCGATCGCGACCACGAGTACGCCAACCCTAGGGAGGAGGGGCTCGAGGGGCTACCCCCGTGCCTCGTGAGGGGGCTCAAGGGAGACCCGCTCATAGATAGGCAGAGGGTGTTCGCGGGAATGCTTGAGAGGAGAGGGGTGAGGGTGGTGGCGCGGGTGGAGGAGGAGGGGCACCACGGGGTCGAGCTCTTCCGCCCGGAGAAGGCCGCTGCGCTCGTCGCCGACGTCGCGAGCTTCGTCCGCCGCTCCCATGGCGGAGACGGGGAGGAGGAGGAAGAGGAGGAAGACGATGGTAATGGCCCCGCAGATCGTCGGGAGAGATTATAAGGGTGTTTGCGCTTCAAGTGTCGTGTGCCATTGCGATTCGGTCCGTATGTTTTTTTTCTTTTTAATAAATCGGGTTCGGATCGAGATTTCAGTGTTTTTTTTATATATTTTTATATCTACCGTGTTGTACTGCTGTGATTTGTAATTGTGTGGCTGTGACTGTGGCTGTGAATTGTGTTGGCATGCTGGTGCCTTCGTGAATTATTGCCTGCACCAAGTGTTTACCAACATTTCAGACAGCCTAAAATTTAATTCGAAAAGTCTTCTGTATCAAAAATAATTATTTTAAAAAATTTAGAAGATATTCCGTGCAGTAAGAATATGATTGAAAAACTGTAGCACTTTATGCAAATTGTATTAATTTAATTAAGATAAATTTTACAATTTTATAAAACAATAATATATATATATATATATATATATATATATATATATATATATAATCTTGGTCTATCTCTTTGAGATCATATATTTTGACTCTTAACCATCTAAGAATATAAGGCATTTTTAGTACCAAAAGCAGCCTCTTACTGACTACTACTGCTAATGCGCGGAATTAATAAGGCTCAAATTTGAACTCCCCTTTGAAATTCAAATAATTCTTTAGAGAGAGAGAGAGAGAGTGAGTTTGATTACTATATTTTTAAAACTATAAAGTAATTGACGTTATTAATTTTTTTATTATTAAATTTATCTTTCTAACTAATTTTATTTTACTAATATCAAGGGTTTACTATCATCATAACAATATATTTTTTTATTTAAAAATTAAAAATTTATAAGTATTAATAAGTTAGTATTTTTAAAAATATAAAAGCTTAATTATATTTATATATATTTATATATATATATATATAGAGAGAGAGAGAGAGAGAAAATTAGGTTACTATGCTATCGATAGCACAAGTCATCGGTGCTATCAAGTTTTTAGTCTTTGGAATAAGAGATTTGCGGTTAGGATTAAAATGCTTTCCTAGGATTTAGTAGGTAGTTGGTTGAATAGTATAATTCAAAAAATAAAAATAATTAAAAAAATAGATTTAACGGTAAAAAAGTTGATAGCACCAATTGCTTTGTGTTATCGATAATATTTCAGTCGGATTCTAAATATATATAGAGAGAGAGAGAGAGTGGAGCTTATATATTTTTAAAAATACAAACCAAACTATATTTGTAAATTTTTTACCGTTAAATTTATATTGGGATCCGTGCTATCATACTTTCTGATTCTCTCTTTTTAGTTGACTTTATAATAGCACAAATTTCAATGCAAATTAATTAGTAAAAAATATACAAGCATATTTGGTCCTACTCTATATATAGGGCTTATATACTTTCAAAAGTGAATTTTTTACCATTAAATTTATATTGAAATTTGTGCTATTTACTTTTTCTTTCTCTCTTTTTAGTTGACTTTACAATAACATAAATCTCAATACAAATTCAATGATAAAAAATTTGCAAATATAATTAGGCTTGATTTTTGAAATCATATAGACTTTTATATATATATATATATATATATATATATATAGTCCGACTACTATATTATCGATAGTACCAAGCATTTGGTGCTATCAAATTTTCTACTCTTAGATTAAATTATTTTCATCCGTTAGATTTTATTATTTTTTTAATCACCCATTAAATTCAAGAGGCCCACTATCATCTCAACTACATATTTTTTAATTCAACTATTAAAAACTTAATAGAACTAATAACATTGACGGTCCACCGCAGACGTGGTGGACATGATTCCAAGCAACAATAGTTCTCCTCCGACGCACGTCACCCACGTGCAGATTCGCTAATAGCTACTGCTTCCGCTCACCAAAAGCGTCCTTCGCCTTTTTTCTTCTTCTTTTTTTTAAAAAATTTTATTTTATATCTTATATTTTAATATTTATTTCACCCACTCGCTTAGCCCTTCGCGACTTGGATCAACCGCAAGGAAAGTAAAGTCGCGGAGGGGGTTTTAACAATGGCCGACGACGACGGCGGCGGCGGAGGCGGAGGTGCCGCTTCCGCTGCCGACGACGCTGCCTCTGCCGACGCCGCTGCCGCTGCCGCTGCCGCCTCCTCCTCCTCCTCCTTCGACGGCGGTGCCTTCCTCCTCCGGCTAATCCAGAAGCCTCCCCAAAACCCTAACTCCTCCCCCCCTCCTCCTCCGCCTCCTCCTCCTCACCTCCCCCAATCCCACCCCTTCGACCCCGCCGTCGCCGCCCTCGGCCCCTCGCTCCCCCTCCCCACTCCGCCGCCGTTCTCGGTCTCCCACGGCCTGTGGGCCGCTGCGCCGCCGGGGTTCGCACCCTTAGGCCTCGACCCTAGGGCCCCGAATCACCGAACCTTTCCTTTGGATCGCCAAATTCCCGAGCTTCCCCTTCGCGGGCTCGGGGCCAGCTCTCTCGGCTCTCCAAGAAGCGATCTTTATGCAAATACGGCGGGGAGGAATCAGCCGGTGCCGTACAGTAGAGATCTCGGATCTCGCGTTCCCGAAGAGAGGAGACATTTGAAGCCTCCCCCCGGATTTGGGAAGGTATTGGTGCGACGAGAAGCAAAAGCTGAGTCCGAAAAGCCCCGGGCTTTTGTGGTTTCTGCCAAAGAGATTCAAGAAGGAAGCGCGAAGATGCCGCGCGCTCAAGGTGTTAGAAGAAACGACATTAATTTATCTCATCCCCACCACGAAGAGAAATTTGTCCCTAAGGAGTTCTCCCAGCTTCCTAAAGATCTATTTGACCCTAGTAATCCGCATTCGGGAGAGGAGAAGGGCAATGAAGAGTCCGAGAAGGATTCGGATAATGAAGTGGATGGAAAGAAGATAAGTAGGATTCAGAGGTTTGAGAGTTCTTACCGGAGTGATGCTAGTGTTCTTGTTGAGTCTAGTAAGGATGATTTGAGGGAAAAAGATGGATTAGGTGATCAAATAATGAGTTCTTTAGGGCTTGGAGATGATGCGGAAGTGAAGAATGCTGTGGCACGGATAAGTAGTAAACGGGGTAAGGTAAATCAATATTTCCTCGAATTTGCCTTCTTCGCTTACATGGTAGTAAAATTTGCTACTCTTATACTTTTATCCCGCTGTATACTATATGATGCAAGATTTTATATTTTTGCAGAATTGAGGTTATGGTTGATATTTATTTGCCATTGCATTTTGAGTTAAAGCTATTTATCTAGGTTTTGATCAGTGTGAATGCATGTAAAGTTCCATCTTCATACAATTTATTTTAGTAGGAACCTGTCACAACTCGAGTATGTTTAAACCGTAAACATTGGGTTTACAAGTTCCATGACTCTCCGAATTTGTTGATTGTTTATCCTCTAAACTGTTCTCATTGTGAACTAATACATAACTTTCTCTTTAGTGGCCATAAAATGGGTGCCAGTATAATGCTTAAATAAATAAATAAATAAATTGCTTATAAACTTCGTCTTGTACTTAAGAGTTTTATGGGGTTGAGTAAAACAGTGGCGGAAGGAATTATTCGCCTCAAGATTGTCTTTTGTTGACAAAATGTATTCCAAAATTGTTAGTTGGATCATATTCTGCCCAAACTCTCATCAAGTTTTAGTAGAGGAACTTCTTGATGACCATGTTTTGAATCCCTATATTATATCCCTACTATGGCATGAGATGTACTTGCTTTAGAGAGAATAGATGAACAGAAGTTTTGGACTTGAGCCAATTGTCCAAAGAAAGCAATGGAAAGATGATAGGGGAAAGGTGACTTGTATTTGAAGAAAGAAGAGGTAAGATGTGAATCCCAAAATATGAGAATTTTATGCTCTGATCTGCATATTAAAAACTCCAAGAACAATAACTGATGAAGTGATGAAGTGAGATGATAAAAGTGCAGTTGTTTGCTATTGCAGTATCAAATGAGGATTTGATTACACTTGTAGTGAAATGATAGCTGATTGAAGAAGTTCAAGCCATAGAGATTATCTGGATGCCTTTGACACCTGTACTGATAATTGCATGTATATTTTATAAAAAGAAAGCATGCAATTACCTCTCTAAAGTTTATATTACCTTATTTATTACCTTATTTATAGATACATCGGTACTGTCTAAATGATTAAGTTGAGTGTGCCAACTTCTACATTCTTATTCATTTTATATGTGAATTTCGGTCGTTCATTTTTTTTTTTTTTTTTTTTTCAGGACTTTAGAACAGATTTCTCTAGAGGACACCGTGTATCAAGCCAGCGAATGAGAATTCAGAGAAGAGTTATGCAATGTCGGCGAGACATAGATGCATTTACACCTAGTTTCCTTGCCATTTTTGAATCCTTAGTGCCTGCTGAAGAGGAAAAAGCAAAGCAGAGGCAATTGTTACTGTCTCTCAGCAAATTGGTCAATGAAGAATGGCCGGATGCTCAGCTTTACCTTTATGGATCGTGTGCTAATTCATTCGGTGTCTCAAATAGCGATATTGATTTGTGTCTTTCTATCGATGATACTGAGATAAGTAAGGCTGATATTTTGCTGAAACTGGCTGATATTCTGCAGTCCGGGAACCTTCAAAATGTGCAGGTAATTTAGAACTTCTGTGTTATTATTTTCTTTTTAGTATTTTTAGATTAGACTCTTTTATCGAGTTTGTTGTAATTTTGATTATTTCCAAAAGAACAGCAAAGTTCAATAATGCTGGAACCTAATGCCTATTATCATGTTATTTGGTAAATGGAACCAATATTCAAGTCCTATTGTTGTGCATTTGATCATAGTTCATCTGGGGTTGGATTGTCTACATAAATTTTTGTTTCTTGGTCTCCTATGACATCTTCCTTGAAACTGCAAGTCTTTCTTCGTGGCAAGGAATTAAGTATCCATCGGTACGGGCCGTATCCACCGTGCCGTATTGTGCCAACAAGATACCGGCACGATACGGCCCCCGTACCGATGGCACAACTCAAAATTCTTTTTTCTTTAAATTACTAAGTAATTTTCTCAATAAAGTTCGAAATATTTGATAAAAATACATAATAAGCAATTAGAAAAAAAAATTGCTAAAATAAATAAATATTTCATGCTATTATATGTCGGCACATATGCATTTTTTGTTACCGGCACTCATCGGCACGGCCTGGCACGTACCGTGCCGGCAAGTTTTCGGCACGACTCCGTGCCACGGCACTTAAATCCTTGCTTCGTAGTTATTGTGGTGGTTAAATTTCAGTTTTAGCTATTAAATCTCTGCTGAGGTACGAAATGAACATCAACAGTCGTAACAAAGTTTCTTTGAACCGGAAAGGATATGTATAATTTTTATGTTTTGACTTTTGATAGTCATTCTAAGCAATAAGTCTGTATCAATAATTTTACTATATACTTACTGATTTCTTACTCCCATTGTTATATGTACCAGGCATTAACTCATGCTAGGGTTCCCATAGTGAAGCTGATGGATCCTGTTACGGGCCTCTCCTGTGATATATGCATCAATAATCTCTTGGCAGTTGTTAACACAAAACTTCTCGGAGATTATGCAAAGATAGACCCAAGATTAAGACAGCTGGCATTTATTGTAAAGCACTGGGCCAGATCTCGACGTGTGAATGAAACATATCAAGGGACGCTTTCTAGTTATGCGTAAGTTACACTATAGACGAACTGTAGCACATGCGAGCTTTGTAACATCAATTGATCTAACATTAGTGTCTGGTTTAATTTGCAACCATGTTCAGCTACGTAATAATGTGCATTCACTTCTTGCAACTGCGAAGGCCTGCAATTCTCCCTTGTTTACAGGTACTCAATGCTTTATAGTTGAAGTTCTACAGCTAAATTAACTCTCTCTTTCTTCTTTTTTTTCATTTCTCGATGTGTATTTTTGTTAACAGCAGTGGCATTTCTCATGATGAGGGTTAAGTGCTTTTACAGGGCCGAACTTAAATAGGCTTAGTTTGGCGGTATACTGGGCTCATCTCAGTTACATTTGAAAGAGACACTAGTAGTTGATAGTGATTTCTTTTTGTTTAAAATACTTTCTTATTTTGTCTACATGAGTTGTCAGGAACCTAATAATGGTGTATTTTGAAAATCAACCTAATACATATTTAACCAGCATGAGATTCGTAAATTTTTAGACAGATTTACTGAAATTGAAATGTGGAGCTTCCCAGACTTCTTTGGATAATATGAATCTATTGCATGTATACATATCCTGTTTCTCTTAATCTCGCATTAATAAGACTTGTTTGATTTTTACAAAAGAAAGGAAAGAAATAATACCGTTGTAGATCAGAACCATTATATTTTTTCATTTTTTCTAAAAGGTAGGAAAACCCATATAAATATGATGATCTTCATGTTTTCCTCTTGAATTACTGAAGCCTACATTTTGCCCGTTTACCTATAAGTGAAGCGACACATATTCTCTCAAACACTAATGTGATGGCGCAAAATGATTTAAGGGGTAATGTGCAGGTATCAGTATTTTAGGGTGTCAAATTGAAATTCATGCTGTCTGTCAGTCTTTAGTTTAATTTTGTTGAAGAATAAGATTTAATGTATCAATATTTGGATTTATGTTGCTGATTTGTTTCTATTTTTAGGCAATAGAAGCAACTTATGTTGTGACAGTAGATAGTACGAAGTGCGCCTACTTTGACCAAGTTGAAAAGTTGAACGGTTTTGGTGGCCGAAACAAGGAAAGCATCTCAAGGCTCGTTTGGGCGTTCTTTCATTACTGGGCGTATCATCATGATTATACAAATGATGTTATATCTGTTCGCATGGGAAGCATCATAAGGTAATAATCCTTACTCGTTTCTCAATGCTAATTTAATGTGGTCAGTGTAGAACATCTGGTAGGGACGTTTGAAGCACTAATCTTGCTTAGTTTTTTATGGAGATTTAACTTAAAATTCACACCTTTTAACCTATATCTATTAACTATTTTATTGTAATTAGATGGTTTAAGCACTAATCTTCTCCCTAGTCACGATATGATTGAGTAGCCGCCTTCATCTCATGATTTATCATCTTTATATTATTGTTGCATACTCCTGCTTGGTTAATTTTAGTCCTAACTTTTCTTCGCTACATCAACTAATGAATTTTAGTGGACAAAATGGCATACCAAATGCTATACTTTTTCTTTTTCTAACGCTTGAAAGTGTTCTTCGCAGTAAACAAGCGAAGGATTGGACGAGGCGGATTGGAAATGACCGTCACCTAATATGCATAGAGGATCCCTTGGAGATCACCCATGATCTTGGCCGCGTCGTAGACAAATTCAGCATCAAAATTCTTAGGGAGGAATTCGAACGGGCTGCAAATATACTGCAATACGATCCAAACCCTACTATTACTCTTTTTGAGCCTTACGTGCCGCCGCCTCCGCGACACCTCCAGGATAAAGGCACGTCGAGCATAATCGAGAATTGAACTATCTGCCGCAAACGCCTATGGCCTCATAATTTTTTCCATGAAGGAAATATCTATTATGCTTCTTTGTGTATAGCTGTAACTATAGTGGCGTATTTTGACACTATTGTAAAGAAAATTGCTCGTTTATTGGGTTTCTTAGCCACATCTATTTAGTAGTTAGTAGGTTTTGTGTTCAACCACAAAAAAATGTTTTGGATTTGCTTGGGGTTGTATGTTTTGCAACCACTGGTTAGTTGTGTAATGAAATTATTGGCCATCGAGCAACAATGGAAGTGATTTGAGATGTTTTGGAATGTTTATGATCTAAATGTCAATAGTTTAGATTAAAATTGGGAGAATGCGTTTGTGTTGTTGATTTGTAGCTACTCTTTATTTTTCCGTGAATATTTGGATGTCTAACATGCCTACAAAGTTGATTCTTTGGACTATATAAATTGAGATTATTCTGAGACTTTATTATATATTTATATATTTTTGTCCTAACTTTATTTTATTTAACGGGAGAGGAGGAAAAGTTAAATACTCAACTAGGTTTACTATTATGCCTCGGTCGGTATTATTAACCCTGATTTGATTTTTTTTCCATAGATACAAATTCAATTTAGTGGGAGTCCAACCACGCGCTCTTGACTGGGGTTTCCGTGGGAAGGCAAAAATGGAAGAAACTGCATACAGGAAATGAACTCACAGATACAAGACCGCCAAAATGCTCCAATAATCAATCACTCTGCAGCATTATACGAAAATCTAAGCACCAGTTAAAATTACTAAAATTACTCATTCCCCAGATCGAAGTCAAAACAAAAAATGAGCACAATAAAGAATGAATTAGCACTCAATTTGCACACTAGTGGATCTTCATCCAAATCAATTTGCACACTAGTCAGAGTTGTAATTCTGCACAATAATGTATACACGCAAAACCCTTTGTGAGTAAATAACATCACCATATCGCCACCAGTTTCTGCGCAGAAAATTAATTATGCTTTTTGTAAAAAAAAACTACTCCAAAACATAACACACTTGATAGTTTCGCCCTAAGTACTACGAGGTCGGCCTACGTTTAGTTTGGCAGCAGAGCAAATCGAAGAAAAGACTTATAAACTTGCCCAACCCCGCCATTAATCGTTTTCTCCTCTACATTTGATGTTTCCTTATCCTCAACCTCCGTGGTTGAGGACTAGAGAGACCTACCAAACTGGCACCATTAACGATCTACAGATCAAAATTGTGATGTCTCTCAGAAAGGTTTGACTACGAGTTCCCTTCAACCCTCATCTGCCAATTATGCATCTAATGAAGCAAACAAATCCTGCCCAAAAAACCCACTAAAATTTATCAAGCTTCTGACCTCCGTGCAAATTAACCATGACTTCCACCTCTTCCACACTTCCTACACAATTTTACATGCCAAACGGTCATATAGAGCAAAGGAAAGTATCAAGTCAGAAGAGAATGAAGCTGCGTTTTCTGTTCTACAAAATTCAGAACCAACAGGTTTATCTGAACCAACTAGTAGACCAGTCTGTTTAGCTCCAATGGAAAGATTTCAGCAACTACTTCAGAAGCCAATTCTCATTCAATCACGAATACGGCTATCTTAAGATGAACACATGTTAAGCTAATATAGAGGATTCTTTCAATTCTTAAGAACTACGAGTCACTTTTGGAGAAGGTTTTTAAAATTGGGATCCTATGGAAGGAGCAATTAGGGTTTGTCATAACAGATCTATCACTCCTCTATTCAGATCTAAACCCTCAATCCTCTTTTAAAAAACTTTGGACCTATGCCAGAAATGTCACTTAATAGTTTAGTACATAAAGGACATAATTAGGTATCATTTCAATGGGAACATGTCAAACTAATCGGAGCACAGTAGAAACAAATCTATCAAGTAGTTGACAGAATCCAGAAAATATCACTAACAAGGACAAGCTACCAATACATTTCCCTTCTAGAATAAAAAATGAAAGCAACCGAGTGGAATCAATTTATAGTCTTTACCTGCAGCGGACATAGAATTTTTTAATCAAGATAATTTCAGAACACTCTGTTGTAGTACGAGTCCGAAATTAAGAAAAGTTCACATGGTAAAATAAATGTTAATAGTACAGAGTATTCATTGCTGACCTGTTCTCATAGATTCCATGGCTTACAAGCCAAAGTGGATTAGCTCCGATCAAAAAGGTCATCAAAAGCCCATTTCCTAATGCCATTCCATTACAGATCTATATAGATTACCAATAGCACAGGACATTAAAAAAAAAAAAAAAAGTTGGGAGTCTTTTTGGGGGGCAAAATCACTAAAAAAGTTACATGTCGACACCATATAGAATA